>JANJGN010000006.1:175665372-176107872 GCA_026770705.1 Isurus oxyrinchus | reverse complement strand
CACACACACACACTCTCCCTCTCACACACATACACTCTCTCTCACACACACACTCTCCCTCTCTCACACACATACACTCTCTCTCTCACACACACACACTCTCCCCTCTCTCTCACACACTCACTCTCCCTCTCCCTCTCTCACACACACACTTTCTCCTTCACACACATACTCTTCCTCTTTCACACACATACACTCTCTCCCACACTCACTCTCTCTCTCCCTCTAACTATCTCTCTCACACATACACTCTCTCTCACACACACAAACACACTCTCCCTCTCTCACACACATACACTCTCTCCCACACTCTCTCTGTCCCTCTCACACTCTCTCTTTCTCTCTCTCCCCCACATGCTCTCTGCCTTTCTCACACACAGACAGGATGTCCCCCTGAGCTGAGACTTCTGCTGCTGAAGAGCAGGAGTTCCTCCTGAGTCTCACCTCCTGACAGTCCGCAGCAGTGCTGACCTGGCTTCATTATGGAGTGTGATGATGATGCTGGTGGGTGGAAGCTCTGCACTGTATTGCTGCATGGAGCATCTGTGAAAACAGAGGCAATAATCAACAAGAAAATCATTACAAAAACATCCTGGTAATCCAGAACAGAAACTGGATGCGGCAGGGACAGCTAGTGTCTCAGTCAGTATCTGTGGAAAGAACACACAGGTTAACATCCTGGGGGTGAACTGAAAATTCTGAGGCAGACAGGCTGAGTAATCTCCTCAGGGAGAGGTAAAGAACATAAGAACTAGGAGCAGGAGTAGGCAATTCAGCCCCTCGAGCCTGCCCCACCATTCAATATGATCATGGCTGATCTCATTTCGGCCTCAACTCCAATTTCCTGCCCTCTCCCCATAACCTTTTAACCTGTTACTAATTAAAAATCTGTCTATCTCCTCTTTAAATTTATTCAGCGTCCCGGCATCCACTGCACTGAGGTAGTGAATTCCACAGATTCACAATCCTTTGAGAAAAGTAATTCCTCAACTCTGATTTAAATCTACCACCCCTTAGCCTAAAACTATGGCCTTTTGTTCTAGAATGCCCCACAAGGGGAAACATCCACTCCACGTCTACTTTGTCTATCCCCTTTAGCATCTTATATACCTCAATTAGATCTCCTCTCATCCTTCTAAACTCTAGCGAGTATACGCCTAAACTGCTCAATCTCTCCTCATAAGACAAGTCCTGCATCTCTGGAATCAATCTAGTGAACCTCCTCTGAACCGCCTCCAGTACAACTACATCCTTCCTTAAGTAAGGGGACCAAAACTGTGCACAGTACTCCAGGTGTGGTCTTACCAATGCCTTGTAGAGTTGCAACAACACTTCCCTATTTTTATATTCTATTCCTTTAGCAATAAATGCCAAAATTCCATTTGCCTTCCTTATTACCTGCTGTACCTGCATACTAGCTTTCAGTGATTCATGCACAAGGACACCCAGATCCCTCTGCATTGAAGCATTCTGAAGTTTCTCTGCATTTAAATAATAAGTCGCCTTTTTCTTCTTCTGACCAAAATGGATAACCTCACAGTTGTCCACGTTAAACTCCATCTGCCAAATTTTGGCCCATTCACCTAACCTGTCCATATCCATTTGTAAATTTCTTATTTCTTCATTCTTCAAGGAGGGAAAGAAAAAGATTCTCAGAGAGGAGTGAGGTAGCAGTCCTCAGTTTTAGTACTGGACAGAAGCATTAAAGTGTGAAGTAAGGAAAGGACGGGTAAACAGTTATGCAAGCAGTGTCAGCCATGGCTTAGGTGGTAGTACTTTGGTCTTGGGGTCCCAGGGTGGTGGGTTCAAGGCTGATACCAGGGCTTATGTGTAACAATTAAGGCTGTCACTGCAGTGCTGCACTGCTGGAGGTGCTATACTTTGGATAAGACATTTATTTATGGCCCACATGTGGGAGCTTTCTGTGTGTAAATTGGCTACTACATTTCTGACATTACAACAGTGACTCCGTTCCAAAAGTACTTTGTTGTCTGTAAAGCATTTTGAGATGTCCGGTGGTTGTGAAGCGCACTAGTCCTTCTTTTCTTTCGATAAGGCCTGTGGAGAGAGGAGAGATAGTAAGCAATGGGGAAGGG
Organism: Isurus oxyrinchus; assembly: GCA_026770705.1. NCBI lineage: Eukaryota > Metazoa > Chordata > Chondrichthyes > Lamniformes > Lamnidae > Isurus > Isurus oxyrinchus. The sequence goes on along the minus strand of JANJGN010000006.1, from coordinate 176,105,776 downwards.
GACAGGTGTGATGTTAAAACAGGTTTGATAATGAGGATATAGCTAAAGCCTGCAGATGCTGAGGTCAATGCTCCCAGCAGAGGGTGTTGGAGAAAGAGGAGCTGTAAATCAGGAAATGGAAGGGAGGGAGGAACTCAGGAAAATTACAATCACCAGACAAGTGGTACTGAGTAAATTGTTGGGGCTGTGGGCTGACAAGTGCCCGGGTCCTGATGAACTTCATCATAGGGTCTTGAAGGAAGTGGCTCATGAGATAATTGATGCCTTGGTTTTAATTTTCCAAAATTCCCTAGATTCGGGGAAAGTTTCATTAGATTGCAAAATAGAGAATGCAACTCCTTTATGCAAAAAGGGAGGGAGACAGAAAGCAGGAAACTACAGGCCAGTTAGCTCAAAATCTGTCATAGGGAAAATGTTAGAAGCTATTGTTAAAGAAAAATTCAAGGCAATCAGGCAGAGTCAACATGGTTTTGTGAAAGGGAAATCATATTTAACCAATTTATTGCAGTTCTTTGAAGGAGTAACAAACATGTGCTGTGGATAAAGGGGAGCTGGTGGATGTTCTGTACTTAGATTTCCAGAAGGCATTTGATAAAGTGCCACATCAAAGGTTATTGCAGAAAATAAAAGCTCATGGTGTCGGGGGTAACATATCAGCGGGATAGAAGATTGGCTAGCTGACAGGAAATGGAGATTAGGCATAAATGGGTCATTTTCTGGTTGGCAGGATGTTACTTGGATGAAGAAACTGCAGGGATGGTTGCTAAATTGCTGATGACACAAAGATAGGTAGGAAAGTAAGTTGTGAAGAGGAAGTTACAAAGGGACATAGATAGGTTAAGTGAGTGGGCAAAGATCTGGCAAATGGAGTATAATGTGGGAAAATATGAAATTGTCCATTTTGGCAGGAAGAATAAAAAAAGGAGCATATTATCTAAATGAGAGAATGCAGAACATACTAGTGAATGAATCACAAAAGGCTAGTATGAAGGTGCAGCAAGTAATTAGGAAAGCTAATAGAATATTATCATTTATTGATTACAAAAGTAGGGAGGTTATGCTTCAGTTATGCAGGGCACTGGTGAGACCACGTCTGGAAGACTATGAACAGTGCTGGTCTTTTAATTTCAGGAAGGATGTAAATGCATTGGAAGCAGTTCAGAGAAGGTTTAACAGACGAATACCAGGAATGGGCAGGTTGTCTTATGAGGAAAGGCTGGACAGACTAGGCTTGTATCCACTGGAGTTTAGAAGAGTAAGAGGCAACTTGATTGAAACATATAAGATCCTGAGGGGTCTTGACAGGGTGGATGTGGAGAGGATGTTTCATCTTGTGGAAGAATCTAGAACTAGGGGTCACTGTGTAAAAATAAGGGGTCACCCTTTTAAGACAGAGATGAGGAGAGATTTTTCCTCTCAGAGGGTTGTGAGTCTTTGGAACTCTCTTCCTCAAAAGACAGTGGAAGCAGTGTGTTTGAATATTTTTAAGGCAGAGCTAAATAGATTCTTGATTAACAAGGGGGCGATAGGTTATCAGGGATAGACAGGAACACAAACATATGAATTTGGAGCAGGAGTAGGCCACTCAGCCCCTCGAGCCTGCTCCACAGTGGAGCTGTGGAGTTGTGCTCACTATCAGATTAGCCATGATCTCATTGAATGTTGGAGCAGGTTCGAGGGGCCGAGTGGCCTATTCCAGCTGCTAATTCATATGTTTGGATGCTGTCGTTGAAACAGAAGCAAAATCTTGCAGATGTTGGAAATCGGAAATAAAAACAGAAAATGCTGGAAACACTCAACAGGGGTCAGGCAGCATCTGCGGAGAGAGGAAGATTTGACTGAGTTTCAGGTCTATGACCTGTCAGCTGAATGAGATGTCAGCAGTTTTTAAACAAGGCTGGGGGTTGGCAGGCAGGCAGGCTGTGGAGTAAAGAATAAAGGTGACAGATCTGTGATAGGGTGGAGGAGAGGGGCGATTAAATGATATTATTATTCTGGGACTTCCAGCTGATTCAACCACTTGTCAAATTAGCAGGTTCAGCCCAGCCAGTAATTTGGGAATAGTTAATATTTAAAATTAACTGGAAGTATCTTGATGCAGTTCAGTGTTACAGCCTCACAGAACTTTATAAATCACCATTGCCATGGCATTGAACCAAGTACTTGAGGGGTCAGCAGTCCTGCTCACTGGATCTGGTCAATAAATTCCACTGCATTTTAATGAATACACTTTAGAGATAGCGAAGTCTTTGTCAATGCAATTAACCGCAGGTATTGATTTGCGCTCTCTCTCTTTAAACATGCCAGCATCTCTGTGCAAGCTAACTCAGATAGACAGCAATTCACAAGCCAGGACTGTTCATCCGGTAACATTCCTGGCTGCCTGGCTGGAGGATTGAGTGAGGAGCTCAGCACCGATTCATATTCCGGGAAGCACTGGAAAATCAGAAGCATCGTGGAGCGGGCTCTCTAAATCAGCCAGTCCAACTTCGTTTCGGGGTCATCGTCTGCAAGAATGCCCTTGCATTTCTATAGCGCCTTTCACCACCGCAGGACAACCCAAAGGTCTTTACATCCAACGGCGAGCTGTAGTCACTGTTGGAGGAAACGTGGTAGCCAGTTGGAGCTCAGCAAACTCCCATCAACAGCAATGTGGCGAATGAGCAGGTTTGGTGACAGAGGTTGGATTATTGGCCATGAAAGAGTTCTTCAAATTGGTAACGTTAGATCTTTTACATTCCCCTGAGAGGGCAGACGGAGCCTCAATTTAACACCTCAGCAAAAAAGAAAGCACTTCTGGCTGTGCAGCAGCCCTTTGGTACTGCACTGGAGTGTCCATCTAGACTAGAGTGAGGTTTGAACAAACGACCTCCCAACTCAAAAATCAAACCTGCTGGCAACCGAGTCGAGCTGACACTGGGGCCTTGCTTCTGCAGGGCAAAGTGAAATTCAGATGGTGATGTGTGAGTGGGGGTGGTGGGGGTGGGGAGAGGTGACCAGGGGTTTAGGTTTCATTACACTGGAGGGCATTGTACATACAGAGACTGCAGGGGGAGGCAGTGAAGTGTCATTTTGAACAGAGTGAAAATTCAAGTTTCTGCCTCACTCATTACGTCCCCAGTTTGAGGGGGACGGAACTGACAGCCTTCAGCCTGATGGTGCTTCACCTCAAACTGCCTTCACACAGCCTGCGTTAGTGAGTTATTAAAACGTTCTCAGTAATGCTGCCAGTGAGGCGAAAGATTAAACCTCCACATTAACCTGTTGTGCTGTCACTTCCAGTTCTCTTTCACCTTCCTGGGCCGACCCAGCTCTACACTTTCCCTTTTTTTTTGCATGAGAAATTATCAGATTCTCCTTGACCAACTTCCCTCTCAAAGTGTCAGTCCTGACACGGTGGGAGATGTGTGGGTTTGAGGGGGTGGCGGGGGGGGGGGTTTGATGGGGAACGATGCTGGAGGTGGGGCATTGTTGGGGGATTGGCGGGTGGGGTTGGGAGATAAGGACCTCTTCCCCCCCCCCCCCCCCCCCCCCCCATCCCAGAACCTTACAGAAAATGTTGCAACTCAGTGGTTTACCAGGTTACCTCAGATATCAGAGCTGTCAGAGAGCTCATTAGATCTTTACGAGGAATAAATGAAAGCGGCAGCTTCTTGTCTCTGGCTGACAGACTCAGCCAACGTGCAAAAGCAGTGGCCTGATTTTCTGAATGAGTCATTACCGGGGAGGTGAGCTGCAGCAATTTGGCTTTAAACATCAAGAAGGGAATCAGCTCAGTGTTTCCGATTCAGCACACACCTCCTCACTGTTACTTCAATCTCAGCCCTGGAGTTTCTGGTCGGTGTATGACAGAATCTGCTAGAATGAAAATTTGAACAAAAGTTCTCGACAGAATAAATTGGGGATTGGTTTTCACCCTGGTCCCTTTGCTCCGGCCTGATAGGTTACTGTCTGTCTAAGAATATTGTGTCAGTAAACAAGGTGTTCATGGTGGTTCAGTGGGTAGCACTCTTGCCTCGGAGTCAGAAAGTTGTGGATTCAAGTCCCGCTGCTCCAGAGACTTGAGCACAAAATCTAGGCTGACACTCCCAGTGTGGTGCTGAGGGAGTGCTGCACTGTCAGAGCCGTCATCGCCTGGGTGAGATATTAAACTAAGGCCCACACTGCTGTCTCAGTTAAATGGAAAGGATCTCATGGTGTTATTTTGAAGAGAGAGGGAGTTCTCTCTGGGATCCTGGCCAATATTTGTCCCTCACTGAAAAGCAACAGGTTATCTGGTCATTATCATATTCCTGGGATCTTGCTGTGTGAAAAAAGGCTACCACATTTCTTACATTACAACGGCGACTACACTTCATTCATATGAACATGGACTAAGGAGCAGGAGTAGGCTATTCAGCCCTTCAAACCTACTCCGCCTTTTAATAAGATCATGGCTGATCTGGCCGTGGTCTGCACTCCTATTTCCGGCCTGTTCCCTATATCCCTGGAATCCCCTTGTCTATTGAAAATCTGTCTAAGTCAGCCTTGAATAAATTCAATGTCTCAGCCTCCACTGCTGTCTGGGGAAGGGAATTCCACAGACTAACAACTCTGAGAGAAAAAAATTCTCTTCATCTCCATCTTAAAAGGGAGACCTTTATTCTTAAACTGTGTCCGCTGGTTCTAGTCTCTCCCACAAGAGGAATAAGGTCACCTCTCATTCTTCTAAACTCCAATGGATGTAGGCCCAGTTTGCTCAACCTTTCCTCACAAGATAACCCCTTTATCCCAGGAATGAGTCATGTGAACCTTCTCTGAACTGCTTCTAACATCATTTTATCTTTTTTCAACTAAGGAGACCAAAGCTGCAGCAAAACTTCCCTACTTCTATATTCCATTCCCTTTGCAATAAATGCCAACATTTCATTTGCCTTCTTAATCACTTGCTGTACCTGCAAACTAACTTTGTGATTTGTGTACCAGGATACCCAGATCCCCCTGTATAGCCGAGTTCTGCAGTCTCTGTATTTAAATAGTATGCTGCTTTTCTACTCTTCCCACCAAAATGGGCAAGTTCACATTTTCCCACAATATACTCCATCTATCAAACTTTTGCCCACTCACTTAACCTGTCTATATCCCTTTGCAGAATCTACCTCCACTGACAATTTACTTTCCAGCTATCTCTGTGTCATCAGCAAATTATGCTACCATACATTCAGCTCTTTCATTGACACAGATTGTAAATAGTTGAGGCCCCAACTCTGATCCCTGTGGGGGAAGATGGTGGGATAATGGCAGTGCTCACTCTATGAATAATTCTAGCAGCTCAGGTTAATGCCCTAGTGACATGGGTTCAAATCCCATGGTAGCTGGTGGAATTTAAATCCAATTAGTAAATCTGGAATTGAGAGCTAGTCTCAGTAATGGTGACCATGAAACTATCATTGCTGGTTATAAAAACCCACCTGGTTCATTAATGCCCTTTAGGGAAGGAAATCTGCCATCCTTACCTGGTCTGGCCTACATGCAACTCCAGTCCCACAGCAATTGGTTGACTCATAATTGTCCTCTGAAATTGCCAAGTAAGCCACTCAGTTGTTCAAGGGCAATTAGGGATGGGCAACAAGTGCTGGCCTTGCCAGTGACACCCATACATCACAGGCAAGGATAAACAAAAACAAAAATCCACTAGTTACAGCTTGCGAACCTGAAAAAGACCCATTTGTCCTGACTCTCTGCTTCCTCTTAACCAATACTTTATCTATGCTAATGGATACACCTACACAATGTAATCTTATCCTGTGCAGTTACCTTTGAGGTGGCACCTTATCAAATGCCTTTTGGAAATCCAGGTACAGCACGTCTACAGGTTGCCCTTTATCCACCTTGAATGTTACTTCCTCAAAAACTCTAATAAATTAGTTAAACATGATTTCACTTTCACAAACCTATGTTGACTCTGCCTGATCATATCAGAATTTTCTAAGTATCCTGCTATAACCTCCTTAATAATGGATTCTAGCAATTATCCTTTGACAGATGTTAGTCTAACTAGCCTGTAGTTTTCTGCTTTCTGCCTCCCTCCTTTCTTGAATAAAGGTGTTACATCAGATATTTTCCAATCCGCTGGGACCCTTCCAGAATCTAAGGAATTTTGGACCAAAACCGCACACAATATTCCAGGTGTGGGCTCACCAAGGCCCTGTATAATTGCAGCAAGACATCCCTGTTCCTGTACTCAAATCCTCTCACTCTGAAGGCCAACATACCATTTGCCTTCTTTACTGCCTGCTGCACCTGCATGCTTACCTTCAGCGACTGGTGTACAAGGACACCCAGGTCTCGTTGCACATTCCCCTCTCTCAATTTATAGCCATTCAGATAATAATCTGCCTTCCTGTTTTTGCTACCAAAATGGATAATCTCACATTTATCCACATTATACTGCATCTGCCATGCACTTGCCCACTCACTCAGCTTGTCCAAATCACACTGAAGTATCTCTGCATCCTCCTCACAGCTCACCCTCCCACCCAGCTTTGTGTCATCTGAAAATTTGGAGATATTACATTTAGTTCCCTCATCTAAATCATTAACATATATTGTGAATAACTGGGGGCCCAGCACCATTCCCTGCGGTGCCCCACTAGTCACTGCCTGCCATTCAGAAAAAGACCCGTTTATTCCTACTCTTTGTTTCCTGTCTGCCAACCAGTTTTCTATCCATTTCGCTACACTACTCCCAATCCCATGCACTTTAATTTTACACGCTAATCTCTTATGTGGGACTTTGTTGAAAGCCTTCTGAAAGTCCAAATAAACCACATCCACCGCGTCCTCCTCATCAACTCTACTAGTTCCATCCTCGAAAAATTCCAGCAGATTTGTCAAGCATGATTTCCCTTTCATAAATCCATGCTGACTCTGTCCGATTCTGCCACTGCCAACCAGTGGAGAAATTTTCCCCTGATTCCCATTGACTCCAGTTTTGCTCAGGCTCCTTGATACCACACTCGGTCAAATGCTGCCTTGATGTCAAGGGTATTCACTCTCACCTCACCTGGGGAGTTCAGCTCTTTTGTCCTTGTTTGAACCAAGGCTGCAATGAGTTCAGGAGCTGAGTGGTCCTGGTGGAACCCAAACTGGGCGTCAGTGAGCAGGTTATTGTTAAGCAAGTGCGGCTTGATAGCAAATTGATGACCCCTTCCATTACTTTACTGATGATGGAGAGTAGGCTGATGGGGCGGTAATTGGCTGGGTTGGATTTGTCCTGCTTTTTGTGTTGAGGACATACCTGGGCAATTTTCCATATGGCCAGGTAGATGCCAGTGTTGTAGCTGTACTGGAACAGCTTGGCTAGGGGCGTGGCAGGTTCTGGAGTGCAAGTCTTCAGCACTATTGCCGGAATATTGCCAGGGCCCACAGCCTTTGCAGTATCCAGTGCCTTCAGCCATATCTTGATATCACACGGAGTGAATCGTATTGGCTGAAGACTGGTATCTGTGATGCTGGGGACCTCCAAAGGAGGCCGAGATGAATCATCCACTCGACACTTCTGGCTGAAGATTGTAGCTAATGCTTCAGCCTTATCTTTTGCAGTGATGTGCTGGGCTCCTCCATAATTGAGGATGGGAGTATATGTGTAGCCCCCTCCTCTGGCGAGATGTTTAACTGTCCATCACCTTTCATGGCTAGAAGTGGCAAGACTACACAGCTTTCATCTGATCCTTTGGTTGTGGAATCGGTTAGCTCTGTCTGTCACTTACTGCTTATGCTGTTTGGTATGCAAGTAGTCCTGTGTTATAACTTCACCAGGCTGACACCTCATTTTTAGGTATGCGTGCTGCTGCTCCTGGCATGCCCTCCTGCACTCTTCATTGAACCAGGGTTGATCCCCTGGCTTGATGGTAATGGTAGAGTGGGGGATATGCTGGGCCATGAGGTTACACATTGTGTTCGAGTACAATTCTGCTGCTGCTGATGACCCACAGCGTCTCATGGATGCCCAGTCTTGAGTTGCTAGATCTGTTCGAATTCTATCCTATTCAGCACAGTGGTAGTGTCACACAACACGATGGAGGGTATCCTCAATGTGAAGGCAGGACTTCGTCTCTCCAGTGACTGTGTGATGGTCATTCCTACAGATACTGTGATGGACAGGTTCATCTGTGACAGATAGATTGGTGGGAATGATGTCAAGTGTATTTTTCCCTCTTATTGGTTCCCTCACCACCTGCCGCAGACCCAGTCTTGCAGCTATGTCCTTTAGGACTCGTCTGTGGTGCTGCTACCAAGCCACGTTTGGAGATGGACGTTGAAGTCCTCCCCCAAGAGTATATTCTGCACCCTTGCCACTTTCAGTGCTTCTTCCAAGTGATGTTCAACATGGAGGAGCACTGATTCATCAGCTGAGGGAGGGCGGTACGTGGTAATCAGCAGGAGGTTTCCTTGCCCACGTTTGACCTGATACCACCAGACTTCATGGGGTCCAGAGTCGATGTTGAGGACTCCCAGGGCAACTCCCTCCCGACTGTTTACCACTGAGCTGTCACCTCTGCTAGGCCTGTCCTGCCGGTGGGACAGGATATACCCAAGGATGGTGATGGTAGAGTCTGGGACATTATCTGTAAGGTATGATTTTGTGAGGATGACTATGTCAGGCTGTTGCTTGACTCATCTGTGGACCAACTATTGCTATTTTGGCATAAGCCCCCTAATGTTAGTAGAGGAGGACTCTGCACGGTTGATAGGGCTTAACTGTAAAGGATCCCATGGCACTATTTTGAAGTAGAGACTGGGTGTTCTCTCTGGGATCCTGGTCAATATTTATCCCTTAGCAAAAGTGACAGCCTTGCCAGCGCTGCCTCTGGTCCAAGAATGAATAAAGAAATGGCTGAAACCTGGGGTCATCTAGTCTGAATGTCCACCAGCACCAGACTCGCCCCTTCCCCCTTTACTGATCTAAGCCTCTAGTTCACATAATATTTACAACACAGGAACAGGCCATTCAGCCCAACCCATCCATGCCAGTGTTTAAATTTGACGAGCACTTTCTCTGGCCTTTCTTCATCTAATCCTATTAGTATGTCCTTCTATTCCCTTCTCTAGATCTCTGAAGGCGGAGGGGCATGTTAGTGGGGTGGTGAAAAAGGCATATGGGACACTTGCCTTTATCAATCGAGGCATAGATTACAAAAGTAGGGAGGTCATGATGGAGTGGTATAGAACCTTGGTGAGGCCACAGCTGGAGTAGTGTGTGCAGTTCTGGTCACCACAATATAGAAAGGATGTGATTGCACTGGAGGACGTGCAGAGGAGATTCACCAGGATGTTGCCTGTGATGAAACATTTAAGTTATGAAGAGAGGTTGGATAGACTTGGGCTGTTTTCATTGGAGCAGAGAAGACTGAGGGGGGACCTGATTGAGGTGTACAAGATTATGAGGGGCCTGGACAGGGTGGATAAGGAGCAGCTATTCCTCTTAGTTGAAGGGTCAGTCTCAAGGGGGCATAAGTTCAAGGTGAGGGGCAGGAGGTTTAGGGGGGATGTGAGGAAAACTTTTTTACCCAGAGGGTGTTGACAGTCTGGAATGTGCTGCCTGGGAGGGTGGTGGAGGCGGGTTGCCTCACATCCTTTAAAAAGTACCTGGATGAGCACTTGGTCCATCATAACATTCAAGGCTATGGGCCAAGTGCTGGTAACTGGGATTAGGTGGGTAGGTCAGGTGTTTCTTATGTGTTGGTGTAGACTCGATGGGCCGAAGGGCCTCTTCTGCAATGTGTGATTCCGTGATTCTGTGATTCTCCCTCCTGTGTTAATCCTGCTTCTGCGAGCGGGAGCTCTGAAAGTTGTGTGGCTCCCTCTCTCGTGCCAGGGTTAAGGGCATCTCCCCACAGCTGGAGACAAACTAGGAGTGGGAGGGTCCACATATCAACAAACAACACAGGTAGAGCCAGGAATGATGTTCTGCTGAAACAGTTTGAGGAGTTAGGGTCCAAATTAAAAGGTAAACATTTCTAGACTGTTACCTGAGCTATGCCCCAATTGGCATAGGGCATTAACTGTGTGGCTGAAAGATTGGTGTGGGGAAGAAGGGATTTCGATTCATGGGATACTAGCACCAGTACTCAGGAAGGAGAGAGCTGTTCCATGGGCGGCACTTAAACAGCTGGGACCAGTGTCCTTGCGAATTGTATAGCCAGGGCTGTGGACAGGGCTTTAAACTAACATGGGGTGTGGGGGTGGGTGGGGTTAGGGCTTTGGTGAGGGAGAATTTGAAATCAAAGGGAAAGGTCGAGGCAACAGAACAGTGTAGTGATGTGGGTAGAGACAAGCAGAATGGGGACAGGAAGGGAGAGTGAATTAACAGGAATTGTGCCTCAGTGAGCAAGAACAATGCTGGAGATAGTAGTGAAGGAATGGAACTAAAGGCTCTTTCTGTGAATGTGTGAAGCAGTCACATAAGATAGATGAGCTAGAGGCATAAAACGGGGTAAATGATTTAGATGTAATCACCTTTACAAAGACATGCGAATGGATTATACTGAGAGTGGGTTTCTGCACACTCCAGTGTAAATGTCAGACATGAGCCCTCTTCCACTTGGCTGGCCTGCCCCACTTTAATTTTTTCAGCAGACAGGTCATTAACTATTACGAGGGGAGCCCTCCACCAGTCTTCAGGAGGAAGTTCCACCTCATAAAACTGCTGGCCAATCAGATGCCAGCAGTTCTGCAGTACTAGCAGTGCCACTAGAAGTGGTGGTCAATGCCGGTACTGCAGCTAGGCCAAGGAGGAGGCGATCAGTAATGGACCAGGACCCCAGGGATCTCAGGCAGGCCGCGTGAGGGGGGTTACATATTGGATAGGGCAGGGGGAAGGTGGACGCAGAGAGGGAAAAATGTGGGAGGGGCACCGGGGACCCAGAAAGGAGGCACCTCCACCTTTACTGGCCAGCAGCACACAGGGACAAACCTGCCAGGCTGCACATTGAGCGCAGGCCTCTCCCAGCAATTACCTGTTAAATCTGAGGAGGAAACAGTATGACACGTTGCATACCAGAAATAGAGGGTAAAAAGAGTGAGGAAATTTATGTGATTAACATCAGCAAAGAAAAAGTATTGGTGGAACTTAAAGAACCAAAATTTGACAAATCCCCAGGACTTGAGTCCTTGGGTTCTGAAAGAAATAACTGCAGTGAGAGGGGATGTGCCAGCTATGATTTTCCAAAGTTCCCTAGATTCTGAAATGGTCCCAGCAGATTGGAAGTTGGCAAAAGTAAAACCGCTGCTCAAGACAGAGGGGAAAGGGAAAACAGGGAACGACAGGCCAGTTAGCCTGGCATCAGTCATCAGGAAAATGCTGGAATCTATCATTAAGGAAGTCTTAACAATGCACTTAGAAAATCATAGTATGATCAGAAAAAGCCAACATTGTTTTACAAAAGGGAAATCATGTTTGACAAATGTATTAGAATTTTTTGAGGATGTCACTGGTAGGATAAATAAAGGGGAACCAGTAGACGTAGTATACCTGGATTTCTAAAAGGCATTTGATAAGGCGCCATACAAAAAGTTAATAGGCAAGATAAGGGCTCATAGATTTCTGGGTAATATATTAGGATGGATAGAGGATTGATTCATTCACAGAAACAAAGAATAGACATAAGTGGGGTAATTTCAAGTTGGCAGGATTTTTAAATTCATGCATAGGATGCTGATGTCACTGGCTCGGGTAGCATTTATTGTTCTTGTTCAGAGGGCATTTAAGAGTCAACCGCATTGCTGTGGGCCTGGAGTCACATGTAGGCCAGACGATTTCCTTCCTTAAAGAACTTTAGTGAAGCAAATGGGTTTTTACAACAGTTGACTATGATTTCATCATGAGACTTTTAATTCCAGATTTTTATTGAATTCAAATTGCTCTATCTGCCATGGTGGGATTCAAACCTGGGTCCCCAGAGCATTGCCAGGTGTCTTTGGAATATTAGTCCAGTAACAATAACACTACGCCACCACCTCCCAGTTGTGACTAGTGGAGTGCCGCAAGAATCAGTGCTGGGGCCTCAGCTATTCACAATCTACATTCATGGCTTAGACGAAGAGATAGAGAGTAATGCACCAACGATTGCTGACGATACAGAGCCAGGTGAAAATATAAGATGTGAGGAGGACACAGAGAGGCTACAAAGAGATACAGTCAATAAGTGAATGGGCAACAAGGTGGAAGATGGAGTATAAAGTGTGGAAGTGTGACGTTATTCACTTTGTTGTAGGAATAGAAAAACAGAATATTTTTTAAAGATGTGAAACTTGTAAGAATTGATGTTCATATAGACTTGGGAGTACTCGTGCAAGGATCACAGCAAGTTAGCATGCAGGTACAGAAGCAATTACAGGAAGACAAATGGCATGTTGGCCTTTATTGCAAGGGGATTGGAGTAGAAGAATAAAGAAGTCTTGCTACAGTTGCACTGGACTTTGGTGAGACCACACCTGAAATGCTGGGCTGAATTTTCCCCCTGTCGGGGGGGTGGGGGGGAAGTTGATGGGGGGGACGCATGCAGGTGCGCTTCCAATCGGTGCCCCCGATCGGAGGCGCAGCGCCATTTTACATGGACGGGCCAATTAAGGCCCGCCCAGTGTGACGTCCGCACAGAAGCGCTATGCACCCCCTGTGCAGGTGGCAGGGGAGGGGGGGAATGCCTAAAATCGAGAGTGTGCTCTTTCACGCATGTGCACAAAAGAGCGCACTCATCTCCCTGAAGCTAAGTTCTGTCTCAGGGAGATCACCTGCACTTTCAAAAATATTAAAAATAGAAAAAAAAAATTCCCTTACAGTCCCTTCATCCCTTCATTATGACAAGGTCACATGAGTTGGGACATGTTCATATTTTCCAAAAAAACTTTATTAAAATTTTTAAACCCTACATGAAACCTCCTCCCGCCCGTGGATGAGGTTTTGTGCCTTTTCTAGTTCCCGCTAGGGCTCCTGGCCTGTCCACCAACCTTAGGTTGGACGGGCAGGTCCACTAATCACTTTAATTGATCCGTCAATGGTCTCAATTGGCCATTGACAGGTCAGTGGGCGCTCAGCTGATTTTGCTGCGGCCCCGCCTTCCTGAAAGTTTAAATGGGGCACGGTGACATCGGGGGTTCCGCCCAATGTCATCCTGCATCATCTTATGCATCGGCAAGCGAGCCCTGCCCCCATTCGCCGATGGTAAAATCCAGGCCACTGTGTGCAATTTTCGTCTCCATATTTAAAGAAGAATACACTTGCATTAGAGACAGTACAGCGAAGGTTCATTAGATTGGTCCCTATGAAGAGAGGCTAAGTAAATTGGGTTTATATTCTCTGGATTTTAGAAGAAGGAGAGACGATCTCAGTGAAACATTAAAAATTCTGAAGGGTCTTGGCCAGGTAGATAGTGAGAGATTGTTTCCCCAGGTTGGGGAATCTAGAGCATAGGGACACAGTCTCAGGATAAGGGGCCGATCACTTAGGACTGAGATGAGGAGGAATTTCTTCAATCAAAGGGTTGTGAAGCGTTGGACTTCTCTACCCGGAGATTTGTGGTTACTTTATCGTTGAATACATTGAGGGATTGAGAGACAGATTTTTGGTCTCTCAGGGAATTAAGAGACATGGAGAGCAGGCAGGAAAGGGGAGCTGAAGCTCAAGATCAGCCATGGCCGAAGAGATGTCCGGTCTACTCCTGCTCCTATTTCTCTGCTTCTTGTATTCCCCTTAAAGGCAGCTACACCATAATCTGTTGGAGGAACCATCCAGGATTACTGAAGTGCCTGAGTTTCCAACTGTCACAGATGAGATGAGACAAGGAGAAGCCAATGTGAAGTACATACCTGTAATGTCTGGTGTCCCTGATCCCCCGATTGCTGGGAACCCTGCCACTCTCTCGGTGGTTGAAGGCATAAAGCTTGTAAGGATCTTCACCGGGTTTCCAACGTTTAGCATCGAGGTATCTCCTCTCATCAAAAGCATCGAACTGCTCGTTGGAGTCCTCCAGCACGTCCTGAGCAGGGAAATCAGATCATTCTGGGTTATGTTAGTGTAGGAGTGGTTATGTTACTGGACTAACAATCCACTTGTAACGTTAATTCAAATCCCGCTGTGGCAGGGTGAGAAACTAATCAATTTATTAAAAATGTGGAAGTAAAAAGCTGGTAGCAGTAAAAGTGACCACAAACTGGGAGTCCCTCTTCAGAACGTGCACCGATCGGCACAGTATGTAGCCTCTGGACTATGGGGTCTTTCAGTGATGCAGAGGAGCCCGCTATTGATTAGTAAGGGAACAAAGCTCCCCTTAACCCAACAATCACAAGACTTCCATGGTCTGATTCTTTATACATCAGTGTTAAAAATGATTTTGAAGAATAATTTGATATTGACAGCATATTTAAGCTAGTGAGCAATCTAATTACTCCTTATATACCCATCTTCAACTTTTTAAAGTAAGTAATAAAAAGGGTAGGAAAGGGTAATGTAACAGATGTAATATATTTTAATTTCCAAGCTACCGCATAGTAAACTCATCAGTAAGGCCAGAACGTGTGGAGTCAGAGGACAAGAAGCCAAATGGATATCAAGCTGGCTACAAGAGAGAAAACAGAATTGTGGTTAAAGGCAGTTACTCAGACTGGCAAAAGCTAGGAAATGCTATTCTAGAAGTTTGAGTGCTGCTTGTTTACCATTTACATAAACAATTTATACTTTGGAATTGGCATGGACTCACCCAGTGCTGTGGTCTGGTTAATACAGAGGCAAGGCTGTGACAAAATAGAGATTATGAAAGGGTTTGTTGGGTTGACATAGAGAAGAGGTTTCCACTTGTCAGGCACTCCAGGGCAATAAACATAGGTAGTTTCTACTGTACCCAACAGGGTAATGAGGGGAAACATCTTTACTCAGAGAGTGGTTAGAATGTGTAATTCACCACCACAGGGAGTAGTTAAGGTGAATAACATGGATACATTTGAGGAAGCTAGATAAACACATGAGGGAGAATGCAATAGAAGTTGATGGGTTTAGCTGGAGTAGGAGGAGGCTGGTATGGAGCATTAATACTGCCATAGTCCTAATGGGCTGAATGGCCTGTTTCTGTGCTGTAACTATTATGTATACACAGTAAACCTTTCTACTAATTGAATAGAAATAGATGATTGCACTGGCTTGTAACTCGTACTGGCTCATGTCACAGCTCACAGGGAAAGGAACTCGCAGCCGCTTGATAAAAACATTTGAGATGGAAAAGGGAGAGCCCCACGTCATCCATCAGACCCAATCCATCCACAGGTCAACTACAATCCGCCCATCATTCATTTCATCCTCTGATCCTTAAACAATATCCCAGAAAACTCCCACAAATCACCACGCCTCCAAAATTGAGCCAAGATCAGCCGTTTTCCCTGACCCAAGAAATATGGGAATTACAGTGTTTCGTCAGGTTCATGTTTACCCCCTACAGCCATCCTGCTGAGCTCCCTGTCCCATCAATGCACAGAGCTCATAGAGCACAGGGTGGGTGGTTAGGTGGGTCAGCGAGGAACAGCAAACACACAACCGTCAGTAACGTTCACCGATAATCAGCATTCACCGACACCAGCATTCACAGATTCATCAACATTCACCAGTGCTCTACCATTCAGAAACACATCACTAATATATCACTATTCACCAGTACAACACCATTCACCAATACATCACCACTCACCAAAACATCATCATTCACCAGCACATCACCATTCACCAGTACATCACCATTCACCAGTACATCACTATTCACCCGTACATCACTATTCACCCGTACATCACTATTCACCCGTACATCACTATTCACCAGTACATCACTATTCACCCGTACATCACCATTCACCCGTACATCACTATTCACCGAAACATCATCATTCACCAGCACATCACCATTCACCAGTACATCACCATTCACCAGTACATCACTATTTACCCATACATCACGATTCACCAGTAAATCACTATTCACCCATACATCACGATTCACCAGTAAATCACCATTCACCAGTACATCACGATTCACCAGTAAATCACTATTCACCCATACATCACGATTCACCAGTAAATCACCATTCACCTGTACATCAGTATTCACCAATACCTCACCAAGCACCAATACCTCACCATCCACCAGTACATCACGATTCACCAAAACATCATCATTCACCAGCACATCACCATTCACCAGTACATCACCATTCACCAGTACATCACTATTCACCCGTACATCACTATTCACCCGTACATCACTATTCACCAGTACATCACTATTCACCCGTACATCACCATTCACCCGTACATCACTATTCACCGAAACATCATCATTCACCAGCACATCACCATTCACCAGTACATCACCATTCACCAGTACATCACTATTTACCCATACATCACGATTCACCAGTAAATCACCATTCACCAGTACATCACGATTCACCAGTAAATCACTATTCACCCATACATCACGATTCACCAGTAAATCACCATTCACCTGTACATCAGTATTCACCAATACCTCACCAAGCACCAATACCTCACCATCCACCAGTACATCACGATTCACCAGTGCTTTACCATTCACCAACACATTACCATTCACTAGCACATCACCATTCACCAGTACATCACCATTCACCAGCACATCATCATTCACTGACACATCACCATTCACCAGTGCATCACCATTCACTGACACATCACCGTTCACCAGTACATCACCATTCACCTGCACATCACCATTCACCAGCACATCATCATTCACTGACACATCACGATTCACCAGCACATCACCATTCACTGACACATCACCATTCACCAGTACATCACCATTCACTGACACATCACCGTTCACCGTCACATCACCTTTCACTAGTACATCGACATTCACCAGTACATCACCATACACCGACACAACAACATTCACCAACACATCGCCATTCACCTATGCATCACCATTCACCGATACATCACCATTCACCGATACATCACCATTCACCAATACATCACCATTCACCAATACATCACCATTCACCAGTGCATCACCATTCACCAGTGCATCACCATTCACCAGTACATCGCTATTCACCCGTACATCACTATTCATCAATACATCATCATTCACCAGTAAATCACCATTCATCAGTACATCACTATTCACCCGTATATCATTATTCACCAGTACATCACGATTCACCAGTAAATCACCATTCACCTGTACATCAGTATTCACCAATATCTCACTAATCACCAATACCTCACCATTCACTGACACATCGCCATTCACCTATGCATCACCATTCACCGATACATCACCATTCACCAGTGCATCACCATTCACCAGTGCATCACCATTCACCAGTGCATCACCATTCACCAGTACTTCGCTATTCACCCGTACATCACTATTCATCAATACATCATCATTCACCAGTAAATCACCATTCATCAGTACATCACTATTCACCCGTATATCATTATTCACCAGTACATCACGATTCACCAGTAAATCACCATTCACCTGTACATCAGTATTCACCAATATCTCACTAATCACCAATACCTCACCATTCACTGACACATCACCATTCACCGATACATCACCATTCACCAATACATCACCATTCACCAATACCTCACCATTCACTGACACATCACCATTCACAGACACATCACCATTTACCAATACATCACCATTCACCAATACCTCACCATTCACTGACACATCATCATTCACCAGTACATCACCATTCACCAGTACATCACCATTCACCAACACATCACCATTCACCGACACATCACCATTCACCGACACATCACCATTCACCGACACATCACCATTCACCGACACATCACCATTCACCAACACATCACCATTCATCAGTGCATTACCATTCACCAACACATCACCATTCACCGACACATCACCATTCACCGACACATCACCATTCATCAGTGCATTATCATTCACGAGCGTGTGTAACGGCGTAATGGTATTGTTGGTGGATTATTAATCCAGAGCTCTAGGGTAACACTGTGGGGACCCAGGTTCAAATTCCTGTCACAGCAGATGATGGAATTTGAATTCAATAACAATCTGGAATTAAAAGTCTGATGGGATGACTGTTAAACCATTGTCGATTGTTGTCAAAACCCATCTGGTTCACTAATGCACTTTAGGGAAGGAAATCTGCTGTCCTTACCTGGTTTGGCCTTCATGTGACTCCAGACCCACAGCAATGTGGCTGACTCTTAAATATCCTCTGAACCAGGACAATTAGGGAAGAGTAATACATGCTGGCCCAGCCAGTGATGCCCACGTCCAATGAATAAAAAAAAAAATCACCATTCAGAAATACATCACCTTTTAGTGGATCATTATATTACTGATCTAGTGAACCCCTCTTGCATAACCTAGTATTATCTTTTGTACCTTTTGAAGCAAGGTCATACCCTTCGCCATGTGCCTTGACTCCCTTGGCTTCTTAATGAGGAGATTTGTTGGAGATAATGTTTACAGTGTAAGACATCACAGACACCTCTCCTGTGGTTTTCCACAGGAATCCTGAAGAATTCCATCCACCGAATCTTCATGCAGAATACCAAGCATTCAGAGCTAGCCAAAAATCCACAACCATACTGAGCACCATAAGGTGAGCAGTACTGACCAAGTTTAAATTCTTTCTACATTTGGATAGTCTCTTTGATTCTATCTTCCATTCAGTTCATTTTTAACATTAAAATATTCACTTGCAGGAGACGTTTGCACAGAGGAAGAATCGGTGGACTGCAATCGCCAAACCTAAGTTCCTAATAAGGCCCCATTATGTTGGGCAATTGTTGCATTGTGAAACAGAGGCTACAAGAGTGTGTCGATTACAGGAATATTATTTGAATGCTATATTATTGTGCTGAGCGCGGGTTAAATATTCTTGTAAATAGCTCCTTAAACTCCCTGAGCTAGCCAGTTCGCCATCTTACAAGCAATGATCAGACACTCTCCCAGCAGAGTTTGTTAAACATGTCACTGAGTAGCATGAGAGTAAGTGGATTGACACCAGAGGTCAAGAGAAGGTTTCAGAATATAGGAAAGTCTGACTGATCTGTGAATAATGAGCTGCTGTTCGAGGAAGGATGAAATTTTGACAGGAACAGTCAGTGAACAAACCTTGAGAGTTCTCTAAATTTGAGATGTCATTCTTCTGCTTAACCAACC
Source organism: Isurus oxyrinchus (assembly GCA_026770705.1). Lineage (NCBI taxonomy): Eukaryota > Metazoa > Chordata > Chondrichthyes > Lamniformes > Lamnidae > Isurus > Isurus oxyrinchus. The sequence continues at coordinate 176,086,529 of JANJGN010000006.1, read as the reverse complement.
CCAGTTTCAAGCCTTCTGGAATGACACAACACAGGTCAAACACTGACAGATCTCTCCCAACGGTGACTGTCTGACATTTTCACTTGATGCATTGTTCATTCTAACTAGTAATCTTGGAATTGCAGTATCCAAATATTCAGGGCTGTGATATTGCATAAATCTTTCTCCCCACCCACTGTGAACTGAATTCAAACTCTCGAAGCACTTATCATTTAGGTGCCTGCTCCCAGGCACCAACACAACACCTATTGCAGATTGGTTAGATGGGACTTAGTGGAGACTCAAACTCGGGGATTCGCACACTGGCTCTCTCAAAACATTTTTAAAAATTCTGCTTAAGTGTAAAAAAGTTGCCCAGGGAGTCTAACAGAATTGAATTAATTCTAAATCCTGCGTGTGACAGTGCACCAGAATTGAAATCTTTGTGGTATAAGATGATGCCCCTGGAGGGACCGAGGTTCCTCAGTTTCCAAGGTTAGATTCCCACTTCTGTGTCTCTGTGACTGTCAGCCAATCAGTGGAATATTTAGTCTTTAAAAAAGGACGTACATTAATATAGCCCTACTCAGGACCTTAGGTGGTTGTAATGCAGGAAACGTAGCAGCCAATGTGTGCACAGCAAGCTCCCACAAAAAACAAGGTGGCAATGATTAAATAATCTGCTTTACTGATGTTAGCTGAGAGATAAATATTATTCAAGATACCAGGAGAACTCCCCTACTCTTCTTCCAGTCAGATCCCATGGCCTCTCCCTGGTTACCTGACAGCCATCCCAGCAGTCTTCACTCTCTCTGGGTGCCGAGCCTGTGGACCTCGAAAGCTGCTTCATTTGCCTCATGGAATCTTTCTTGTTCAACAGCAAATAAGCGTAGTCTTAAAGATCCACATCATAAATGTGTTAGAAGCAGTTCTGAGAGGGTACACTTGACTGATTTCTGGGATGGGGGCGTTATCCTTTAAGGAAAGGTTGGACAAGCTGGGCCTGTATCCATTGGCGTTTAGAAGAATGAGAGGTGATCTTATTGAAACATGTAAGATCCTGAGGGGATATGACAGGGTGGATATTGAGAGAGTGTTTCTCCCAGTGGGAGAGATTCGAACTAAGTGACACAGTTTAAAAAAGGGGGTCTTCCGTTTAAGACTGAGATGAAGAGAAATGTTTTCTCTCAGAAGGTCAATAGTATTTGGAACTCTCTTCCCCAGAGAGCAGTAGAGGCAGGGTCATTGAATAATTTTAAGGCAGAGGTAGATAGATTGACTAACAAGGGAGTCAAAGGTTACCGGGGGTAGGTGGGAAAGTGGAGTTAAGGCCACAATCAGATCTGCCATGATCTTATTGAATGGCAGAGCAGGTTCAATGGGCTGAAGGGCCTACTCCTGCTCCTGACTCATATGTTCGTAAGTATGTAAGGAGAGGGGAGCAGAGGGGTTTGGGGAGTGAATTTCAGAACATGGTGCCTGGCCTCCATGGTACCTGATGATACAGTCCCAATGATGGGGTGAAGAGGAGGGTGCATCAAAGAATGAATGGGCCTAGTGTACAACTGGTGGAGTATGAGAGGCTTCTGAAACATGGGAGCAGAATGAGGCCAATGAACCCGGGAGCCTGTTCCATCATTCCATTTGAACATGGCAGAACTGTATCACCTACTTGGGCCTTTAATGCCTCACAGCTCCCGTCCCCTGACATTGACCTGCCGGGAACACCAACCTGCCAGGAGCACCAACCGGCCGGGAACACCAACCTGCCAGGTACACTAACCTGCCGGGAAGTATAACCTGTCGGGTTGACTAACCTGTCAGGAATACTAACCTGTGGGGAATACTAACCTGCCGAGTTCACAAACCTGCCCGGTACAGTAACCTGCTGGGTACACGAACCTGCCAGGTACACTAACCTGCTGCGTACGATAACCTGCTAGGTACACTAAACTGCCCGGTACGCAAACCTGCTGGGTACACGGACCTGCCGGGTACACTAACCTGCCCGATACACTAACATGCCTGGTATACTAACCTGCCGGATACATTAACCTACAGGGTACAATAACCTGCCAGGAACATTAACCTGCCAGGTACATTAACATGCCGGGTTCGTTAACCTGCCTGGAAAGCGAACCTGCCGGGTACACTAACCTGCTGGGCACACTAACCTGCCGGGTACGCTAACCTGCCGAATGCACTAACCTGCCGAATACAATAACCTGCTGAGTACACTAACCTGCCAGGTACAATAACCTGCCGGGTACACTAACCTGCCGAGTACACTAACCTGCCGAGTACACTAACCTGCCGGGTATAATAATCTGCCGGGTACAATAACCTGCCGGGAACACTAACCTGCCGAGTGCACTAACCTGCCAGGTACACTAACCTGCCCGGTGCATTAACATGCCGTTTACACTAACCTGCCCGGTGCACTAACCTGCTGGGTACACTAACCTGTCGGGTACATTAACCTGCCGGGTACATTAACCTGCTGGGTTCGTTAACCTGCCGGGAAAGCGAACCTGCCGGGTACAATAACCTGCTGAGTACACTAACCTGCCAAGTACACTAACCTGCCAGGTACAATAACCTGCCGAGTACACTAACCTGCCAGGTACAGTAACCATCCGAGTACACTAACCTGCCCGGTACACTAACCTGCCGGGTACAATACCTGCTGAGTACACTAACCTGCCAGGTACGCTAACCTGCCAGGCACAATAACCTGCCGAGTGCACTAAGCTGCCGGCTACACTAACTTGCCGGGTACAATAACCTGCTGGGTACAATAACCTGCTGGGTACACTAACCTGGCGGGTACACTAACCATCCGAGTACACTAACTTGCCGGGTACACTAACTTGCCGGGTACAATAACCTGCTGGGTACACTAACCTGCCGGGTACACTAACCATCCGAGTACACTAACCTGCCAGGTACAGTAACCATACGGGTACACTAACCTGCCGAGTACACTAACCTGCCAGGTACACTAACCTGCTGGGTACGCTAACCTGCCCGGTGCACTAACCTGCCTGGTACAGTAACCTGCCGGGTACACTAACCTGCCGGGAACACTAACCTGCCCGGTACACTAACCCCCCAGTGGACTAACCTGCCCGATACACTAACGTGCCCAGTACACTAACCTGCCCGGAACACTAACCTGCCCGGTACACTAACCTGCCGGGCACACTAACATGCCGGGTACGTTAACCTGCTGAGTGCACTAAGCTGCTGGGTACACTAACCTGCCGGGTACAATAACCTGCCGGGTACAATAACCTGCCGAGTACACTAACCTGCCAGGTACAATAACCATCCCGGTACACTAAGCTGCCGGGAGCACTAACCTACCCGGTGCACTAACCTGCCCGGAACACTAACCTGCCCGGAACACTAACCTGCCCTGTACACTAACCTGCCCGGTGCACTAACCTGCCCTGTACACTAACCTGCCCAGTACACTAACCTGCCGGGTACATTAACCTCCCGGGAACACTAAGCTGCCGGGTACATTAACCTACAGGGCACAATAACCTGCTGGGAACATTAAGCTGCCGGCTATATTAAACTGCTGGGTTCGTTAACCTGCCAGGAAAGCGAACCTGCCAGGTACAATAACCTACTGAGTACACTAACCTGCCTGGTACACTAACCTGCCAGGTACAATAACCTGCCGAGTACACTAACCTGCAGGGTACGCTAACCTGCCGTGTACACTAACCTGCCAGTTACAAAAACATGCCAAGCACACTAACCTGCAGGGTATGCTAACCTGCTGTGTACACTAACCTGCCGGGTACAATATCCTGCCGAGTACAATAACAGGCCAAGTACACTAACCTGCCAGGTACAGTAACCATCTGAGTACACTAACCTGCCGGGAACAATAACCTGCCGGGCACACTAACCTGCAGGGTACGCTAACCGGCCGTGTACAATATCCTGCCGAATACAATAGCCTGCCAGGTACAGTAACCATCCGAGTACACTAACCTGCCGGGCACGCTAACCTGCCGGGTACGTTAACTTGCCAGGTACAATAACCTGCCGAGTGCACTAAGCTGCCGGGTACACTAAACTGCCGGGTACAATAACTTGCCGGGTACAATAACATGCCGGGTACAATAACCGGTCGCGTACACTAACCTGCCGAGTACACTTACCTGCCGGGTACGCTAACCTGCCGGGAACACTAACCTGCCCGGTGCACTAACCTACCGGGTACAATAACCTGCCGGGAACAATAACCTGCCGTGTACATTAACCTGCCGGGAAAGCGAACCTGCCCGGTGCACTAACCTACCGGGTACAAGAAGCTGCCCGGTGCACTAACCTGCCGGGTACAATAATCTGCCGGGTACAATAACCTGCCCGGTACGCAAACCTGCTGGGTACACGAACCTGCCGGGTACACTATCCTGCCCGGTGCACTAACCTGCCCGGTACACTAACCTGCTGGGTACACTAACCTACAGGGTACAATAACCTGCCGGGAACATTAACCTGCCAGGTACATTAACCTGCCGGGTACATTAACCTGCCGGGAAAGCGAACCTGCCAGGTACACCAACCTGCCAGGTACAATAACTTGCTGAGTACACTAACCTGCCGGATACGCTAACCTGCCGAGTGCTCTTAGCTGCCAGGTACACTGACCTGCTGGGTACACTAACCTGCCGGGTACAATAACCTGCCGGGTACACTGACCTGCCAAGTGCTCTTAGCTGCCGGGTACACTGACCTGCCGGGTACAATAACCTGCTGGGTACACTAACCTGCTGGGTACGCTATCCTGCCGGGAACATTAGCCTGCCAGGCACGCTAACCTGCTGTGTACAATAGCCTGCTGAGTGCACTAAGCTGCCGGGTACACTAAACTGCCGGGTACACTAACTTGCCGGGTACAATAACTTGCCGGGAACAATAACCGGTCGAGTACACTAACCTGCCGAGTACGCTTACCTGCCGGGTACGCTAACCTGCCGGGAACACTAACCTGCCCGCTGCACTAACCTACCGGGTACAATAATCTGCCGGGTACACTAACCTGCCCGGTACGCAAACCTGCTGGGTACACGAACGTGCCGGGTACACTATCCTGCCCGGTGCACTAACCTGCCCGGTACACTAACCTGCTAGGTACACTAACCTACAGGGTACAATAACCTGCCGGGAACATTAACCTGCCAGGTACATTAACCTGCCGGGTACATTATCCTGCCGGGAAAGCGAACCTGCCAGGTACACTAACCTGCCAGGTACAATAACTTGCTGAGTACACTAACCTGCCGGATACGCTAACCTGCCGAGTGCTCTTAGCTGCCAGGTACACTGACCTGCTGGGTACACTAACCTGCCGGGTACAATAACCTGCCGGGTACACTAACCTGCCAAGTGCTCTTAGCTGCCGGGTACACTGACCTGCCGGGTACACTAACCTGCCGGGTACACTAACCTGCTGGGAACATTAACCTGCCAGGTACATTAACCTGCCGGGTACATTAACCTGCCGGGAAAGCGAACCTGCCAGGTACACCAACCTGCCAGGTACAATAACTTGCTGAGTACACTAACCTGCCGGATACGCTAACCTGCCGAGTGCTCTTAGCTGCCAGGTACACTGACCTGCTGGGTACACTAACCTGCCGGGTACAATAACCTGCCGGGTACACTGACCTGCCAAGTGCTCTTAGCTGCCGGGTACACTGACCTGCCGGGTACAATAACCTGCCGGGTACACTAACCTGCTGGGTACGCTATCCTGCCGGGAACATTAGCCTGCCGGGCACGCTAACCTGCTGTGTACAATAGCCTGCTGAGTGCACTAAGCTGCCGGGTACGCTAAACTGCCAGGTACACTAACTTGCCGGGTACAATAACTTGCCGGGAACAATAACCGGTCGAGTACACTAACCTGCCGAGTACACTTACCTGCCGGGTACGCTAACCTGCCGGGAACACTAACCTGCCCGCTGCACTAACCTACCGGGTACAATAATCTGCCGGGTACACAAACCTGCCCGGTACGCAAACCTGCTGGGTACACGAACGTGCCGGGTACACTATCCTGCCCGGTGCACTAACCTGCCCGGTACACTAACCTGCTAGGTACACTAACCTACAGGGTACAATAACCTGCCGGGAACATTAACCTGCCAGGTACATTAACCTGCCGGGTACATTAACCTGCCGGGAAAGCGAACCTGCCAGGTACACTAACCTGCCAGGTACAATAACTTGCTGAGTACACTAACCTGCCGGATACGCTAACCTGCTGAGTGCTCTTAGCTGCCGGGTACACTGACCTGCTGGGTACACTAACCTGCCGGGTACACTAACCTGCTGGGTACGCTATCCTGCCGGGAACATTAGCCTGCCGGGCACGCTAACCTGCTGGGTACAATATCCTGCCGAGTGCACTAAGCTGCCGGGTACACTAAACTGCCGGGTACACTAACTTGCCGGGTACAAATACCTGGCAAGTACACTAACCTGCCGAGTACACTAACCTGCCGGGTACGCTAACCTGCCGGGAACACTAACCTGCCCGGTGCACTAACCTACGGGGTACAATAACCTGCCAGGAACAATAACCTGCTGAGTACACTAACCTGCTGGGTACATTAACCTACAGGGTACAGTAACCTGCCGGGAATATTAACCTGCCAGGTACATTAACCTGTTGGGTACATTAACCTGCCGGGAAAGCGAACCTGCTGGGTACACTAACCTGCCAGGTATGCTAACCTGCCAGGTACAATAACCTGCTGGGCACACTAACCTGCCGGGTACACTAACCTGCCGGGAACACTAACCTGCCCAGTGCACTAACCTACCGGGTACAATAACCTGCCGGTACAATAACCTCTCCGGTACGTAAACCTGCTGGGTACACGAACCTGCCGGGTACACTATCCTGCCCGGAACACTAACCTGCCTGGTATACTAACCTGCCGGGTACATTAACCTACAGGGTACAATAACCTGCCGGGAACATTAACCTGCCAGGTACATTAACCTGCCGGGTACATTAACCTGCCGGGTACATTAACCTCTCCGGTACGTAAACCTGCTGGGTACACGAACCTGCCTGGTACACTATCCTGCCCGGAACACTAACCTGCCTGGTACACTAACCTGCCGGGTACATTAACCTACAGGGTACAATAACCTGCCGGGAACATTAACCTGCCAGGTATATTAACCTGCTGGGAAAGCGAACCTGCCGGGTACACTAACCTGCCAGGTATGCTAACCTGCCAGGTACAATAACCTGCTGAGTACACTAACCTGCCGGGCACACTAACCTGCCGGGCACACTAACCTGCCGAGTGCTCTAAGCTGCTGGGTACACTAACCTGCTGGGTGCACTAACCTGCCGGGTACGCTAACCTGCTGAGTGCTCTAAGCTGCCGGGTACACTAACCTGCCGGGTACCCTAACTTGCTGGGTACAATAACCTGCCGAGTACACTAACCTGCTGAGTACATTAACCTGCCGGGTACAATAACCTGCCTGGTACGTAAACCTGCTGGGTACACTAAACTGCCGGGTACACTATCCTGCCCGGAACACTAACCTGCCTGGTACACTAACCTGCTGGGTACATTAACCTACAGGGTACAATAACCTGCCGGGAACATTAACCTGCCAGGTACATTAACCTGCTGGGTACATTAACCTGCTGGGAAAGCGAACCTGCCGGGTACACTAACCTGCCAGGTATGCTAACCTGTCAGGTACAATAACCCGCTGAGTACACTAACCTGCCGGGCACACTAACCTGCCGGGTACGCTAACCTGCCGAGTGCTCTCAGCTGCTGGGTACACTAACCTGCCGGGTACACTAACCTGCCGGGTACACTAACCTGCCGGGTACAATAACTTGCCGAGTACAATAACCTGCCAAGTACACTAACCTGCCGAGTACTTAAAACTGACAGGTACACTAACCTGCTGGGTACGCTATCCTGCCGGGAACGCTAACCTGCCGGGTACACTAACCTGCTGGGTACAATATCCTGCCGAGTACACTAACCTGCCAGATACAATAACAATCCGGGTACACTACCTGCCGGGTACAATAACCTGCTGGGTACGCTAACCTGCCGAGTGCTCTTAGCTGCCGGGTACACTAACCTGCCAGGAACACTAACCTGCCGGGCACACTAATCTGCCAGGAACACGAACCTGCCGGGCACACTAACCTGCCAGGAACACTAACCTGCCGGGCACACTAATCTGCCAGGACAACGAACCTGCTGGGCACACTAACCAGCCGGGCACACTAACCTGCCAGGAACACTAACCTGCCGGGCACACTAACCTGCCAGGAACACTAACCTGCCTGGTACACTAACCTGCCGGGTACATTAACCTACAGGGTACAATAACCTGCCGGGAACATTAACCTGCCAGGTATATTAACCTGCTGGGAAAGCGAACCTGCCGGGTACACTAACCTGCCAGGTATGCTAACCTGCCAGGTACAATAACCTGCTGAGTACACTAACCTGCCGGGCACACTAACCTGCCGGGCACACTAACCTGCCGAGTGCTCTAAGCTGCTGGGTACACTAACCTGCTGGGTGCACTAACCTGCCGGGTACGCTAACCTGCTGAGTGCTCTAAGCTGCCGGGTACACTAACCTGCCGGGTACCCTAACTTGCTGGGTACAATAACCTGCCGAGTACACTAACCTGCTGAGTACATTAACCTGCCGGGTACAATAACCTGCCTGGTACGTAAACCTGCTGGGTACACTAAACTGCCGGGTACACTATCCTGCCCGGAACACTAACCTGCCTGGTACACTAACCTGCTGGGTACATTAACCTACAGGGTACAATAACCTGCCGGGAACATTAACCTGCCAGGTACATTAACCTGCTGGGTACATTAACCTGCTGGGAAAGCGAACCTGCCGGGTACACTAACCTGCCAGGTATGCTAACCTGTCAGGTACAATAACCCGCTGAGTACACTAACCTGCCGGGCACACTAACCTGCCGGGTACGCTAACCTGCCGAGTGCTCTCAGCTGCTGGGTACACTAACCTGCCGGGTACACTAACCTGCCGGGTACACTAACCTGCCGGGTACAATAGCTTGCCGAGTACAATAACCTGCCAAGTACACTAACCTGCCGAGTACTTAAAACTGACAGGTACACTAACCTGCTGGGTACGCTATCCTGCCGGGAACGCTAACCTGCCGGGTACACTAACCTGCTGGGTACAATATCCTGCCGAGTACACTAACCTGCCAGATACAATAACAATCCGGGTACACTACCTGCCGGGTACAATAACCTGCTGGGTACGCTAACCTGCCGAGTGCTCTTAGCTGCCGGGTACACTAACCTGCCAGGAACACTAACCTGCCGGGCACACTAATCTGCCAGGAACACGAACCTGCCGGGCACACTAACCTGCCAGGAACACTAACCTGCCGGGCACACTAATCTGCCAGGACAACGAACCTGCTGGGCACACTAACCAGCCGGGCACACTAACCTGCCAGGAACACTAACCTGCCGGGCACACTAACCTGCCAGGAACACTAACCTGCCAGGAACATTAACCTGCCGGGTAGACTAACCTGCCAGATACAATAACCGGGTACAATATCCTGCCGGGCACACTAACCTGCCGGGTACGCTAACCTGCCGAGTGCTCTAAGCTGCCGGGTACACTAACCTGCCGGGTACAATAACCTGCCAGGACAATAACCTGCCGGGTACAATAACCTGCCAGGTACACTAACCTGCCCAGTACACTAACCTGCCAAGTACCCTAACCTGTCGGGTACACTAACCTGCCCAGTACACTAACCTGCCCAGTACCCTAACCTGTCGGGTACACTAACCTGCCCAGTACACTAACCTGCCCAGTACCCTAACCTGCCGGGTACACTAACCTGCCCAGTACACTAACCTGTCCAGTACCCTAACCTGCCGGGTACACTAACCTGCCGGGTACACTAATCTGCCGGGTACACTAACCTGCCCAGTACCCTAACCTGCCGGGTACACTAACCTGCCAAGTACCCTAACCTGTCGGGTACACTAACCTGCCCAGTACACTAACCTGCCCAGTACCCTAACCTGTCGGGTACACTAACCTGCCCAGTACACTAACCTGCCCAGTACCCTAACCTGCCCAGTACACTAACCTGCCCAGTACCCTAACCTGCCGGGTACACTAACCTGCCCAGTACACTAACCTGCCCAGTACCCTAACCTGCCGGGTACACTAACCTGCCGGGTACACTAACCTGCCGGGTACACTAACCTGCCCAGTACCCTAACCTGCCGGGTACACTAACCTGCCCAGTACCCTAACCTGCCGGGTACACTAACCTGCCGGGTACACTAACCTGCCGGGTACACTAACCTGCCAGTTGTACAAAGTTGTCCACCTGTGAAAAGACCCAAAGTAACAACATGAAAAAAGGGTTAGAAGAGGTGATGGGGCTGGCGATAAACCATCCCACAATCACCATTCTAGAAGCGTGTAAATTCTCAGGCATCCCTTGTATGTCAAGCTGCTGAGCTCAGTCTCATATTCATGCTGTAATGTGTAAATGGTGGGATTTGTTAGTCATGCTCTTTAAACTAGGTGAAACTACTCCATAAGGACAACAAAGGAGTGTTTGCTGCACTGGACAGGGAAGACCAGACGGTCACTATTGTTCGCCGGATTCCTTGTCAGAAGGTGAAACCACCTGCTCAGCCTTTGCAAAACAAAACTGTTTTGTTTACCAACATGGAATGGTGGTAATGTGCAGCACCCCCACCCTAACAGCACTGTGGGTGTACCTGCACCACATGGACTGCAGCGGCTCAAGAAGGCAGCTCACTACCACCTTCTCAGGGGCAATTAGGGATGGGCAATAAATACTGACCCAGCCAACGACGCCCACATCCCATGAACTAATGAAAAAAAGTCTGCTTGTGTAACTAAGATGCCACAACTTCATGTTGCTAGATCTTTGGGTGTAACTTGACTCGTCCCCTGGAAATGATGTTGCTGTAGCAACAGTCATGAAAAATTAACTTAAATTGTGTGTAAGTTTCCAATGCGCAGTGGAAATGCTCATCCCACAGATATTCCTTCAGGGCTGTATGAATGCCACTATCTGCATGTACCGCATATTTAATTTACAAATACATTGTTGCTAATCCTTCCCGTGGGACTATCAGGTTGCATCCTTCTAATAAATTATGGAGACTGCTATGTTAAATATTTCAAAAGCCATCTGCTTATTAGTTGGAATCTCATCCCCAAAACAGTAACAGGAGTAGTAGGATCCAGGAGGTGTAAGGTAGGAAGAGGTACAGGGTAGAAGCAAGGATTCAGAACTTAGAATAAAAAGAGGGTAAAGATTGAAAGAGATAAAGGACAGAAAGTGGTGTCGGATTTTTTATTCATTCACGGGATGTGGGCTGCGCTGGCTAGGCCGGCATTTATTGCCCATCCCTAATTACCCTTGAGAAGATGGTGGTGAGCTGCCACCTTGAACTGCTGCAGTCCATGTGGTGTAGGTACACCCACAGTGCTGTTAGGGAGGGAGTTCCAGGATTTTGACCCAGCAACAGTGAAGGAACGGCGATATATTTCCAAGTCAGGATGGTGAGTGACTTGGAGGGCAACTTCCAGGTGGTGGTGTTCCCATCTATCTGCTGCTCTTGTCCTTCTAGCTGGTAGCGGTCGTTGTTTTGGAAGGTGCTGTCTAAGGAGCCTTGGTGAATTCCGGCAGTGCATCTTGTGGATGGTACACGCTGCTGCTACTGTGCATTGGTGGTGGAGGGAGTGAATGTTTGTGGATGAGGTGCCAATCAAGCAGACTGCTTTGTCCTGGATGGTGTCAAGCTTCTTGAGTGTTGTAGGAGCTGCACTCATCCAGGCAAGTGGAAAGTATTCCATCACGCTCCTGACTTGTGCCTTGTAGATGGTGGACAGGTTTTGGGAAGTCAGGAGGTGAGTTATTCTCCACTGAATTCCCAGCCTCTGACCTGCTCTTGTAGCCACAGTATTTATATGGCTCGTCTAGTTCAGTTTCTGGTCAATGGTAACCCCCAGGATGTTGAAAGTGGGGGATTCAGTGATGGTAATGCCATTGAATGTCAAGTGGTGATGGTTGGATTCTCTCTTGTTGGAGATGGTCATTGCCTGGCACTTGTGTGGCACGAATGTTATTTGCCACTTGTCAGTCCAAGCCTGGATATTGTCCAGGTCTTGCTGCATTTGGACATGGACTGCTTCAGTATCTGAGGAGTCGCAAATGGTGCTGAACATTGTGCAATCATCAGCAAACATCCCCACTTCTGACCTTACGAGACTCATAGGATAGAAAGAGACATTTGTATCCCTTTTCGAACATTTGGAACACTTTGTTCTCTATTTGCAAGATAGCAGAATGTATTAATAAAGATAAAATCTATAGGGGGCTGGGATATGAAGGAAGCCGTGCCCATCATTGGTACAGTGTCCTCTAAGACATGTAGCAGTGGGTGAGGGACATGTCCTGTTCACCTTACCGTCCTGTCCCTCTGGTCATGGCCACATCTTCAAATACCTCAGGACATTATAAGATATACCTACAGGCCCATGCCCACAGGTCATTCAATTACAAAATAAATCCCTTTAAATCCAAAGTGTCAAAAAATGCCCCGTTTAAACATGTTATGACCTCAGTGAGCATGCACAGGCTAAATGGCACATCATCAATTGCTTAACAATTCACACAGGACAGAGACTGAGACTGGTTTCCAGGTACACCCAGGACACAGAGATTGAGACAGGTGTCCCAGGTATACCCAGGACAGAGTGACAGATACTGGTGCCCTAGAATACCCAGGACAGAGTGACAGATATTGGTGCCCTAGTATACCCAGGACAGAGTGACAGATACTGGTGTCCCAGGTATACCCAGGACAGAGTGACAGATACTGGTGTCCCAGGTATACCCAGGACAGAATGACAGATACTGGTGTCCCAGGTATACCCAGGACAGAGTGACAGATACTGGTGCCCTAGTATACCCAGGACAGAGTGACAGATACTGGTGTCCCAGGTATACCCAGGACAGAGTGACAGATACTGGTGTCCCAGGTATACCCAGGACAGAGTGACAGATACTGGTGTCCCAGTTATACCCAGGACAGAGTGACAGATACTAGTATCCCAGGTATACCCAGGACAGAGCAAAAGATACTGGTATCCCAGGTATACCCAGCATGGAAAGACTGCAGTTTGTATCCCAGGTATACCCAGGACAGAGTGACAGATACTGGTGTCCCAGGTATACCCAGGACAGAGTGACAGATACTGATGTCCCAGGTATACCCAGGACAGAGTGACAGATACTGGTATCCCAGGTATACCCAGGACAGAGCAAAAGATACTGGTGTCCCAGGTATACCCAGGACAGAGTGACAGATACTGATGTCCCAGGTAACCCCTGATCAGAGCAAAAGATACTGGTGTTCCAGCTATACCCAGGTCAGAGAGACTGAGACTGGTGTCCCAGCTTTACCCAGGTCAGAGAGACTGAGACTGGTGTCCCAGGTATACCCAGGACAGAGAGACTGAAACCAGTGCCCCAGGTATACCCAGGACAGAGAGACTGAGACTGGTGTCCCAGCTTTACCCAGGTCAGAGAGACTGAGACTGGTGTCCCAGGTATACCCAGGACAGAGAGACTGAAACCAGTGTCCCAGGTATACCCAGGAGAGAGAGAGACTGAGACTGGTGTCCCAGCTATACCCAGGACAGAGAGACTGAGACTGGTGTCCCAGCTATACCCAGGTCAGAGAGACTGAAACCAGTGTCCCAGGTATACCCAGGAGAGAGAGAGACTGAGACTGGTGTCCCAGCTATACCCAGGACAGAGAGACTGAGACTGGTGTCCCAGCTATACCCAGGTCAGAGACTGGTGTCCCAGCTATACCCAAGACAATGATTTATCAGTCAGACTGTTGTCCACGCTGATGTCAGCTCCTATCAATTTGACTAACATTAAGTATTCCCTACCCCAGAGAGCTGTGAATGTTCTGTTGTTGAGTCTAATTCAGTATCATTTCACTCGAAAAGAATTAAGGGATATGGGGTAGTGCAGGAAGGTGGAATTGAGGTATAAGGTCAGCCATGATCTTATTGAATGGCATAGCAAGCTCGAAGGGCCGAATGGCCTACTCCTGCCCCTATTTGCTAAGTTATTTTATAAGTGTGGGATACACAGGACAACATTCCTTGTTCCAGTCCTACTCTGGCCCCCTCCCACAACTCTTTCTCCGGTACATCGATGATTACTTCGGTGCTGCTTCATGCTCTCATCGGAACCTGGAAAAATTTATTAATTTTGCTTCCAATCTCCACCCCTCCATCATTTTCACATGGTCCATCTCTGACACTTCCCTTCCCTTCCTTGAGCTCTCTGTCTCAATTTCTGGTGATAGACTGTCCACCAGTATCCAATACAAACCTACCGACTCCCACAGCTACCTCGACTACAGCTCCTCACACCCCGCTTCCTGTAAGGACTCCATCCCATTCTCCCAGTTCCTTCACCTCCGTCGCATCTGTTCCGATGATGCTACCTTCAAAAACGGTTCCTCTGACATGTCCTCCTTCTTCCTTAACCGAGGTTTTCCACCCACGGTCATTGACAGGGCCCTCAACCGTGTCCGGCCCATCTCCCGCGCATCCGCCCTCACGCCTTCTCCCAGAAACATGATAGGGTCCCCCTTGTCCTCACTTATCACCCCACCAGCCTCCGCATTCAAAGGATCATCCTCCGCCACTTCCACCAACTCCAGCATGATGCCACCACCAAACACATCTTCCCTTCACCACCCCCGGCGGCATTCCATAGGGATCGTTCCCTCCGGGACACCCTGGTCCACTCCTCCATCACCCCCTACACCTCAACCCCCTCCCACGGCACCTTCCCATTGCAAACACAGAAGATGCAACACCTGCCCCTTCACTTCCTCTCTCCTCACCATCCAAGGGCCCAAACACTCCTTTCAAGTGAAGCAGCATTTCACTTGGACTTCCCTCAACTTAGTCTACTGCATTCGTTGCTCCCAATGTGGTTTCCTCTACATTGGAGAGACCAAACATTGGAGAGACTGGGCGACCGCTTTACAGAACACCTTCAGTCTGTCCGTAAGCATGACCCAAACCTCCCTGTCGCTTGCCATTTCAACACTCCACCCTGCTCTCTTGCCCACATGTCTGTCCTTGGCTTGCTGCATTGTTCCAGTGAAGCTCAACGCAAACTGGAGGAACAGCACCTCATCTTCCGACTAGGCACTTTACAGCCTTCCAGACGGAATATTGAATTCAACAATTTTAGATCTTGAGCTCCCTCCTCCATCCCCACCCCCTTTCTGTTTCCCCCTTCCTTTTGTTTTTTCCAATAATTTATATAGATTTTTCCTTTCCCACTTCTTTCCATTATTTTTAAATGTATTTCCACCCATTGTTTATCTCTACCTTTTACTCCCTCTTAGTATTCTTTCACCCCAGCCCCACTAGGGCTATCTGTACCTTGTCTGTCCTGCTTTCTACCCTTAATTAGCACATTCCTTAGAAAATATCACCACCTTCAACAGCTCTTTGTCCTTTTGTCTGTGACATCTTTTGGTTATCTCCACCTATTGCTGTCTGCTTGTCCTAACAACACTGCCACCCCCCACCACCTCCACCCCCACCACCCCCCCACCCCCTGCCTCTTAAACCAGCTTATATTTCACCCCTTTCCTATTTTTACTTAGTTCTGTTGAAGGGTCATGAACATCAGTCGAAACATCAACTGTACTCTTCTCCGCCGATGCTGCCAGCCCTGCTGAGTTTTTCCAGGTAATTCTGTTTCTGCTTTTGTTTTGGATTTCCAGCATCCGCAGTTTTTTGCTTTTATCAAGTCAGTTTAGCTCATGGCAGAGTCTTTTTAGTAAAACTCAAGTCAGGCTGCACTCTCTGTCTGTCTGTTTGATGGTGATGGGTGTCCGCTGGGAATTGTTTATACGAAACACTGAAATCAGAGGGAAGGACAAACATGAAGGAAGGTTAAATCACCCCTGGGCTTTGTTCTGAAAGACACTGTGAAAATCTAGTCATTAGAGCTGAATGTCCTTAAAAAGAATTTCCTGAAGATTACTATCAATCCCAACTTTCAGATTCAAATGAAGATTCCAACAGAGAGATGGCCGTTGGAGATGGCAGCACATTTGCTGCTGTGGAAATGCTGGAAAATCCTTCTACGAAATAGTACCTCAGGATCTTTTACATCACCCTGAGAGGGAAGATGGACTCTTGGCCTAACATCCCGTTCAAAAGACAGCGCTTCCAACAGTGCAGCACTCTCTCAGTACTGCACTGCATTGTCAGCCTAGGTTTTGTGCTCCAGTGCTGGAATGACACTTGAGCCTTCTGGCTCATAAAAAAACATTGTGATCAACTGAACCATGACAAGTGTGTAGACAAAGGGTACAGTCCTGTGCCTGTGCTAATAATGAGCTCAAACACAAAGCCAAAATAGTGATTTATTATAGATTAGATGTCACAAACCAAAATGAAAAAGGAACAAGGTCCATCTCATTCATCTTTACTATGCTGGGTAGTCACCCTGATAGATATCACTGCAGGAGTTCCTCAGGGTAGTGCCTTCGGCCCAACCATCTTCAGCTGCTTCATCAATGACCTTCCTTCCATCATAAGGTCAGAATTGGGGATGTTCACTGATGATTGCACGATGTTCAGCACCATTCGCGACTCTTCAAATACTGAAGCAGTCCATGTCCAAATGCAGCAAGACCTGGACAATATTCAGGCTTGGGCTGACAAGTGGCAAATAACATTCACACCACACAAGTGTCAGGCAATGACCATCTCCAACAAGAGAGAATCCAACCATCGGCCCTTGACGTTCAATGGCCATTCCTAACAGTACTGTGGGTGTACCTACACCATATGGGCTGCAGCAGTTGGCTAATCCTGCCAATCAATTAGTCCACATCTGAGCCAGAGATGAGGCGAGAAAACCCCAGTTATGGAGAGCTTTGGGACCCATAGGTCCAGAGTTACCCTGTTCCTTATGAGTTGGCTATGTTCACTATAGGCCATGTCTCAAATTACTCATGTATTTGCATGCAATCTTCAATGCTGTCATGAACACTCTATACATGCCCTGCAATGTAAACAGCAAACACAGAGCACCAAGGAGTCCACACATTGGCTTATAAACAACATGAACACTGCTTATTTCAACATCCCTCAGGATAAGCTGATTCTGTACATGGTATCTACATGGAAGAAATCAAGTCGATACAAACAGGCCTTAAGTGACATGCTCTGAGACAGCCACCATCTTGTTTATAAAACAATTCCCCTTCAAGCAGGGGAGGTTAAAGGAGATGTGATAGAGCTCACAATCATGAAGATTTTTGTTCGGTAAATTAGAAACAATTTCCACAGGCAGGAGTGTTGGAAACCAAAGGTCACAGATTTAAGGTAATTGCTGAAAGAATTGGAGGAGATGAGGATTTTTTGTTTGACATAAGCAGTTGTGAACTGGAATACATTGCCTGAAAGGATGTCAGAAGTAGATTCAACAGTAACTTTCCATGAGACCATAAGACATAGGAGCAGAAGTAGGCCATTCGGCCCATCGAGCCTTCTCTACCATTTAATGAGATCATGGCTGATCTGATAACCCTCAACTCCACTTTCCTGCCTTTTCCCCATAACCCTTGAGTCCCTTACTGATTAAAAATCTGTCTATCTCAGCCTTGAATATACTTAATGACCCAGCCTCTACAGCTCTCTGTGGTAAAGAATTCCACAGATTCTCTACCCTCTGAGAGAAGAAATTCCTCCCCATCTCTGTTTTACATGGGCGCCCCCTTACTCTGAGATTATGCCCTCTGGTCCTAGACTCTCCCACAAGGGAAAACAACCTCTCAGCACCTACCCTGTCAAGCCCCTTTCAAATGGCAATTGAATATTATATTAGAACCTAGCCTTCCATTTCTTTGCAAACGATGGGCTTATCACAAAATTCCCACATTTGAAAGAACCAGCACAGGTATGATGGGCCGAACAGCCTGCCTCTGTGCTGTGATTCAAACACCTGCCAACTGGACTCCTATTGAAAGATCCCAGTCAACATACCTTTCAAAGCAGAAATGAAGCAGTGTTTTACACAGCTTCTGAGTGATAGCAGAGAATCCTGCAATTATACAGGAGCTGGAACCACTCCCACCAATTTCTTTCAGAGAAGTGAGATAAGATGTTTTTCACTGCCATTTATTTCAACTTGGATTGAGCAGTTTGGTCTGGAAATTTCCTGAACAAAGACAGGAACCTTTCCATCCCCTGCTTTGTCTTACCAGGTGGCATGGCTTATTGAGGTTTTTTTTACTGCACTCTGTTCAGTCATGAAGCAAACCTCAGAATTCAAGCCTTAGTCTTCCTCCTGTCCCAACCCCTGTCTGGTTCTTAGAGACCAGCCGTGAAAGACTGAAATTAGAAAGGTCTATAATTGTCATTAAAGCCCCTCCCTTTCTAATCCCCATTGGCTTGCAATCATGAGACTACAAATCCGCCTTCTCAAGGGCAATAAATGCTGGTCTAGCAGTGACACCCACATCCAGTCAAAGGATAAATAAAACACTTAAAAACATTTAACTGCAGGTAAAACAAGGGCAAAAGCAAACATTCTTACTGGTATAGCAAAGAATTTGAACAATCAAAATTTTTCTAGTGGTCCAAGTTGCTCCCCATTCACTCCCATTGTACAGAATTCCCATGGAACAAACCCTTTCCCATTCACTCCCATTGTACAGAATTCCCATGGAACAAACCCTTTCCCATTCACTCACACTGTACAGAATCCCAATGGAACAAACCCTTTCTCACTCACTCCCATTTTACAGAATCCCAATGGAACAAATCCTTTCCCATTCACTCCCACTGTACAGAATCCCAATGGAACAAATCCTTTCTCATTCACTCCCACTGTACAGAATCCCAATGGAACAAACCCTTTCTCACTCACTCCCATTTTACAGAATCCCAATGGAACAAATCCTTTCCCATTCACTCCCACTGTACAGAATCCCAATGGAACAAACCCTTTCTCATTCACTCCCATTGTACAGAATCCCAATGGAACAAACCTTTTCTCATTTACTCCCATTGTACAGAATCCCAATGGAACAAACCCTTTCTTATTCACTCCCACTGTACAGAATCCCAATGGAACAAACCCTTTCTCATTCACTCCCACTGTACCGAATCCCAATGGAACAAACCCTTTCTCATTCACTCCCATTGTACAGAATCCCAATGGAACAAACCCTTTCCCATTCACTCCCACTGTACAGAATCCCAATGGAACAAACCCTTTCTCATTCACTCCCACTGTACCGAATCCCAATGGAACAAACACTTTCTCATTCACTCCCATTGTACAGAATCCCAATGGAACAAACCCTTTCTCATTCACTCCCATTGTACAGAATCCCAATGGAACAAACCCTTTCCCATTCACTGCCACTGTACAGAATCCCAATGGAACAAACCCTTTCTCATTCACTCCCACTGTACCGAATCCCAATGGAACAAACCCTTTCTCATTCACTCCCACTGTACAGAATCCCAATGGAACAAACCCTTTCTCATTCACTCCCATTGTACAGAATCCCAATGGAACAAACCCTTTCTCATTCACTCCCACTGTACAGAATCCCAATGGAACAAACCCTTTCTCACTCACTCCCACTGTACAGAATACCAATGGAACAAACCCTTTCCCATTCACTGCCACTGTACAGAATCCCCATGGAACAAATCCTTTCTCATTCACTCCCACTGTACAGAATCCCCATGGAACAAACCCTTTCTCATTCACTCCCACTGTACAGAATTCCAATGGAACAAACCCTTTCTCATTCACTCCTACTGTACAGAATCCGAATGGAACAAACCCTTTCTCATTCACTCCCATTGTACAGAATCCCAATGGAACAAACCCTTTCTCATTCACTCCCATTGTACAGAATCCCCATGGAACAAATCCTTTCTCATTCACTCCCACTGTACAGAATCCCCATGGAACAAACCCTTTCTCATTCACTCCTACTGTACAGAATCCCAATGGAACAAACCCTTTCTCATTCACTCCCATTGTACAGAATCCCAATGGAACAAACCCTTTCTCATTTACTCCCATTGTACAGAATCCCAATGGGACAAACCCCTTCTTATTCACTCCCATTGTACAGAATCCCAATGGAACAACCCCTTTCTCATTCACTCCTACTGTACAGAATCCCAATGGAACAAACCCTTTCTCATTCACTCCCATTGTACAGAATCCCAATGGAACAAACCCTTTCTCATTCACTCCCATTGTACAGTATCCCAATGGAACAAACTTCCTTTTATCCACCCCTATTATATAAAATTACAATAGACTAAATCCCTCCCTGTTCACTCCTTTTGTATAGAATCCCAATGAGCCACATTGCTTCCTGTTCAGAGCTCGGATAAAGAGTCATACGGACCCGAAACATTAACTCTGTTTCTCTCTCCACAGATGCTGTCAAACCTGATGAGTTTTTCCAGCATTTTCTGTTTTTATTTAAGATTTCCAGCATCTGCAGTATTTTGCTTTTATCCTAATGAATTAACCCCATTCTATTCGTTCCCATTGTCTAGGGTCTAAATAGACCATTATTTCCAGTTCAATCTCACATACAAGATCCTAATAGAATAACGTGTTCCCATACACTTGTTTTGCAACAAAAATCCAGATTCGTTCTTAATCACATCCCATAATTTCCACTCTACGACATTTAATTACCACAGTAATCACAAGCCAAGCATGAAAGGATTTCAATAATTAATATTTTCATTCCTCAGCACAATAAACATTGTTATCTCAGCATATTTTGCTCAGCTCTGACACACTAATAGGTCCCTGTAAACAGATCCTGTTATTTATAATAATATGCTTTAATTTAGCTGTGCTCACCGGGTAAGTGGGTTGGGTTCAGGAATTGATGTTGCAAACGGCCCTATATTTATCTATCTCTATTCTGAGAGGCCTGGTTGGATCAGTGGGGGAGGTAGTGGTGTAGTGGTATTGTCGTGGGACTAGTAATCCAGGGTTGATGCTCTGGGGTTGGGGTTCAAATCCCACCACAGCAGGTGGTGAAATTGGAATGTAATAAAAATCTGGAATTAAAAGTCCAATGATGGTCATGAAACCATAGTCACTAATGCCCCTGTAGTAGATCCACTCCTGGCTGTAAAGGAGCATAGCTGCTGATTTGTGACAGGTGGTGGTGGTGAGGGAAAAATATACTTGAACTCCTCTGCACCAACCATGACAGTACTGGTAGGAGTGATCACCACACAGCCATTGTGGAGACAAAGTCTCACCCTCACATTGAGGATACCCTCCACTGTGTTGTGTGCTAAATGGGATAGATTGCAAACAGATCCAACAACTCAAGACTGGACCTCCATGAGGTGTTTGTGGGCCATCAGCAGCAGCAGAATTGTACTTGAACACAATCATGGCCTGGCACATCCCCCACTCTACCATTACCATCAAGCCAGGTGATCAACCCTGGTTCAATGAAGAGTGCAGGAGGGCATGCCAGGAGCAGCACCAGGCATACACAAAAATGAGATGTCAACCTGGTGAAGCTACAACACAGGGCTACTTGCATGCCAAGCAGCAAGTGATAGACAGAGCTAAGCAATCCCACAACCAACAGATCAAATCTGCAGTCCTGCCACATCCAGTCATGAATGGTGGTGGACAATTAAACAACTCACTGGAGGAGGAGGCTCCACAAATATCCCCAACCTCAATGAGGGAGGAGCCCAGCACATCAGTGCAAAAGATAAGGCTGAAGCATTTGCTACAATCTTCAACTAGAAGTGCCGAGTGGATGATCCATCTTGGACCTCCTCCAGGGGTCCCCAGCATCACAGATGCCAGTCTTCAGCCAATTCTATTTACTCCATGGGATATACAAGAAACGGCTGAAGGCACTGGATATTGCAAAGGGCTATGGGCCCTGATAATATTCCGGCAATAGTACTGAAGACTTGCACTCCAGAACTTGCTGTGCCCCTAGCCAAGCCAAGCTGTTCCAGTACAGCTACAACACTGGCAATGTGGAAAATTGCCCAGGTATGCCCCGTTCACACAAAGCAGGATAAATCCAACTCAGCCAATTACTGCCTCATCAGACTACTCTCAATCATCAGTGAAGTAATGGAAGGGATCATCAACAGTGCTATCAAGCAACACTTGTTTAGCAATAACCTGCTCACTGATGCCCAATTTGGGTTCCTCCAGGGCCACTCAGCTCCTGACCTCATTACAGCCTTGGTTCAAACATGGACAAAAGGGCTGAACTCCCAAGGTGAGTGACTGCCTTTGACATCAAGGCAGCATTTGACCAAATGTGACATCAAGGAGCCCTAGCAAAACTGGAATCAGAGGAAAACTCTCCACTGGTTGAAGTCATACCTAGCATAGAGGAAGATGTTTGTGGTTGTTGGAGGTCAGTCATCTTAGCTTCAGGACATCGCTGTAGGAGTTCCTCATGGTAGTGTCCTCGGCCCAACCATCTTCAGCTACTTCATCAATGACCTTCCTTCCATCATAAGGTCAGAAGTGGGGATGATTGCACAATGTTCAGCACTATTCACAACTCCTCAGATACTGAAGCCGTCCATGTCCAAATGCAGCAAGACCTGGACAATATTCAGGCTTGGGCTGACAAGTGGTAAGTAACATTTGCGCCACACAAGTGCCAGGCAATGGCCATCTCCAACAAGAGTGAATCTAACAATTGCCCCTTGACACTCAATGGCATTACCATCACTGAATCCCCCACTATCAACATCCTGGGGGATATCATTGACCAGAAACTGAATTCTACTAGCCATATAAATACTGGGGCTACAAGAGCAGGTCAGAGGCTAGGAATCCTGCGATGAGTAACTCACCTCCTGACTTCCCAAAGTCCCAATGGCTGAGGATGAAGCATCAGCAGACAATGAGCCAAGGACCTGCTCTCGGGCAGAGAACATATGACATGATAAGATTCTGACCAAGCATGAATCTCACTCAAGTATAATGCTGCAGGCAAGCTGTGTGAGGTACACACTACTCTCAGATGTCCAAGGGCTGGGTAACTGGGTCCAGCTGTATAAACCAATGTACAGAACACACATGTTGACTCACTTTGATAAGGGAAGCAGCCATCTTTCTGTGTGAACATGCTCCGTTCAGAATTTCCTTCAAAGGTATGACACCAATCACCAGCTGACTGGATTTTCTCAATCCTCTCATCGACTGTTTTTCATTTGCTGATTTTTGGATCAATCAATAGACATTAATCCTGGTTTGGGTAATAATTAAACTCTAGCGGTTCATTCATCCCCACATCCTGTATTCCTGAAGTTGAAGAAACACCAATTTGCATTTATATAGCGTCTTTAACTTGGTTAAAAAAAACACCGGAGCACTTCACAGGAGCAACTTTCAAACACAGTTTGGTTAGACCACATTTGGAGTACTGTGAACAGCCCCGGTCTCATTATTACAAAAAGGGTCTGTTGAAGGTGTAAAATAGATTCACTCGGATAACGTGAATGGTTACACGTATCGGGAAAGACTGAACGGGCTGGGGGGCTCTTTCCATTCTTTAAGCTTATGAAAGGGTTTGGTCAGTTAGACATGGAGAAGATGTTTTCACTTATGAGGAAGATCAAAACTAGAGGCCCTAGATGTATGAAATTCAATAAGGAATTCAGGAGAAACTCCTCCATCCAGAGAGTGGCCAGCATGTAGAACTCACTAGTACAAGTAGTAATTGAGGTGAATGGCACAGATGCCTTTAAAGGGAAGCTGGATAAACCCATGAAGGGGAAAGAATTAGAAGGTTATGTTACATAGAAATACACAGAAACACATGGAATTTACAGCACAGAAACTAGTCATTCAGCCCAGCAAGTCCACGCTTGTTTATGCTTCATTCAAGCCTCCTTCTATCCTTCCTTGGGTAAATTTAACACCGTAACCCTCTAATCCTTTCTCCTTCACATGTTTATCTAGTTTCCAGCTATGCTATTCACCTCAACCACTCCTTGTGGTAGTGCATTCCACATTCTAACCACTCCCTAGGTAAAGACGTTTCCAAGCAGAGAAAAGAAGATATTATTAAAAACTTGGTCAAAGAGATAGGTTTTAAGCAGTGTCACAATGGACGAGAGAGGGGTAGAGAGCAGAGAGCTTTAGGGAGGGAATTCCAGAGCTTAGGGCACTTTAATTCAGCTTCTAGGCTGCGTGCCAGCACCAAGGGAACACACAATGTCTTCCTTTACACTGCTCAATTTCCAATTATTCTCTTCCAGCTTTGATCTTGTGTATTTTTTGGAGGAAAAAAATGTGTGCACACCTTTAATCTACCCTGAGATCTGTCATGAGATCTGCCGTGAGCTCTACTGTGAGATCTACTGTGAGGTCTGTAGTGAGATCTACTGTGAGATCTACTGTGAGGTCTGCAGTGAGATCTACTGTGAGATCTTCCATGTGATCTGTCATGAGATCTACTGTGAGATCTGCCGTGAGATCTGAGATCTGCCGTGACATGTGCCATGAGATCTACCGTGAGATCTGTTGTGGAATCTGCTGTGAGATCTGTCATGAGATCTGTTGTGAGATCTGCTGTGAGATCTGTCATGAGATCTGCTGTGAGATCTACTGAGATCTGTCATGAGATTTGCCGTGACATCTACTGAGATCTGCCGTGAGATCTACTGAGATCTGCCGTGAGATTTGCTGTGAGATCTACCGTGTATGTCCTGTACACAAAAAGCAGGATAAATCCAACCTGTCCAATTACCAGCCTATCAGTCTACTCTCCATCATCAGTAAAGTGAAGGAAAGTGTCATCAACAGTGCTATCAAATCGCACTTACTCATCAATAACTTGAAGCTCAGTTTGGGTTCTGCTAGGGCCACTCAGCTCCTGACCTCATTGCAGCCTTGGTTCAAACATGGACAAAACAGCTGAACTCCTGAGGTGAGGTGACATCAAGGCAGCATTTGACTGAGTGCGGCATCAAGGAGCCCGAGCAAAACTGGAGTCCATGGGAATCAGGGGGAAAAAGTTGGTTGTGGTTGTTGGAGGTCGGTCACCTCAGCTCCAGGACATCACTGCAGGAGTTCCTCAGGGTAGTGTCCTAGGCCCAACCATCTTCAGCTGCTTCATCAATGACCTTCCTTCCATCATAAGGTCAGAAGTGGGGATGTTCGCTGATGTTTTGCACCATTCACAACTCCTCAGATACTGAAGCAGTCCGTGTCCAAATGCAGCAAGTCCTGGACAATATTCAGGCTTGGATTGACAAATGGCAAGTAACATTCGTGCCACTCGAGCATCAGGCAATGACCATCTCCAACAAGAGAGAATCTAACCATCGCCCTTTGATATTCAATGGCATTACCATCACTGAATCCCCCACTATCAACATCATTGACCAGAAACTGAACTGGATCAGCCTTATAAATACTGTGGCTAAAAGAACAAGTCAGAGGCTAGGAATCCTGTGACGAGTAACTCACCTCCTGACTCCCCAAAGTCTGTCCACAACACTCAAGAGGTTTACCATCCAGGTCAAAGCAGCTCACTTGATTGACACCACATCCACAAACATTCACTCCCTCCAACACCGACGCACATTAGCACCAGTGTGTACCAGTTACAAGATGCACTGCAGGAATTCACCAAGACTCCTTAGACAGCACCTTCCAAACCCACGACCACTACCATCTAGAAGGACAAGGGTAGCAGATAGATGGGAACACCACCACCTGGAAGTTCCCCTCCAAGTCACTCACCATCCTGACTTGGAAATATATTGCCGTTCCTTCACTGTCGCTGGGTCAAAATCCTGGAACTCCCTCCCTAACAGCACTGTGGGTGTACGTACACCACATGGACTGCAGCGGCTCAAGAAAGCAACTCACCACTGTCTTCTCAACTAATAACTAACTAAAAAATGCAGGCCCAGCCAGCGAAGCCCACATCCCGTTAATGAAAAATAATGTGGGGTCAGCTGCAGGATATCAGAGAAAGACAATTATCGAGGATGGTCCCCTGTTGGAAGAGCTGCAATGTGAGGCCTCGATCCATCTGGCAGCTCCACTGCTTCAGGCGGGTGGAAAATCTCAGGGCTCTATCGAATGAAGAAGAGCTGGGAGTTCACCTGGTGTCAGGCTAATACTCCTCCCTTAACAAACATCAGGTTAACTCTTTATTTCTCTCACGACTGTGTAATGCTGCAGAGTACAAAATGGCTTCTGTGACAATGGCACATTCATTATATCTGAAGTGTTAATGAGTTGAGCCAATATTCCCTGCTCTTCTTCCAGGTAGTGGTGTTCCCATCTATCTGCTGCCCTTGTCCTTCTAGATGGTAATGGTTGTGGGTTTGGAAGGTGCTGTCTCAGGAGGCTTGGTGAATTCCTGCAGTGCATCTTGTAGATGGTACACACTGCTGCTACTGTGCGGCGGTGGTGGAGGGAGTGAGTGTATGTGACAATCAAGCGGCTGCTTTGTCCTGGACAGTGTCAAGCTTCTTAAACTATGAGATCCCCTAACATTCACCATCTGGGTAACGGCACCTCTGCCAATGTAGCACTCCCTCAATACTGCAACAAAGTCCCAGCCAAGTCTCTGGAGTGGGGCTTGAAGCTTCAGTCTCCCGACTCAGGGTGAGAGTGCTGCCAACCTGAAAAGCCTTTACTGAACTGGCATTTCAATTATTCTATACCCGGTGAATTAGATCTTTCAACTTGATTAGCAAAAACTAACCAATAAGACACTACAAAAATAATTAATCTACATCAATTTATTCACTGGACATAGATTTAACTCCAAGCCCCATGACCCTCACCAACAAGGACAAGAGCAGTAACGGTATGGCAATTCAAAATTACTTCCAAATCACACACCATCTGACCTGGATAAACATCACTGCTCTTCCATCGTCACTGGGCCAATGGTCCTGGTGTTTCCTGCTACAATCATGGAGCCACATTACCACGAGGAGCAGCGATTCAAGGGGAAATCCCACCACTAACTTCCCAAAGTATCTAGGGATGGGCAGTAAACAAGGCCTTGCCAATGTTGCCCAGGTCCTGAGAACAAAATATAAAAAGTAAGGGAGGCCTGCATGTACTCCCAGTCTGCGAGAATACTCAGTCACACTTGGAGTGACACACGTGTCCGTGTCACACTTTGAAGGAAAGTGTAAAGAAACAAAGGAACTCCCTCCAAAAACATAAAATAACAGGCGCAGGCAGCAGGGTATTCTGATGTTAAGTGGGCAGTTTGATTTCGTGGGCTTTAAGTTTTGCAGAGTTGCCCCTTAGCAACAAGCTCAGCAATTGCTGGGGATAGGTTTGCTTTTTGGGCCTTTTATCACTACATTCCTGGGATGAAGAGCTTGTCTTATGAAGAAAAGTTAAGCAGGTTGGGCCCAAACCCATCGGAGTTTAGAAGAGTGGACGGTGATGAGGAAAGGGTAGATTCCGGGAGGATGTTTCCTCTTTTGGGGAATCTAGAACTGGGGCACATAGTTTAAGAATAAACAGGTTCCCTTTTAATTCAGAGATAATGAGAGTTTTTTTTTCTGTCAGAGGGTCATTAGAGTTTGGAATTCTATTCCCCAGAAGGTACTGGAGAATTTATTCAAGGCTGAGTTAGGTGGAATTTTGTTAGACAAGGGAGCCAAGGGTTTGTGGGTGGGGGGGTGGGGGGGGGGGGTGCGCGGATGCAGACAGGAAAGTGAAGCTAAGACCACAACCAGATTAGCCATGTTCTTATTGAATGGTGGAGCAGGCTCAAAGGGCCGAATGGCTTACTCCTGCCACTAAGTCCCATGTCCTACATATCCCATGCTATCAATCACTTCTGTTTCAGAGTGAGGCAGTGATCTTTCAGTTAATAGGAGATGTAATATTAGAATGCCTCATGTTTTATTCACCCTCACTTTCTGTTGAAGCAGCCAAGGGCATGAAAAGATTTATCACCTGAGGCTCAACAATGCTGCAGCTCCTCTTTGTAGACTGACAACGAGTTCCTAATGGACCTGAACATCCCAACCCCTCAGCCTGCCCTGTTCAGCACATGAACAACGCACAGAAACCACAGGATCAAATGCTGATCCATTTTGCTGAGGTGTTGATATCATGTTGGTTACTTCCTTCCCTTCCTATTTTCCCCCTTCCTTCTCACATAGGTATTAAATCATCTTGAGTCTGGACACCATTCCTCAGACATTGGTACCTTCCCCACCAGCTACCACACAGCAACACAGCCAGGGCCACCGCAGGCCCTCATTCAACACCCACTCCGGTGTGTTCACCAACACAGATCCATGCACAGCTGGGCAGCAGGAATAACAATTCCAGCAAGTTTCCCCTTCCCACCCCATTTGCAGGAACTGAACCAAGCTAGGTTAACACAACCCCGACTGGAATTTGAAGCTGGGAACTCAGTACTGCTCAGAAACTCAGTGAATAAACTCACTGGACTAAAACTTGGGCACGGCCCAAGCAATGTAGTGGGTGTGATGTGTGAATAATCCATGCCCGATGGAAGTGTTGTAGCCAGCATGCTAATTCTATGCTGCCAGCTCATCTGCATGATTGCGGTGTCCAGTCCAGTGCTAAATACACTTCATGCAAGGCTAGCACCAATTAAAGCAACACAGAGCAAGACAAGCTGCTGGAAGAGGGAGGAAAAAGAGGAAGGGGAGAGAGATCTCTCAGCAAGAGGCCATATTAACCCAGGGTCCTCAAGCTGCAATTCCCTTTCCTTTACCTCTGCGAGGAACAGTTTGTACCACGTCTCTATCTCACAAAGGCGGTGCTCACTGACATCACAGTGAGGACAGTGCTGCCAGTGGTTGCCAGTGGTTCTTAGCCGTGAATTACTTCACATCCCTCCAGGCTGAAACAGGCAGCATCTCTACTGCCTTCCGGTTTGCTGCCCACTGCTTCATGAGGAGGTCCCTGACACTGTTCATTCCCGACAAGGGAAATAAATAATATTCTGTCTGACTAGAGAGAAGCAGGTGGAGTGTGCAAATGCCTCACGCTGTGGAAGGTGCCATCGACTGCACTCGCCTGGCTGTGCCTTGTGCCAAATAAATGCAGAGATGTACCTCAGCCACAAAGGGTTCCACTCCCTGCGTGTGCAGTTGACATGTGACTATGTTCAGCTCATCCTGCAGGTCAATGCCCACTATCCAGGCAGCAGGCACCTTGGCTTTTAACCTGTGTCAGTCCATCAATATTTGAGTTACCACATCAAACCAGACAGTGGCTACCGGGTGACAAAGGCCATTCACTGGCCACATGGCTCATGACTCCAGTGCACGACCCACACACATGTAGGCGGCATGCATCTATCATTGAGCAGGCCACTGCGGTACTAAGCAACACCCCCAGTGTCTGGAGTACTCTGCAGCGGGCAGCAGCCTGGCACAACATGCCAGGGCAGATCACGATTTGTTTGGTCTGCTGCACAACTTCACCATCATGAGGGCACAGCCAGGTATGGAGCGAGAAGCTGAGCAAGAGGAGGAGGAAGAGGAAGGGACAAGGCAAGCAGCACATCCTCTTTCTGGTCAGGTTATCTGTGATCGGCTCATCCGAATGTTGTACCAGTGAAAATAATCCCAATTCCCCATTCAACAGCAACAATCCCACACCTTGCCCTCCCTCTGTTACTGACTGTCACAGTGTCCTTGACCACAGTCATAAAATAAAAACCACCACAAAACAAGCATTCCAAACCAACAACCCATCCAATATACAAACATACGAAATAGGAACATGAGTAGGCCATTCGGCCCCTCAAGCCTGCTCTGCCATTCAATAAGATCATGGCTGGTCTGTTTGGGTTTCGATTTCCACATTCTTATCCACTGTCGATAACCTTTGGTTCCCTTGCCTAACAAGAATTTATCTACCTCTGCCTTAAAAATATTCAATGACCCTGCTTCCGCTGCCTTTTGAGGCAGAGAGTTCCAAAGTTGCACAATCCTCTGAGAGAAAAAAATTCTCCTAATCTCTGTCCTAAAAGGGTGACCCCTCATTTTAAACCAGTGCCCCCTAGTTCTGGACTCACCCACAAGAATAAACATCCTTTCCATGTCCACCTTGTCAAAACCAGTCAGAATTTTATATACTTCAATCAAGTCACCCCTCACTCTTCTAAACTCCAGTGTGAACAAACCCAGTCTGTCCAACCTTTCCTCATAAGACAGCCCATTCATTCCAGGTATTAATCTAGTAAACCCCCTCTGAACCGCCTCCAATGCATTTACATCCTTCCTTAAATAAGGAGACAACTGAACAGCTTCACATTTTCCCGCATTATACTCCATCTGCCAGATTTTTTGCCACTCATTCAAGTTATCTATATCTGTCTGCAAACTCCTTATGTCTTCTTCACAACACTTTCCTACCTATCTTTTTGTGGTCTGCACATTTAGCTACCATGCCATCGTTCTCCTCATCCAAGTACAGTACGTTTACAGGCTCCCCTTTATCCGCAGCACATGTAATTCCTTTAAAGAACGTAATGAATTGGTTAAACATGATTTCCCTTTCACAAAAATATGCTGACTCTTCCCAATTACCTCGAGTTTCTCGAAGTGCCCAACTTTAACCTCCTTAATGATCAATTCTAATACCTTCCCCATGACAGACATCAAGCTAACTGGCCTATACTTTCCTGTTTAATGCCTCCCTGCTTTCTTGAATAGAGGGGTTATATTTACTACTTTCTAATCTGATTGGACCTTTCCAGAATCTAGTGAATTTTGGAAAAATAACACTAACACATATACTACCTCGTTAACTACCTCTTTAAAGACCCTAGAATGAAGTCAGTCAGGACCCAGAGCCTTGTCAGCCCACAGCTCCATCAGTTTGCTCAGTACTGCTTCCCTAGTGGTTATAATTTCACCAAGTTCCCCTCTCCCCTCCACCTCCTAATTTACAGCTATTACTGGAATGTGTTTTATACCCTCTATAATGAAGACAGAGGCAAAATATTTGTTAATTTCATCCACCAAATAATATTCCATACAAAGATCAAATATTCACCATTAGCATTCCCTCAGTTCGTCCCTTCCTTGTGAATTTTCCTGGCCTAGTACTCCTACACAGCGCTACCCCAATGGTTGCAGCTTGGCTGTTGGAAGGCTGCATGGGGAGAGGCTGTAGATGGTGTGGCAGGAGCCTCGAGCAGCTCTGGGCCCAGAAGGCCTGGCTTCAAACTAGGTTGAGTGAGTGGGCAAAGATCTGGCAAACTGAGTTTATTCTTGGGAAAAGTGAAGTTGTTCACTTTGGCAGGAAGAACAAAAAAGCAGAATTTTACTTAAACGTAGAATGGCTGCAAAATTCAGCGGTGCAGAGGGATCTGGGTGTTCTAGTACGAGTCACAAAAAGTTAGTATGCAGGTACAGCAAGTAATTAAGAAGGCTAATGGAACACTATCCTTTATTATGAGAGGGATTGAACATAAAAGTAAGGATGTTATGCTTCAGTTATACAGGGCATTGGTGAGACCATATCTTGAATATTGTGTGCGGTTTTGGTCTCCTTATTTAAGGAAGAAGGTAAATGCATTGGAGGTGTTTCAGAGGAGGTTTACTAGATTGATACCTGGAATGAGCGGATTGTCTTATGAGGAAAGGTTGGACAGACTGGGTTTGTTTCCACTGGAGTTTAGAGGAGTGAGAGGTGACTTGATTGAAGTATATAAGATCCTGAATTGTTTTGACAAGGTGGATGTCAAAAGGATGTTTCCCCTTGTGGGTGAGTCCAGCACTAGGGGGCACTGATTTAAAATTAGGGGTCGCGCTTTTAGGACAGAGATGCGGAGAATTTTTTTCTCTCAGAGGGCTGTGTAACTTTGGAACTCTCTGCTCAGAAGGTGGTGGGGCAGGGTCTTTGAATATTTTTAAGGTAGAGGTAGGTAGATTCTTGTTAGGCAAGAGAATCAAAGGTTATCGGGGGTTAGATGGGAATGTGGAAATCGAAACACAAGAAGATCAGCCACGATATTATTGAATGGTGGAGCAGGCTAGGGGGGGCCGAATGGTCCACTCCTATTCCTATTTCTTATGTTTTTATGTTCACCAGCTCAGCAACAGCTGGCAGCAATTTGGGCTGCTTGGTTGATGAGCATCAGCAGGGGCAGTGGTGGGAGGAGGGATACTGTCACCCAGAGAGAGAGGAAGCAGGTACATGCTGCACAGAGCCAAAGCCACTCACTCGGGTTCATGCCTTTGCAATCCTAGCAATGTCATGGAGGACAGATTCCTGATCTGCTGGGGGAGCCTGAGAGCTCATCCGAACACTGGGCTCCACAGCCATGAAGGTAACAACGTGAGCTTGCATGACTTCAGTCTGAGCTTCCACCGCAGCTCTCAGAGGTTGGGTGCTTCAGCTGTTGCTGCAATGGAAGCTGAGATATTGGCTACCAGCTGCTGCTTCATGTTTGGATTTGCAAGTGTGCTAATGGGGTTAACCACTCTGGGGAGGATGGGCTCTAAGCTTTGCGCAAAGGCCTGGACTTTCCATGCTCCTTCACATACCACGCACTAAGCATTTGATTGTGCATCAGCCTTCTTCTGTTGGCTGTCGGCCACCCCATCAAAGATCTCATCTGAGTCCTCTGTAGTACAACTCGTGCAACTTCACCCTCTGGCAAGCTGACACACGTGCTACCTTTGTCCACTGCCCTGACTATAGGCCACTCCTGCCTGGTGTCTCACCATGTGCTGATCCCCTCTCTAAGTTACCCTTTAAAGTCTGCGCAATGCCAATATTGGAGCTGGTGGTTGTGAGTCTGAGAGCAATTGACGGTTGTGTCATTCCCAGGCTTTTCCCAGGGCAAACTAATTTCTGGAGTGACTTCCAGCAGCAGCTCCAGCCGAAATGCACCTTCCCTTTAAGAGGTGCAGGCTGACTTTATGCAGTGCGAGCTAGCTTGAACCCGTGCCAGCCTTCCATAATTTGCGTTCTCTGCTCAGACATGCAGCCACTCAGCAGTGTGCTCAGCTCTGGCTGCTGGCTGCATTCATATAACTGATCGGGCAGCTAGATATTTGCATGTTGCCTATAATGGAACAGTCGGGCATGGGTTAATCATGCAATGCAACCTCCCCCTGCCCATTTTTAGGCCTTAACGACTTCCCCCCCCAACCCCGCCCTTTGTTTCAGAATACAATCTAAACAGAAAACACTAACATGTTCGACTAAGTCAATTGACCTCAAATTGACTTGTGCCTCTGGGCAAAACATGTCTGTGGATTGACTTTATACAGCAATCACTGCTGAGCATCATAATCCAGCTAAATCAGCAGCATTTCTCTGCTTCAAGAAGGGTTTTGTGTTTTAACAATTCTGCTTGATTTGGGATTCTGCAGAACGGGACTGAATTGTAAGCAGTTTGGTATATTGGAGTCTTTTACAAAGAGAGAAAAGAAAGGTTTGCATTTCTATAGCACCTTTCATGACCCATAGCACTTTACAGCCAAAAACATACTTTTAAAGTGTAGTCACTGTTTCAAAAAAAGATTGTTATAGTGACCAGGAACAACACAAGGTACATCTTGGAGTGATCCACTGGAACAATGATACAAAGCTCCTTGCTAGCTAACCACGAAATGCAGCAGGCTATTGACACAATTAAGCAATCTGACAATCAATAGGTCAGAGTAAAACGCTCTACCTCTAACACATGCAGTTGAGAATGATGTTGAATAATCAGGTTAACAACAGAAGCAAGGCTTTATGAACATCCCCCACACTCACTCATGAAGGCGGCCAGCAAGTGAGTGTAAAAGAGAAGGGTGAATTGTTTGTGAATCTTTTAAGCCCAAAGTAGACGATCCAAGTCAGTCTTCCATTAACGACCTCACCATCATGGACACCATCATTGAGCTAATTCAGCTCACTCCACAAGACCTTAAGAAGTGTCTGAATGTAGTCAACACAATGAAGACCATGCGGCATGGCTGTGATGCAGAAGGCAGTCCCTATGCAAGTTGTTCGAAGAGCGCAATGACACTGGCACCTACCCGACAATGTGGAAAATTGCCTAGGTAACCACAAAAAGCAGAACAAATCTAATCCGGCCAATTACACCCTCATTAACCTCTTACCGATCATCAGCAATATGTAGGCTGCACATCCGAAAGACAGGTGGACCATATCAAACAGCATGTCCCTTCTGCTGTTCGCAATGGGCAAGTTACGGGCTGTACCCAACCAGCCTGTGCTTGGGAAACTCAAAACACAGTGTCCAACATTAGATGTGATTCGGCGAATGGACAACATTTGCTAATTAATCCTCAGTGTGCTAAGAATGACGCTGACAACCAATTGAAGATTGTTAGTTGAGCTCACAGTGTGGCACTTTTACATGACTGGAAGCTACACATGTTAATACACAGGGTCCTGCTCATTGCAGACAGAAAAATCACGTATACACATTGTGCCTGTTTCAGCTAAACAAAATAAGTGACAGCCATTAGCTGGTTCATTCCCCAGGGCAATGTTCTGATCAATCAGAGTCAAGCTGCCTGCTTTAAATTTCAAACAATGCTTGGTAATTAACTGTCAGTCACCATCAACTGGTGTATTCCTCATGGCAACACCTCTACCAGAGTCCACTTGCCAACCAATCCGCACTCTCTTCTCATGTAGTTTTAATATGTTGTTTCCCTTGACATTGGTATTTTCTTGTGAATTGTCCTGATGAGTGAAAGACAAGAAGCTTCAACAAAAATGTCTCTTTTTTGCAGCAATACTCAAGCTCTGTTCTACCAAATGACCATTAGCAAAATGATGGAAGGAGTTATCAATCATGCCATTATGGAGCACCTAGTTACCAGCAGCCTGTTGGGGTTCCATCAGAACTACATGGCT
Organism: Isurus oxyrinchus; assembly: GCA_026770705.1. Taxonomy (NCBI): domain Eukaryota; kingdom Metazoa; phylum Chordata; class Chondrichthyes; order Lamniformes; family Lamnidae; genus Isurus; species Isurus oxyrinchus. The sequence continues at coordinate 176,051,477 of JANJGN010000006.1, read as the reverse complement.
CCTGGTCTCAACACAACCTATATCAAGGCACGCTTGCAGGAGCGGCATATCAGAGAAGAGGTAAGAGTGAGTGTGCCTTGGCAACAAGGCAGCATTGAACTTGTATGGCCACAAGGAACACTGGCAAAACTGAGATCAGTGGATCCCATGTATAGAGTCATACTTCACTCAATGGGATGAGCAAAGCTGGAGAGGGAAACCAGTATGGCCCCCATGATATGGCTGCAGGAATTTCACAGGAAGGAAAGAAAGATATGAAGAATTTGATATTTGTGCAAAAGGGGGAACATGATGCTATGAAGTGTTCCTGTAGTGTTCACAGGTGGTAGTTATGAAAAGGAGTTTCTTTTAGTAACTTGTATAGAAACTTGGACTATTTGGACTAATGGCAGCATCCTGTTAGTGGAAAATACCACTTGTATAGCCATCACATAGTAGCAGCGTGAAACTTGTTGTTCAAACTTATGAGATTTTTGAGACATTCTGCCTACCACACAATTGAGCAACAATGTGTATGAGTTTGAGTGCCGGTGCAATGCCAGGTAGGTAGGCCGTATGCCCCAGCAATTGGCTGATCGAATTGAACATGTTCTTTTGGTTGTTCATAATAGGCAGGTACAACTCGTGCTCAACCAGCTGATGCTTGTAAAACCCAAGACAAAACATCTATTGTCAGATGTGATTCTGCAATTGGGCAGCACTCGCTGAACAATCCTGGGTGCGCTAATAGCTACACCAACATCCAATTTAAGGTAATCAGTTGAGCTCATAATATGGCTCATTTACACTTGCTAGAAGCAACATGCACTCATACACAGGGTCCCAATCTCTGCAAACAAAAGGAATATGTTCAAGCCTTGTGCCTATTTTGAATTACCCGGGAGCTTGAGGAGACCATAATTTCCCCATTGCTTTCTCCAAGGCAATGCCTTGGCCAATCAGAGTTGATTTGCCAACCAATCAGCATCCTTTTCTTCCTGTAGTATAAATTGTCGTGATTGTTTGAAATTTGGCATTCTTGCATTTTGTCCTGATGAGTACGTGATGATAAACTTCAACAACACATGTCTCTCTTTTCAGCAACATTATCCCAGTCCAGAACAAATCCAGTGTTCAGCCAAAGCAGATTTGGAGGTGGGAGAAGGGAAGGAGATGGAAGATTGGGGAGGGATAGAGGAAGGGATCAAGCCAGACTCGATTGCAGTCGGAACAGCAGTGTGACAATCTCGGTATTATTGCCATCAACAGAGCTTAATAGTTTTAATAAAGTGTCTGGTTTGTTAGGATTTAAGCTTAAATCTTAAGACAAATAGTCACTGTTTTGTTGACCTAACCTTGGCATTCCCAGAACTGAGGCATATAACCACCCAGAACTGTGAATGCTTCAAAACGCTGCCCACTCCACTACCCCCCCCACCCCCCCCCCCCCGCCCCAGCAACTCTTTAATTCCCTTGTATCCTGAGCAATTCAGCAAAGGGGAATGGTGTGTCTGTAAAGTCTTCACACTCTATTTCACTGGTGGTCCAAATATAGATTTTCTGCTTCCAACCTTAGGTCAGAGCAAATTAAAATGTAATTCTGGCCTTTGTTGAACTCCTTGTCCAACTGTCAAAACATCTCAAAGGGCTCCAAAGAAATCGAATGACTCTGAATTGCATTGGCTGCCATCCATTCTGGTAAAGCGGTAATCTGTCCCACAAGCTGCAATTATTGACCCATTAATGTCGCTTCGTGGTGTTGGTTGAACGAGGAGTTTCAGCTGCTAAAACCGTCAGCTCTTCTTTGAAGAGTCCCATGGGATCTTTCATGCACCAGGGGCTTCGGAACAGCGAGATGAGTTGTGCCTGCAGAGGGGATCTTGGTTGTATAACCCTCAGCTGAAGTTGGAGTGGGTTAAGCTCTGTTGACGGCAATGATACTGAGATTGTCATACTGCTGTTCTACCTGCAATTTTTGCTGTCACATATTAGGAAATAAATAACCCTGCTGACCACATTACCTGTGAAACGCTTAAACATTTGCTCCCTCCAACCCTGATGCACAGTGGCTGCAGTGTGTACCAATCTACAAGATGCACCGCAGCAGCTGATCCTTCGACAGCACCTTCGAACCTGCAACCTCCACCACTGAGAAGGACGAGGGTGGCAGACACATGGGAACACCACCACAAATTCCCCTCCAAGCCACACACCATCCTGACTTGGGATTCGAGTTGGGAACTCCCTCCCTAACAGGACTGTGGGTGTACCTACACCACACGGACTGCAGCGGTTCAAGAAGGCAGCTCACCACCACCTTCTCAAGGGCAATTAGGGATGGGCAATAAATGCTGGCCCAGCCAGCGAAGCCCACATCCCGTGAATGAATAATAAAAAGGAAGTTCTCTGCCCTGCAGAACGTGGCCTGCCAGGATCACGGAACAGAACAGGGCAGTGACAGGAAGGCTCCAAGCTTGCTTAAGCTGCAGGACATCAGGGGATATAATGAGTCCGCTGCCAGTTCCGAGTTCAAACAGGCACTGGCAGGCTGTCAAAGAGTTCAAACCTTCCTCGCCAGAAAGATTGCACGAGTGCTCGCAATCTGTTAAACAGTCAGTACTGCTGTTGACTGGTGTGGGCTGGACAAGTTTCCTGTTTATTCAGCAGGATAGGATAGCCTTGGAGGGGGAGTGGGGAAGAGGGGGTGTGGGGTGCTGGTGTGGGAGGCTCAGATTAATTGCGACAACCATACTGCACTCTATGGATTTAACAATTTTGGAGTTCCTGAGAAAATTCTCTTCTGTCGAAAGCAGAAACAGAGCAGCGAAGCATGATTTATCACAGCGTCAAACAGCGGAAATGAAGTGCAGATTTATTATGGAGAAACATCTTGATTGTTAACCCTTTCCTCCCCTCTTCTGTCCTGCTGGGATAAAGGTCAATCAATAGGGTCCCTCATCATTCTTAAGTGTGACCTCAGAGCGTTGGCAATGGACTATGATTGACAAGTTACAGACCAGTCTGATCAGTCAACTCCTACACTCCAAGCTGGGATCCCTGGAATACGGTGAGGACTCGGAACACTGGCTGACATATTTCTGCCACTCAGTAGTTTCGGGACACCATGATTAACTGCAGCAGCTTCACACCAGCTATGATAAGCTAACTGATCTCAGAGTAGGGTCCAAATCTGGGATTGTTTAGTCTGTACCATTCAGTATTCTACAAAGACTGAGGTTATTCATTTTCCAACAGGTATTGTTGTTGCTACAGTTGACTTTACTATTTATACATGATGTTGGGGTTAGATGAAGAGGAGTTGGAGGGGGTTTGTGTGGAGCATAAACACTAGCGTGAATGGCCAGTTTCCGTGCTGTATTTTACTTTCTTCACCCAAGGGCCTAATGTACAGTTGGTTTTGCCTTTTTTTCCCACCCTGTAATTCTTCACCTCCGTTGTTTGCCGTTTCCCAAGAGTGACACTTCATGGAAACACAGACAGCCCTGTACCTGGCGCAAGGAGCCCTTACTGCCCAGTGCCACACTTCACTTTGCAGGGAGTTACACCCAATCGCATCTATCTCAGCAAGATGTACAGGAATCAATTATGTGAGCCATTGACTTGAGGAAATGGGCTGTCAATTTGCAATTGCCCCTTTACCCCTTCCCCCAACCTCCCATGCCTAAGACTGCTCTCACCCTCAGTGAACCTTGACCTGAAGGATCTGAAGATGGAGCAGGTTGATAGTTTCTCAGTATTCAGAGAAAACTGTCTGTAGACAGTGAGTTCACTATTTGGTTGCATACAGTGGGAGACATATCCCTTTAAGTTTCAGATCCAGGCATCGCTTCATGGGCTGTGGAGCGTCAAACACTTACATAGAATTCCACAGAGTCCACAGCACAGAACAGACCATTCAGCTCACCTGGTGTTTACCATTCAGCCCAACTGGTCCATGAGGTGTTTATGCTCTTCGCAGGCTTCCTCTCACCCTGCTTAATTGAATCCTATCAACATATCCCTGTATTCCTTTCCCCCTCATGTGTTTATCCAACTTCCTTTTAAATGCAATCACCTCAATAGCTCCCTGTGGTAGAGAGTTTCACATTTTAACCACGTTCTGTTTTATTAGCAACACCTTATATTTATGGCCTCTAGTTTCGAACCAGTGAGTCTTAGGTATTTATTGTTAAATCTGGTCAATGTTACACTGCTTTTCAGAGCAGAGGCTACTTTCAGGCATTGGACGATCTCTGCCAAATTCTCAATGAACGAGCACACAAACAGGGGACCCATGTGTCAGTTGTCCTGCTTCACTCGTGGACGGTGGGAGATGATCCGAAGTGTGATTATGGCCACGAATCCCAGACCATGGAAGGCGTCATATCAAGCTGCCCACTAAGATTGATTGTGGAAGGTACCTCGTTTCCCCATTCACCATCTCAGACAGCCATTGAATGGATAGCCAAACTGGACATCTGGTTCTGACGACCAGTCCCCGACCTGAAACATTAACTCTGTTTCTCTCGCCACAGAAGCTGCCAGACAAGATGAGTATGTCAGTATGTCCAGCATTTTCTGTTTTTATATTGGATTTCCAGCATCCACAATATTTTGCTTTGCAGCCATCCCATTACAAGCTATTCCTGCCATATGTAAACAGTAGTGGTAAATTTGATTAAAGTTACAATGCTGGCCACTTATTTTATATGTCGACTTTTATTTCCAATAAATGGAAAGTATTTTCAAAGCGGGATATGCTCTGTACATTGATGTTTGAAAATCACAGTGGTTTCCTGTGTCTGGATCCCACCTTAAAGATTTTAATGAGGTTCAGGAGGGGCCAGCATCCATCCATCCATTTTGAGGCCTGCTGAGGAATTGAGTCAGGCAGTCCTTGGTCCACCAAAGCGTGAGACTTTTTCGCACTTGCCACCAACCCCCAATTTCCTACATGAACAGGGCAGGAAATCAGTTGAAAATCAAGGCCCTCAGTCTATTTTGATGGTAGTTTGGTTGAGGGATAAAAATTGATCAGGCTTTGCATATTAAATAGGCCCTAGGATCATTGACGTCAACTCAAGAAGGCAGGGTTTAACATCAGATCCGAAAGTTAGCTCCTCCGACCTAGTGCCTTCAATAGCCTAATCTCTGGTGCTGGGCACAGCTTTTGTTTCAGGGTAGACAGGAGGATTTAGATGTGAGTTTACCAGAACAAGCAAAACTACTTCCAAAGGTTTGTTTTTCAACCTGCAATTTCACATTAATGTGAATAGAATTGTGAATATTATTGCTTCCTTAAGTCTAACGTTGCAAAATCCAGAAAGGGGAGAAAATGTTTTGCCAGAGAAAAGCTCTGGAGCATGAAGTTGAGGTGCCAGTTATGTGTCACTAGCCTTTCAAGATCATTCCTACATTTCACTGCAATTCCTCAAGGAGTATTGTGAATCACAAATCCCAACTAACCAGTTAATCCCAGCTCTACAGAATTGCCAAGCTTGGGAAGAATGTCTAGAGTCACTGTTCTAACAAGTGATTGAAGGCATGTTCTTTCATAGGAATGAGCAGTCTGATGTAAAATAGATCACACAATTTCGGGGTGTATTCGAACACCCTGAACACCTTCAACCTCGCCCCTATTAGCCCCTCCCCCCACCCCACCTTGGCCACTGTATATGTCACTGCTGTTGTGGGATCTTGCTGTGTGCAAAACAGCTACTGCATCTGCTGACATAACAACAGCAAGTATACTTCAAAACGGAACATTTGGAGATCTGAGAGACATCATACGGTGCTCTATAAATGAAGCATTCTTTCCTCAATACCATGTTTTCTCCTGTCCAGACATACTGCACAGATTTAACATCCACATTCCCTGGGATATAAAAATAAGGGGCTGCATTTTACGTGCTTTCGGCTGTGGGGGCACATAAAATAGGGCAGGTGCCCACCTTCCTGTCCAGACCCCCAGCTCACTCCCATAACATGGGGGCGAGGGGGGCTGGATATTTAGATAAATAATCAAGGGTCAATTGAGTATGTTAACAAGGCAATCAACCCGGATAATACACTGCCCACACCATAAGGTGTGGACAGATGGGTGGGGGTGGGCTGGCCGATTTTGTTTTTAATTTTCAAAGGGTAGGAAGGAAGGTGGGTCACTACCTTCAGGGGCTACCCTTTGCAGAGGGGGGTGCGTCCCCCCTAAGAAAGAACCCCTTCTTTCTTTCTACCCGCCTGCTGTATTAAACCCACCGCCCCCAATCCCCAGCCCCCCTCCCCAAACCTGGCCAAACCCTCCCTGCCCAAGACCCCGGACTTACCTGACTCCGGATCAAGGGGCCTTCTTCTTCTTCCTCATTGCAGCCCCGACAGCGCCCGCGAGTGCGCTCCTGGCACTGCCGAGGCTGATGGAACTGCCGGCCCATCACAGCAGAAACAAGACTACTCAAATCCAAAGCTCAGACAGAGAAATATCGTCAAGAGTAGGTGGCGGGTAGAGAAGGCCAGCAAAATTCAACGTTGTGCGGGTCTGCACGACATGTGCAGCTTCTTCCAGGCCACCAAAAGCAAATGGTTCCTCTCCAACTAAAGCCAACAATACTCTTCCCAAAGATGACGCAGCCCTTATCCTAACACTACAACCACCCGAGACCATTGAAAGAAGCACTACCAGTGCCTTCTCATAGACTCATTGACTCATAGACATCTACAGATGTCGCAGATTCGATGGGCAGAAGGGCTTTTTTCTGTGCTGTAGACCTCTATGACTCTATGACTCTATAGCACAGTAGAAGGCCATTCGGCCCATCATGTCCACACTGGTCAACAAAGATCTGACTACACTAATCCTATTTTCCAGTGCTTGGCCCATAGCCCTGGAGACTATTGTAACACAAGTGAATATCTAAATACTTCTTACATGTTACAATAAATGTTTCTGACTCAACCAAGTTCAAGGTTCAAGGAAAAACTTTTTTACCCAGAGGGTGGTGACGGTCTGGAATGCACTGCCTGTGAGGTGGTGGAGGCGGGTTGCCTCACATCCTTTAAAAAGTACCTGGATGAGCACTTGGCACGTCATAACATTCAAGGCTATGGGCCAAGTGCTGGGAAATGGGATTAGGTAGGTAGGTCAGGTGTTTCTCACGTGTCAGTGCAGACTCGATGGGCCGAAGGGCCTCTTCTGCACTGTGTGATTCTGTGATTCATCCTTTCAGGCCACCAAGCAGGAGTCAATGGTATCAGACAAGACCATCAAATAAACAGCTGGAGAGTTTGAATTTGGGAATGCTGCCAACACTGGCTGAGATACAAAAGACGATCCAACAGATGAAAAATAACAAGGCCTGTGTTCCAGACAGCATTCTTACGGAGAACTAGAATCTGTAATCAAACTCGCAGATCTTTTTATAAACACCTGGGAAGAAGGGGTACAATCTCCCAACTTCTGCAATGCCATCATTGTTTCATTTTTCAACAAAGGTGATAAATCCATTTGTGGAAACCATAGTCTTCTGTCCACTGTGGGCAAGATTCTCACACGAATCCTCCTGAACCACCTCTCCTCCCTGTCAGTGAAGACATCCTTCCAGAGACCCACGGCTGCATTTTATGGTGGGCTGGGGGAGGGGCAGCAGCTCGCCAAAGGCTCAGTAGTGGGCGCTGCTGAGAATACAACCAGGAGCAAGAAGGCCCAATGGATCCTGGAGTGAGGTAAGTGCAGGGTGTTGGGTCAGGGAGGTTTGGCCAACTTAGGGGTGGGGCGCTGGCACGGCTAGGGTGGTGTGTTTTATAGAGCAGTCGGATAGCTAGGGAGGGTATTAACATAGTGGGGCTGCCCCCACCAATGTGCAAAGGGCACCTCCGAAGATAGTACCCTCCCTTCCTTCCTGCCCTTTTAAAAATGCTTTTACACTCCCACCCAACTTTCCGCACCAACCATTTTATGGCATGGGCAGCGTATTATCAGGATCAACTGGCTTTTTAACAAGCTCAACTGACCCTTAATTATTTATTTACAATTGGTGGGTGGGCTGCTGGGCACACCTGTGTTATGGACTGAGCTGGGGTGTGGGCATGAAGGTGGCAGATTGGGCACCCCCATCCTGCAGAAATCACGCCAGCAGGGGCACATAAAATCCAGCCCCCAGTGTGGTGTTCAGCCACCCAGAGGAACCACAAATATGACCTTCATCGCTTGACAAATCTAAGAAAAGTGCCTGGAACAAAACGAAGAGCTCGAAGTGACTCTGATTATCTATCAAAGGTCTTTGACTCCATCAGCCACAAAGCCCTTTGTAAAGCCCTCCAGAGACTTGGATGTCCAGTAAAACTTGGTGCTATCCTGTGACAGCAGCCGTACTTTGCAATCGATTGGAGACTGAGCTCATTCATGTCCAGGTGGGTGTCCAGCGAGGCTGTGCGATTGCACCAACTCTCTTCACTACCTACCTCAGCCTTGTCACGGATCTCATTGTAACCAACTTCCACAAGGGATGCTGATTGAGTTTGGACCCGACGGAAAGCTTTTCAACTTCAGTAGAGGCTGAGAGCCACGGCTGAGGTGACCCTCCAGCATAGCCACGGCTGAAAATATGCCGATGATAGTGCAGCTGTGGCCCACGCTGCAGATGACATTCAGACAACCTCAGCCTCTTCAGCTCCACATGCAAAAGCGTCGGTCTCTCACCCAACATCAGCGAGACCCAAATCCCCCAGCAGCCCACCCCAAGACAAGCACCTACATGTGCAGCTCTTGTGATGGGGAGACTTTGGAAGCCATTGAACACTTCCCATATCTCGGCAGTTTTGTTTCTCAGCCACCAAAGAGGAGATACAGCACAGAATCAGCTGTAGCATAGCCTTCCAAAAATTGTTCAGCCAGGTCTTCAACAGCAGAAGTCTCCAAGAGAGGACAAAGGCTTTGAGTCTGCAGCACCGTTGTTGTCACCACACTTCTATGTGGCAGTGAGACTTGGGTCACCTACCACAGGCACCTCCGGACACTGGAGAATTTCCACTAGCAATGTCTCCGCAGAATTCTTAAAGACACGTGGGAAGACAGATAAACAAACTACAGCATTCCCACTGGAGCCAACTCCCCCAGCACCGCAATGATGCTCCAGTGAAATCCCTTGTGCTGCTCTGGACGCTGCATCCACATGTCGAATAATCAGCTTCCAAAGCGGATCCTCTTTTCACAATTTAAAGGGTGGCACCCAATCTCAAGGAGGAGAGAGTAAACATGTTAAGGACCCTCTGAAAACCTAACTGAAAAGGGGACAAATTGGCAATCGTGCACGGAAGGAATTTACCACAAACTGTACCACTTGGCATCTCTCACCCAAAAGCTGCAACACCATCTGAAACTGACTGCATAAACTCTGCTGCAGAGCAGTGACCAAAACAGAAGGGGAGGAGGACCCTGGCTTGAGAACCCCCCTTCCTCGGGGCAATCTCGGTCTCTCTCTCTCTCTCTCTCTCTCTGCCCAAAGACCTGTGGTTCCAGGATTGGCTGCTGTCTCACCGGAGGACACACAAATCATGCAGTTTGGCAGATGTTGCGCTTGTTCGGAGTCTAGCGATGATGATACTGCAGTGTCACCACATTCCAGTCTGTGAGGAGCGACTGCTGCACATCCCTTTCCCAGTTTTGAATTGGCACCGCATTGCCAGCTCCCACTCAAGTTCTGGGGGGTTTTTTTATGCAGAAAGTATATAGGATCAACTCACCATGTTAACAAAATGCAAACATAGAAACATACAAACAAGGGCAAGAGTAGGCCACTCAGCCCCTTGAGCCTGCTCCGTGTTTCAGTGAGATCATGGCTGGTCTGAATGTAACCTCAACTTCACACTCCCTCCTACCCCCAATAACCTTTCACCCCCCTTGCTCATCAAGGATCTATCTAAATATTCAAAGGCCCTATTTCCATCGCTTTGTGAGCAAGAGAGTTCCAAAGACTCATGACCCTCAGAGAAAAAATTTTCTCCTCATCTTTGCCTTAACTGGGTGGCCCCCTATTTTTGAACAGAAGCCCCTCATGCTAGACTCTCCCACAAGAGGAAACATCCTCTTCACATTGACCCTGTCAAGACCTCTCAGGGTCTTATATGTTTCAATTAAGTCACCTCTTACTCTACTAAACTCCAGTGGATATAAGCCTAACCTGTCCAACCTTTCCTCATTGGACAACCCGCACATTCCAAGTATTAGTTTGGTAAACCTTCTCTGAACTGCTTCTAACGCATTTACATCCTTCTTTAAATAAGGAGACCAGTACTGTACACCAGATGTGGTCTTACCAATGCCCTGTACAACTGAAGCATAACTCCTTACTTTTGTAATCAATTCCCCTCACAATAAATGATAACATTTTTTAATTCATTTATGGAATGTGGGCGTTGATGGCTGGGCCAGCATTTATTGTCTCTTCCTAATTGCCCTTGAGAAGGTGGTGGTGAGCTGCCTTCTTGAACCACTGCAGTCCATGTGGTGTAGGTACACCCACAGTGCTGTTAAGGAGAGAGTTCCAGGATTTTGACCCAGCGACAGTGAAGGAACGGTGATATATTTCCAAGTCAGGATGGTGAGTGACTTGGAGGGGAACTTCCAGGTGGTGGTGTTCCGATGTATCTGCTGCCCTGGTCCTTCTAGGTGGTAGCGGTCATGGGTTTGGAAGGTGCTGCCTAAGGAGCCTTGGTGAGTTGCTGCAGTGCATCTTGTGCTGCTGCTGTGCGTCGGTGGTGGAGGGAGTGAATGTTTGTGGATGGGGTGCTGATCAAGAGGGCTGCTTTGTCCTGGATGGTGTCAAGCTTCTTGAGTGTTGTTGGAACTGCACTCATCCAGACAAGTACAGAGTATTCCATCACACTCCTGACTTGTGCTTTGTAGATGGTGGACAGGCTTTGGGGAGTCAGGAAGTGAGTTACTCATCGCAGGATCCCTAGCATCTGACCTGCTCTTGTGGCCACAGTATTTATATGACTAGTCCAGTTCAGTTTCTGGTCAATGGTAACCCCCAGGATGTTGATATTGGAGGATTCAGTGATGGTAATGCCATTGAACATCAAGGGGCGATGGTTGGATTCTCTCTTGTTGGAGATGGTCATTGCCTGACACTTGTGTGGTGCAAATGTTACTTGCCACTTGTCATACCAAGCCTGGATATTGTCCAGGTCTTGCTGCAATTGGACATGGACTGAGGAGTATTTCTGGAGTCATGAATGGTGCTGAACATTGTGTAATCATCAGCAAACATCCCCACTTCTGATCTTATGATGGAGGGAAGGTCATTGATTCTATTAGCTTTCCTAATTACTTCCTGTACCTGCATACTAGCCGTTTGTAATTCATGGACAAGGAAATCCAGAACTTCTGCATCTCAGAGCTCTGCAATCTCTCACCATTTAGATAATATGCTTTTTTTATTTTTCCTGCCAGAATGGGCAATTTCACACTTTCCCACATTATACTCCATTTGCCAGATCATTCTCCACTCACTTAGCCTATCTATATGCCTTTGTAGCCTCCTTGTGTCCTCTTCACATCTTACTTTCCTACCTCTCTTTGGAGTCATCAGCAAACTTATCGACCATACCTTCCATCTCTTCTTCCAAGTCATTCACATAAATTGTAAAAGGTTGAGGCCCCAGCACTGATCCCTGCAGCACACCACCTTGCCAACTAGAAAATGACCCATTTATGCCAACTCTCTGCTTCCTGTTAACTAGCCAGTCTTCTATCCGTGCCAATATATTACCCCCACACCATGGGCTTTTATTTTCCACAATAACCTTTGATGTGGCACTTTATCAAATACCTTCTGGAAATCTAAATACACCCACTGGTTCCCCTTTATCCACAGCACATGTGACTCCTTCAAAGAACTCCAATGAATTGGTTAAATATGATTTCCCTTTCACAAAACCATGTTGACTCTGCCTGATGGCCTTGAATTTTTCCAAGTGCCCTGCTATAACATCTTTAACAATAGCTTCTAACATTTTGCCTTTGGCAGATGTTAAGCTAACTGGCCTGTAGTTTTCTGCTTTCCGTCTCCCTCCCTTTTTGCATAAAGGAGTTTCATTCATTATTTTCTAATCTAATGGAACATTCCCCAAACCTAGGGAATTTTGGAAAATTAAAACCAATGCATCAGCTAACTCACTAGCCACTTCTTTTCTGACTTGAGGATGATGTCCATATGTTTCACCATTGTCAACTGTGGATAGCGTTCTCACCTAGGAGTCAGAATGTCTTAAATTCTTCACAGAATCTAGACTGACACTCAGTACTGCAGTACTGAGAGAGTGCTGCACTGTTGGTGCTGTCATCTTTCAGATGCTAAACCTAACTCTGTCTGCCCTCTCAGGTGGATGTAAACGATCCCATGCTACTAATTCGAAGAAGACTGAGGAGTTTCCCCCGTGTCCTGCCTAAAATGCCTGGGGTGGACATCCTCCAGGTGTGCAGCCCGACCTATTCCTAATGTCTATCTAAAATACTATCCTCACCTATTGAAATATTATCAATTCGAGTATGAACAGCACCACTCAATGATGTCAGCTGTGTGTTGCCTTCAAGAGTAAAGACCAATGCAAAGTGATCGTTTAGTAACTTTGTCATTTACTGACAGTCCTTTCTGTTTTGTCCTTGAGCATCTTTCAATAGTCCAGCATCATCACCGATTATCTTCTTCACGTTGCTGTAAAAGCTTTTCTCATTATTAGCACAATGTCCATTATTCTATCTTCCATTAACCTTTTGGCTGATCTAATATCCGTCCTAGTTTTCTTTAACTGTTCACAATACTAGTCTCAGTTTTCCTAGATATTATACACCTTAAGCATCTAAAAACATTTTTGTTCACATCTTATTTGTCTTTGTACATGACTACTTTGGTTTCTTACGTCACACCCTTTTTTGATGTACATGGTTTCCTTGTGTTTTAATTCACTCTTTAAAATCCTGGTATTCCCACTCATAAGCATTGACCAAATGAGCCGATTCAAATGCACTGCCTTTGTGATAAAGTTAGCCACTTTGAAATGTGGAATTAATTGCAGATTGTCAGAACCTTTGCATCTGCAAACTCATACCATTCTGCATGCTGTTTCCCAGGTATTTCCCCTCATGCAGATCTGATGGCAAGTTAGGCTCAGCTGTGGTTTGAAGGGGAGTGCTCTCGCCTCTGAGTTTGACCTTTGTGTGCTCAATGCCACTCCAGCGACTTGAGCACAAATTCTAGGTTGATGCTGCAGTGCCATGCAGGGGGAGTGCTGCAGTGTCGGAGGTGCCATCTTGTGGCTGAGATGTTAAACTGAGGCCCTGTCTGCCCTCTCAGTGGGGCTGTAAAATGCCCTACGGCACTATTTCATAGAGCAGCAGAGGAGTTCTGTCCGGCATCATGGCCAATATTTATCTCTCAATCAACATCACTAAAGCAGATTATCTGGTCAGGATCTCATTGTGGGACATTGCTGTGTGTAAACTGCACTCCTACAGCACAACAGTGACTCCACTTTAAAAGTAGTTGGCCACTTTGGGATGCCCTGAGGTCGTGAATAAAATAAAGATAGACGCAAGTCTTGTTTTTTTTCTTTTTAAACATGTGATCTATTTTATGATTACTCCGGATATTCTCTTTGACGTGCTGCATTTGAAAATAACAAATCTTTCAGCTGTACTTCCCATCATATCAGATGATCTATAATGTGCCACTGAATTCCTGGAAAATTAAACTCTCCTATCAAACACAGATCAGATGTTTCAGAGCCTTCAGTCATTTGTTTCCATAATTGTTTCCACTTGGATGAGGAATTGAGAGCTGTGTATCCAAGGTTGCAGATGACAGTTGGGAGGCACAGTAAGTTGTTTAGGAGCACAGACAGCATTATGGAGGTGTGTTGATGTCAATTACATTTTGATTTCATCAAATGGACTCATATATGGAACATTTTTAAAAGGCAGTTTCAACTGTTGAAAGAAAGGCATTGACTCAAGATGGCTGCCAGAGGTCACCTGACCATTCTAAAAACTGCAAGTCGTCAAACTTCTGGAAGCTTCCAAAGTGGATTACAAATGGATAGGCCTAGACAATCCTCCTGGGGAATTTCACACCTGCTAATGTCAAGGATTACTCTAAGAACATAAGATCAACATTCCCACGCTTGACTCCAAGTCTTATCCAGACTTATCCAAAGAGAAAAATCAAAACTGGTTATGCGCAATGAAGTGCTAAAAGCACTTATTACCCTCTATTGTCTTTCAATGGGTTTGGTCCTCTGGATGGAATCTACATTGTTACCATGAGCAGACAATTAATTACCTTCAATTGTGTATCACTGAACATTCATCATGTGACCGAAACTGCTCACCATCTTTTGAAATCCTTCTAAGAAAGGAACTGTTTTGTTTTTTAGTGATCACATCAGTGGCAGGGCAGAATGCTGCTTATCTCTCCTCTCTCTACAACTATGCTAAGTTTGGACCCTGTTCGCTTGTATCAGACTGTGGCTAGCAGACAAGAGAAATTCTAAACAAGACTTTGATCTCCACTGCAGCATTCCAGGAAAGGGACTTTAAACTTCACCAGCAAAAGAATAAAGCTTTTGGATCGCTGCAGGCAGACCCACCAGCCACTTAGAACCAATGAACTCTCTATTTGTCTTTTCTTGGTGAATCTTAATTTAGCTAAAAGTTAACCTCCTTTACTCTGCAACTCGTATTTTTGCATGCGAATGTGTGTGTCTGTGTGCATGTGTGCATGTGTGCATCTCTGTGTACGTGTGTGTATGTCTGTGTGTGCGCGTGTACATCTGTGTGTGTGTGTGTGTGTGTGTGTATGTGTGTGTGCGCGTGTGTGTGCATGTGTGTGTGCGCTTATGTGTCTGTGAGTGTGTGTGTGCGCGTGTGTGTGTCTGTGAGTGTGTGTCTGTGAGTGTGTAACGCGACAGTCAAGATGTGTTTTTGCCTTTTCAATTTTTAAAAATATCTTTACCTGGGTGGGTTTTTAGTACAATAAGAACTAACCCCTTACATGTTTAAACTCAAGGAAACCTGTCTGACTGAATTCTTTGGAATCAGCATGTAAACAGTTCAGCACATACACTGAATTGGCACATTCATCCTTTTAAATTTCAGAACCTATTACAATAAACTGAGGATTGGGAGAAAGAGGAGAGCCCTTCCACCCTCCCTCACCTGCTCTTGACAATGGACAAAGCGAGTGGATGAAACTGTGGCAGATGGGAGCTCAACATTGGGTAGTGTGAGGTGTGATGACCTCTGACCTGGAAGTGGTACAGTAAGGAAAATGTATAATGTCTTCAAAAAGTCTCTGGAATCTGTATTTGTTTTTAAGAATGTTTTCAAAGGACTTTTGAATCTGCATCAATTGAATTGGTCCCAAGGTGACCAACTGTACTATATTTTAAGGGATTTTGACTATTTGTCCTGTGTCCCTTAAGAAATGCTTTTAGTCCTTTATTTCTAGGGCAGCCAATGGGAGACTGAGGCCCTTTGTTTTTTTTTTGTTTGCACAGTGTGGCCATCGCCTACCAGGTGAGTTGTGGTCAACAGCATCACCCACCTCCCCACTCCCCACTGCACTTGTGGTCATGAGCACCACTATCCACAGCCCCCACCCCCCCCACCCCCTATTATGATCGCCAGTACCACACCCCTTGCTCTTAGTCATCAGCACATCTCTCTGCTCTTATGGTCATCAGCACCCACACCCATCCCCAGCTTTACAGTCAATAGCAGCAGCCCCCACTCCACCCCTGAGCCCATAGTTCATAAGAGCTGGTCACTCCGACAGGTGACCCTTGAACTGGAAGCAGTAACTACAGGAAGACAGTCAACAGACAGAAGCCATGGGACCAAATACAAAGGAGATCTACAAGCAGGAGAGCTGGAGGATGAAGTCGATGAGCATATTGATGCAGCTAAAGAACAGAAAGAAGAACACAGAATACAAGTGAGGAGAAGCCAGCAAATCTTCACAAAAAGGTTTTTTTTTGTTTGGCAGTAAGAAGAAAATTAGAAGTCCACAAGCTCTTGGGGAAGTGATGTACAAGTAAACTAAAGGGAACTGAATCCTAAAAACTGGTGTGAAGAGCTCAGGCATGAGAAAGAGCTGATAGTTTGTATCAAGGGATCAGATCATGAACTGGGCATTGTTGTTAAAAAGGAGCATTGGAAAGGTCTGCCATCAAGATTATTGTGAGCCAAGTGAGAGATGGTTGACAGACGTGAATCATGTCGGTGCTAACTGTCGCCGGGGTCCTCAGGTGGAATACTCCTGCTGATCAATGGGACTGAAGGGCTGAATTGATTGAGTTGGAAAGATTGAAATTGCATATGGTGCCACATTTGTGCAGGGGTGAGATGGGTACTTATGGCTGCGGAAGGCATAGCGACTATTTAAAGTGAAATTTATCTTTTCCTGAGAAGTATCGTTTGCCTATTAATTCATTCTTTCTTTTCATTGTTTCTGATTCTAGTTAAAGTAAATGTTATGAAAACTGAAAGCTTGCTGGCAATTTCTTCACTGGGGATTGATTACCAAATTTGGTTATTTGAGTTAACGGTTCCCCGACAAAGATGGTGACAGAAATCAATCAGTTCGGAGCAGAAAGAGACAAATTGGAAATGTTATCAATGAGACGAGAAGCTGTGGCGGGGCAATGGGATCTAGCTGTCTATGATCACTAGAAGCTGTGGAGGGGCAATGGGAACTGGGTGTCTATGATCACTGGAAGCTGTGGAGGGGCAATGGGAGCTAGCTGTCTATGATCACTGGACGCTGTGGAGGGGCAATGGGAACTGGCTGTCCATGATCACTGGACGCTGTGGAGGGGCAATGGGAATGGCTGTCTATGAACACTAGAGGCAGTGGAGGGACAATGTGATCGAGCTGTATATGATCACAAGAAGCTGTGGAGGGGCAATGGGATCGAGCTGTTTATTATCACTAGAAGCTGTGGAGGGACAATGGGATCCTGCTGCTATGATCAATAGAAGCTGTGGAGGAACAATGGGATCTAGCTGTCTATGATCACTAGTAGCTGTGGAGGGACAATGGGATCTAGCTGTCTATGATCACAAGAGGCTGTGGAGGTGCAATGGGATCTAGCTGTCCATGATCACTAGAAGAAGGGGAGGGACAAAGAGATCTAGCAGTCTATGATCACTAGAAGCTGTGGAGAGGCAATGGGATATAGCTGTCTATGATCACTAGAAGCTGTGGAGGGGCAATGGGATCCAGCTGTCTATGATCACGAGGAGCTGTGGAGGGACATTGGGATCCAGATGTCTTTGGTCACTAGAAGCTATGGAGGGGCAATGGGATCTAGCTGTCCATGATCACTAGAAGCTGTGGGTGGCAATGAGATCTAGTTGTCTATGAGCACTAGAAGCTGTGGAGGGGCAATGGGATCTAGCTATCTATGATCATTAAAAGCTGTGGAGGGTAAATGGGATCGAGCAGGCTATGATCACAAGAAACTGTGGAGGGACGATGGGATCTAGCTGCCTATGATCACTAGAAGCTGTGGAGGCGCAATGGGATCTAGCTGCCTATGATCACTAGAAGCTGTCGAGGCGCAATGGGATCTAGCTGGCTATGATCACTAGAAGCTGTGGAGGGGCAATGGGATTTAGCTCACTGTGATCACTAATAGCCATGGAAGGACAATGGCATCTAGCTGTCCATGATCAATAGAAGCTGTGGAGGGGCAATGGGATTTAGCTGTCTATGATCACTAGAAGCTGTGGTGGGGGGGGGGGGGGGGGGTGGCAATGGGATCCAGCTGTCTATGACCACTAGAAGCTGTTGAGGGGCAATGAGATCTGGCTGTCTATGAGCACTGGAAGCTGTCGAGGGGCAATGGGATCTGGCTGTCGATGATCATTAGAAGCTGTGGAGGGGCAATGGGATCTAGCTGTCTATCATCTCTAGAAGTTGTGGACGGGCAATTGGGTCCAACTGTCTATGATCACTAGAGGCTGTGGAGGGGCAATGGGATCTAGCCATCTATGATCACTAGAAGCTGTGGAGGGACAATGGGATCGAGCTGTCTATGATCACTAGAAGCTATGGGGGGAGAATGGTATCTAGCTGTCTACGATCACTAGAAGCTGTGGAGGGACAATGGGATCGAGCTGTCTATGATCACTAGAAGCTATGGGGGGAGAATGGTATCTAGCTGTCTACGATCACTAGAAGCTGTGGACGGACAATGGGCTCTAGCTTTCTATGATCATGAGAATCTGTGGAGGGAAAATGAGATGTTTCTGCCTCTGATCAATAGAAGCTGTGGGGGGACAATGGGGTCTAACTGTCTATGATCACTAGAGGCTGTGGAGGGGCAATGGGATCCAGCCATCTATGATCAATTGAAGCTGTGGAGGGAGAATGGGATCGAGCTGCCTATGATGACTAGAAGCTGCAGATGGACAATGGGATCTAGTTGTCTATGATCACTAGAAGCTTTGGAGGGGCAATGGGCTCTAGCTGTCCATGATCCATAGAAACTGTGGAGGGAGAATGGGATCTAGCTGTCTATGATCACTAGAAGCTGTGGAGGGGCAATGGGATCGAACTGTCTACGATCACTAGAAGCTGTGGAGTGACAATGGGATCTAGCTGTCTATGTTCAGTAGAAGCAGTGGAGGGGCAATGGGATCTAGCTGTCCATGATCACTAGAAGCTGTGGAGGGGCAATGGAATGTAGCTGTCCACGATCACTAGAAGCTGTGGAGGGACAATGGGATCTAGATGTCTATGATCAATAGAAGATCTGGAAAGGCAAAGGGACCCAGCTGTCCATGATCACTAGAAGCTATTGGGGGCAATGGGATCTAGCTGTCTATGATCACTAGAAGCTGTGGAGGGACAATGGAATCTAGCTGTCGATGATCACTAGAAGCTGTGGAGGGACTATGGGATCTAGCTGTCCATGATCAATAGAAGCTGTGGAGGGACTCTGGGATCTAGTTGTCTGTGATCAAAAGAAGCTGTTGTAGGGCAATGGGATCTAGTGTCTATGATCACTAGAAGCTGTTGTAGGGCAATGGGATCTAGCTGTCTATGATCACTAGAAGCTGTGGAGGGTCAAAGGGATCTAGCTCACTATGATCAATTGAAGCTGTAGATGGACAATGGGATCTAGTTGTCTATGAACGCTAGAGGCTGTGGAGGGGCAATGGGAAATAGCTGTCTATGATCACTAGAAGCTGTGGAGGGGCAATGGGATCTAGCTGTCCATGATCAATAGAAGCTGTGGAGGGACTCTGGGATCTAGTTGTCTGTGATCAAAAGAAGCTGTTGTAGGGCAATGCGATCAAGTGTCTATGATGACTAGAAGCTGTTGTAGGGCAATGGGATCTAGCTGTCTATGATCACTAGAAGCTGTGGAGGGTCAAAGGGATCTAGCTCACTATGATCAATTGAAGCTGTAGATGGACAATGCGATCTAGTTGTCTATGATCGCTAGAGGCTGTGGAGGGGCAATGGGAAATAGCTGTCTATGATCACTAGAAGCTGTCGAGGGGCAATGGGATCCATCCATCTATGATCAATTGAAGCTGTGGAGGGACAATGGGATCGAGCTGCCTATGATGACTAGAAGCTGCCGAGGGACAATGGGATCTAGCTGTCTATGATCACTAGAAGCTGTTCAGGGGCAATTGGATCTAGCTGTCTATGATCACTAGAAGTTGTGGAGGGGAAATGGGATCTAGCTGTCTATATTCACTACAAGCAATGGAGGGGCAATGCGATCCAGCTGTCTATGATCACTAGAAGCTGTGGAGGGGCAATGGGATCTAGCTGTCTAAGATCACTACAAGCTATGGAGGAGCAATGGGATCTAGCTGTCTAAGATCACTACAAGCTATGAAGGAGCAATGGGATCTAGCTGTCCAAGATCACTAGAAGCAGTGTAGGAGCAATGGGATGTAGCTGTCCACGATCACTAGAAGCAGTGGAGGGAAAATGGGATCTAGCTGTCTATGATCATGAGTGGCTGTGGAGGGACAATGGGATCTAGCTGTCTATGATCATTGGTAGCTGTGGAGGGGCAATGGGATCTAGCTGTCTATGATCACTAGAAACTGTGGAGGGGCAGGGGCATCCAGCTGTCTATGATCACTAGAAGCTGTGGAGGGGCAATGGGATCTAGCTGTCTATGATCATGAGTGGCTGTGGAGGGACAATGGGATCTAGCTGTCTATGATCATTGGTAGCTGTGGAGGGGCAATGGGATCCAGCTGTCTATGGTCACGAGAAGCTGCAGAGGGTGATGGGATCTAGCTCTCTATGATCACTAGAAGCCGTGGAGGTGAAATGGGATATAGCTGTCTATGATCACTAGACTCTGTGGAGGTAAAATTGGATCTAGTTGTCTATGATCACTAGAAGCTGTGGAGGGGCAATGGGATCTAGCTGTCTATAATCACTAGAAGCTGTGGAGGGACAATGGGATCTTGCTGCTATGATCAATAGAAGCTGTGGAGGGGCAATGGGATCTAGCTGTCTAAGATCACTACAAGCTATGGAGGAGCAATGGGATCTAGCTGTCTAAGATCACTACAAGCTATGAAGGAGCAATGGGATCTAGCTGTCCAAGATCACTAGAAGCAGTGTAGGAGCAATGGGATGTAGCTGTCCACGATCACTAGAAGCAGTGGAGGGAAAATGGGATCTAGCTGTCTATGATCATGAGTGGCTGTGGAGGGACAATGGGATCTAGCTGTCTATGATCATTGGTAGCTGTGGAGGGGCAATGGGATCTAGCTGTCTATGATCACTAGAAACTGTGGAGGGGCAGGGGCATCCAGCTGTCTATGATCACTAGAAGCTGTGGAGGGGCAATGGGATCTAGCTGTCTATGATCATGAGTGGCTGTGGAGGGGCAATGGGATCTAGCTGTCTATGATCATTGGTAGCTGTGGAGGGGCAATGGGATCTAGCTGTCTATGATCACTAGAAATTGTGTAGGGACAATGGGATCCAGCTGTCTATGGTCACGAGAAGCTGCAGAGGGTGATGGGATCTAGCTCTCTATGATCACTAGAAGCCGTGGAGGTGAAATGGGATATAGCTGTCTATGATCACTAGACTCTGTGGAGGTAAAATTGGATCTAGTTGTCTATGATCACTAGAAGCTGTGGAGGGGCAATGGGATCTAGCTGTCTATAATCACTAGAAGCTGTGGAGGGACAATGGGATCTTGCTGCTATGATCAATAGAAGCTGTGGAGGGACAATGTGATCCAGCTGTATATGATCACTAGTAGCTGTGGAGGGACAATGGGATCTAGCTGTCTGTGATCAATAGAAGCTGTGGAGGGACAATGGGATCTAGCTGTCTATGATCACTAGAAGCTGTGTAGGGGCAATGGGATCCAGCTGTCTATGATCACTAGGAGCTGTGGAGGGACGTTGGGATCCAGATGTCTATGGTCACTCGAAGCTATGGAGCAGCAATGGGATCTAGCTGTCCATGATCACTAGAAGCTGTGGAGAGGCAATGGGATCTAGTTGTATATGAGCACTAGAAGCTGTGGAGGGGCAATGGATCTAGCTGTCTATGATCATTGAAAGCTGTGAAGGGTAAATGGGATTGAGCAGGCTATGATCACAAGAAACTGTGGAGGGACAACGGGATCTAGCTGCCTATGATCACTAGAAGCTGTGGAGGGGCAATGGGATCCAACTGTCCATGATCACTAGAAGCTGTGGAGGCACAATGGGATCTAGCTGTCTATGATCACTAGAATCTGTGGAGGGGCAATGGGATTTAGCTCTCTGTGATCACTAATAACTGTGGAGGGACAATGGTATCTAGCTGTCTATGATCATTGGAAGCTGTGGAGGGGCAATGGGGTCTAACTGTCTATGATCACTAGAAGCTGTGGAGGGGCAATGATATCTAGCTGTCTATGATCATTGGAAGCTGTTGAGGGGCAATGGGGTCTAACTGTCTAGGATCACTAGAGGCTGTGGAGGGACAATGGGATCTAGCTGTCTTTGATCATTGGAAGCTGTGGAGGGGCAATGGGGTCTAACTGTCTATGATCACTAGAAGCTGTGGACGGACAATGGGATCTAGCTGTCTATGATCACGAGAATCTGTGGAGGGACAATGAGATGTTGCTGCCTTTGATCAATAGAAGCTGTGGGGGGACAATGGGGTCTAAATGTCTATGATCATTAGAGGCTGTGGAGGGGCAATGGGATCTAGCCATCTATGATCAATTGAAGCTTTGGAGGGAGAATGGGATCTAGCTGTCTATGAACACTAGAAGCTGTGGAGGGGCAATGGGATCGAACTGTCTTTGATCACTAGAGGCTGTGGAGTGACAATGGGATCTAGCTGTCTATTTTCAGTAGAAGCAGTGGAGGGGCAATGGGATCTAGATGTCTATGATCAATAGAAGACCTAGATGGGCAAAGGGACCCAACTGTCCATGATCACTAGAAGCTATTGGGGGCAATGGGATCTAGCTGTCTATGATCACTAGAAGCTGTGGAGGGTCAAAGGGATCTAGCTCTCTATGATCAATAAAGCTGTAGATGGAAAATGGGATCTAGTTGTCTATGATCACTAGAAGCTGTGGAGGGGCAATGGGCTCTAGCTGTCCATGATCAATAGAAGCTGTGGAGGGACAATGGGATCTAGCTGTCTATGATCACTAGAAGCTGTGGAGGGACAATGGAATCTAGCTGTTGATGATCACTAGAAGATGTGGAGGGGCAATGAGATCCAGCTGTCTATGATCACTAGAAGCTGTGGAGGGACAATGGGATCTAGCTGTCTATGATCACTAGAAGCTGTGGAGGGACAATGGAATCTAGCTGTTGATGATCACTAGAAGATGTGGAGGGGCAATGAGATCCAGCTGTCTATGATCACTAGAAGCTGTGGAGGGACAATGGGATTTAGCTGTCCATGATCAATAGAAGCTGTGGAGGGAAACTGGGATCGAGTTGTCTGTGATCAAAAGAAGCTGTTGTAGGGCAATGGGATCTAGTGTCTATGATCACTAGAAGCTGTTGTAGGGCAATGAGATCTAGCTGTCTATGATCACTAGAAGCTGTGGAGTGTCAAAGGCATCTAGCTGTCTATGATCAATTGAAGCTGTAGATGGACAATGGGAACTAGTTGTCTATGATTTCTAGAAGCTGAGGAGGGGCAGTGGGCTCTAGCTGTATATGATCTATAGAAGCTATGGAGAAATAATGGGATCTAGCTGTCTATGATCACTAGCAGCTGTGGAGGGGCAATGGGATCTATCCATCTATGATCACTTGAAGCTGTGGAGGGGCAATGGGATCTAGCCATCTATGATCACTAGAAGCTGTGGAGGGTCAAAGGCATCTAGCTGTCTATGATCAATTGAAGCTGTAGATGGACAATGGGATCTAGCTGTCTATGATCGCTAGAAGCTGAGGAGGGGCAATGGGCTCTAGCTGTCTATGATCACTAGAAGCTGTAGAGGGTCAAAGGCATCTAGCTGTCTATGATCAATTGAAGCTGTAGATGGACAATGGGAACTAGTTGTCTATGATCGCTAGAAGCTGAGGAGGGGCAATGGGCTCTAGCTGTATATGATCTATAGAAGCTATGGTGAGATAATGGGATCTAGCTGTCTATGATCACTAGAAGCTGTGGAGGGGCAATGGGATCTATCCATCTATGATCACTTGAAGCTGTGGAGGGACAATGGGATCGAGCTGCCTATGATGACTAGAAGCTGCCGAGGGACAATGGGATCTAGCTGTCTATGATCACTAGAAGCTGTTCAGGGGCAATTATATCCAGCTGTCTATGATCACTAAAAGCTGTGGAGGGGCAATGGGATCTAGCTGTCTATGATCACTAGAAGCTGTTCAGGGGCAATTGGATCTAGCTGTCTATGATCACTAGAAGCTGTGGAGGGGCAGTGAGATCTAGCTGTCCAGGATCACTAGAAGCTGTGGAGGGGCAATGGGATCTAGCTGTCTATGATCATTAAAAGCTGTGGAGGGTAAATGGGATCGAGCAGGCTATGATCACAAGAAACTGTGGAGGGACAATGAGATCTAGCTGCCTATGATCACTAGAAGCTGTGGAGGGGCAATGGGATCCAACTGCCATGTTCACTAAAAGCTGTGGAGGTGCAATGGGATCTAGCTGTCTATGATCAGTAGAAGCTGTGGGGGGGCAATGGGATTTAGCTCTCTGTGATCACTAATAGCTGTGGAGGCTCAATGGCATCTAGCTGTCCATGATCAATAGAAGCTGTGGAGGGACAATGGGATCTAGCTGTCTAGGATTACGAGAAGCTGTGGGGGGCAATGGGATCCAGCTGTCTATGACCACTAGAAGCTGTTGAGGGGCAATGAGATCTGGCTGTCTATGAGCACTGGAAGCTGTCGAGGGGCAATGGGATCTGGCTGTCGATGATCACTAGAAGCTGTGGAGGGGCAATGGGATCTAGCTGTCTATCATCTCTAGAAGCTGTGGACGGGCAATTGGGTCCAACTGTCTATGATCACTAGAGGCTGTGGAGGGGCAATAGGATCTAGCCATCTATGATCAATAGAAGCTGTGGAGGGACAATGGGATTGAGCTGTCTATGATCACTAGAAACTGTAGAGGGACAATGGGATCGAGCTGTCTATGATCACTAGAGGCTATGGGGGGACAATGGTATCTAGCTGTCTACGATCACTAGAGGCTGTGGAGGGACAATGGGATCTTGCTGCCTATGATCACGAGAATCTGTGGAGGGACAATGAGATGTTTCTGCCTCTTTATCAATAGAAGCTGTGGGGGGACAATGGGGTCTAACTGTCTATGATCACTAGAGGCTGTGGAGGGGCAATGGGATCTAGCCATCTATGATCAATTGAAGCTGTGGAGGGAGAATGGGATCGAGCTGCCTATGATGACTAGAAGCTGCAGACGGACAATGGATCTTGTTGTCCATGATCACTAGAAGCTTTGGAGGGGCAATCGGCTCTAGCTGTCCATGATCCATAGAAACTGTGGAGGGGGAATGGGATCTAGCTGTCTATGATCACTAGAAGCTGTGGAGGGGCAATGGGATCGAACTGTCAATGATCACTAGAAGCTGTGGAGTGACAATGGGATCTAGCTGTCTATGTTCAGTAGAAGCAGTGGAGGGGCAATGGGATCTAGCTGTCCATGATCACTAGAAGCTGTGGAGGGGCAATGGGATGTAGCTGTCCATGATCACTAGAAGCTGTGGAGGGACAATGGGATCTAGATGTCTATGATCAATAGAAGACCTGGACGGGCAAAGGGATCCAACTGTCCATGATCACTAGAAGCTATTGGGGGCAATGGGATCTAGCTGTCGATGATCACTAGAAGCTGTGGAGGGGCAATGGGAAATAGCTGTCTATGATCACTAGAAGCTGTGGAGGGGCAATAGGATCCATCCATCTATGATCAATTGAAGCTGTGGAGGTACAATGAGATCGAGCTGCCTATGATGACTATGAAGACCTGGACAGGCAAAGGGACCCAACTGTCCATGATCACTAAAAGCTATTGGGGGCAATGGGATCTAGCTGTCTATGATCTATAGAAGCTGTGGAGGGACAATGGGAGCTTGCTGCCTATGATCAATTGAAGCTGTGGAGGGACAATGAGGTCCAACTGTCTATGTTCACTAGAGGCTGTGGAGGGGCAATGGGATCCAGCCATCTATGATCAATTGAAGCTGTGGAGGGACAATGGGATCGAGCTGCCTATGATGACTAGAAGCTGCCGTGGGACAATGGGACCTAGCTGTCTATGATCACTAGAAGTTGTTCAGGGGCAATTGGATCTAGCTGTCTATGATCACTAGAAGTTGTGGAGCGGAAATGGGATCTAGCTGTCTATGATCACTAGAAGCTGTTCAGGGGCAATTAGATCCAGCTGTCTATGATCACTAGAAGCTGTGGAGGGGCAATGGGATCTAGCTGTCTATGATCACCAGAAGCTGTTCAGGGGCAATTGGATCTAGCTGTCTATGATCACTAGAAGCTGTGGAGGGGCAATGGGATCTAGCTGTCTATGATTACTAGAAGCTGTGGAGGGGAAATGGGATCTAGCTGTCTAAATTCACTACAAGCAATGGAGGGGCAATGCGATCCAGCTGTCAATGATCACTAGAAGCTGTGGAGGGTCAATGGGATCTAGCTGTCTAAGATCACTACAAGCTATGGAGGAGCAATGGGATCTAGCTGTCTAAGATCACTACAAGCTATGAAGGAGCAATGGGATCTAGCTGTCCAAGATCACTAGAAGCAGTGTAGGAGCAATGGGATCTAGCTCTCCACGATCACTAGAAGCAGTGGAGGGACAATGGGATCTAGCTGTCTATGATCATTGGTAGCTGTGGAGGGGAAATGGGATCTAGCTGTCTATGATCACTAGAAACTGTGTAGGGACAATGGGATCCAGCTGTCTATGGTCACGAGAAGCTGTAGAGGGTGATGGGATCTAGCTCTCTATGATCACTAGAAGCTGTGGAGGTGAAATGGGATATAGCTGTCTAGGATCACTAGAAGCTGTGGAGGTAAAATGGGATCTAGCTGTCTATGATCAGTGGAAGCTGTGGAGGAGCAATGGGAACAAGCTGCCAACATCACTTGCAGCAGCGGAGGGAAAATGGGATCGAGCTGTCTATGATCACTAGAAGCTGAGGAGGGACAATGGGATCTAGCTTTCTATGATCATTAAAAGCTGTGGAGGAGCAATGGGATCTTGCTGTCTATGATCACTAGAAGCTGTGGAGGGAAAATGGGATCTAGCTGTCGATGATAACTAGAAGCTGTGGAGGGACAGTAGGAGCTAGCTGTCTATGATCACTTGAATCTGTGGAGGGGCAAAGAGATCTAGCTGTCTATGATCACTAGAAGCTGTGGAGGGGCAATTGGATCTAGCTGTCTATATTCACTACAAGCAAAGGAGGGGCAATGGGATCTAGCTGTCTATGATCACTAGAAACTGTGTAGGGACATTGGGATCCAGCTGTCTATGATCACTAGAAGCTGTGGAGGGACAATGGGGTCTAGCTGTCTATGTTCAGTAGAAGCAGTGGAGGGGCAATGGGATCTAGCTGTCTATGATCACTAGAAGCTGTGGAGGGGCAATGGGATGTAGCTGTCCATGATCACTAGAAGCTGTGGAGGGACAATGGGATCTAGATGTCTATGATCAATAGAAGACCTGGACAGGCAAAGGGACCCAACTGTCCATGATCACTAAAAGCTATTGGGGGCAATGGGATCTAGCTGTCTATGATCTCTAGAAGCTGTGGAGGGACAATGGAATCTAGCTGTCAATAATCACTAGAAGCTGTGGAGGGGCAATGAGATCCGGCTGTCTATGTTCACTAGAAGCTTTGGAGCGACAATGGGATCTAGCTGTCCATGATCAATAGAAGCTGTGGAGGGACTCTGGGATCTAGTTGTCTATGATCACTAGAAGCTGTTGTAGGGCAATGGGATCTAGCTGTCTATGATCACTAGAAGCTGTGTAGGGTCAAAGGGATCTAGCTGTCTATGATCTATAGAAGCTGTGGAGGGACAATGGGATCTAGTTGTCTATGATCACTAGAAGCTGTGGAGGGGCAATGGGCTCTAGCTGTATATGATCTATAGAAGCTGTGGAGGGACAATGGGAGCTTGCTGCCTATGATCAATTGAAGCTGTGGAGGGACAATGAGGTCCAACTGTCTATGTTCACTAGAGGCTGTGGAGGGGCAATGGGATCCAGCCATCTATGATCAATTGAAGCTGTGGAGGGACAATGGGATCGAGCTGCCTATGATGACTAGAAGCTGCCGTGGGACAATGGGACCTAGCTGTCTATGATCACTAGAAGCTGTTCAGGGGCAATTGGATCTAGCTGTCTATGATCACTAGAGGTTGTGGAGCGGAAATGGGATCTAGCTGTCTATGATCACTAGAAGCTGTTCAGGGGCAATTAGATCCAGCTGTCTATGATCACTAGAAGCTGTGGAGGGGCAATGGGATCTAGCTGTCTATGATCACCAGAAGCTGTTCAGGGGCAATTGGATCTAGCTGTCTATGATCACTAGAAGCTATGGAGGGGCAATGGGATCTAGCTGTCTATGATTACTAGAAGCTGTGGAGGGGAAATGGGATCTAGCTGTCTTAATTCACTACAAGCAATGGAGGGGCAATGCGATCCAGCTGTCAATGATCACTAGAAGCTGTGGAGGGGCAATGGGATCTAGCTGTCCAAGATCACTACAAGCTATGGAGGAGCAATGGGATCTAGCTGTCTAAGATCACTACAAGCTATGAAGGAGCAATGGGATCTAGCTGTCCAAGATCACTAGAAGCAGTGTAGGAGCAATGGGATCTAGCTCTCCACGATCACTAGAAGCAGTGGAGGGACAATGGGATCTAGCTGTCTATGATCATTGGTAGCTGTGGAGGGGAAATGGGATCTAGCTGTCTATGATCACTAGAAACTGTGTAGGGACAAGGGGATCCAGCTGTCTATGGTCACGAGAAGCTGTAGAGGGTGATGGGATCTAGCTCTCTATGATCACTAGAAGCTGTGGAGGTGAAATGGGATATAGCTGTCTAGGATCACTAGAAGCTGTGGAGGTAAAATGGGATCTAGCTGTCTATGATCAGTGGAGGCTGTGGAGCGGCGATGGGATCTGGCTGTCTATGATCACTAGAAATGGTGTAGGGACAAAGGCATCCAGCTGTCTATGATCACCAGAAGCTTTGGAGGAGCAATGGGATCTAGCTGTCCAACATCACTTGCAGCAGCGGAGGGAAAATGGGATCGAGCTGTCTATGATCACTAGAAGCTGAGGAGGGACAATGGGATCTAGCTTTCTATGATCATTAGAAGCTGTGGAGGGGCAATGGGATCTAGCTGTCGATGATAACTAGAAGCTGTGGAGGGACAGTAGGATCTAGCTGTCTATGATCACTAGAATCTGTGGAGGGGCAAAGAGATCTAGCTGTCTATGATCACTAAAAGCTGTTCAAGGGCAATTGGATCTAG
This sequence comes from Isurus oxyrinchus, assembly GCA_026770705.1. Lineage (NCBI taxonomy): Eukaryota > Metazoa > Chordata > Chondrichthyes > Lamniformes > Lamnidae > Isurus > Isurus oxyrinchus. The sequence continues at coordinate 176,022,432 of JANJGN010000006.1, read as the reverse complement.
CTGCTATGATCACTAGAAGCTTTGGAGGGGCAATGGGATCTAGCTGTCTATATTCACTACAAGCAAAGGAGGGGCAATGGGATCTAGCTGTCCATGATCACTAGAAACTGTGTAGGGACTTTGGGATCCAGCTGTCTATGATCACTAGAAGCTTGGAGGGACAATGGGGTCTAGCTGTCTATGTTCAGTAGAAGCAGTGGAGGGGCAATGGGATCTAGCTGTCCATGATCACTAGAAGCTGTGGAGGGGCAACGGGATGTAGCTGTCCATGATCACTAGAAGCTGTGGAGGGACAAGGGGATCTAGATGTCTATGATCAATAGAAGACCTGGACAGGCAAAGGGACCCAACTGTCCATGATCACTAGAAGCTATTGGGGGCAATGGGGTCTAGCTGTCTATGTTCAGTAGAAGCAGTGGAGGGGTAATGGGATCTAGCTGTCCATGATCACTAGAAGCTGTGGAGGGGCAATGGGATGTAGCTGTCCATGATCACTAGAAGCTGTGGAGGGACAATGGCATCTAGCTGTCGATGATCACTAGAAGCTGTGGAGGGGCAATGAGATCCGGCTGTCTATGTTCACTAGAAGCTTTGGAGCGACAATGGGATCTAGCTGTCCATGATCAATAGAAGCTGTGGAGGGACTCTGGGATCTAGTTGTCTATGATCACTAGAAGCTGTTGTAGGGCAATGGGATCTAGCTGTCTATGATCACTAGAAGCTGTGTAGGGTCAAAGGGATCTAGCTGTCTATGATCAATTGAAGCTGTAGAGGGACAATGGGATCTAGTTGTCTATGATCACTAGAAGCTGTGGAGGGGCAATGGGCTCTAGCTGTATATGATCTATAGAAGCTGTGGAGGGACAATGGGAGCTTGCTGCCTATGATCAATTGAAGCTGTGGAGGGACAATGAGGTCCAACTGTCTATGTTCACTAGAGGCTGTGGAGGGGCAATGGGATCCAGCCATCTATGATCAATTGAAGCTGTGGAGGGACAATGGGATCGAGCTGCCTATGATGACTAGGAGCTGCCGAGGGACAATGGGATCTAGCTGTCTATGATCACTAGAAGCTGTTCAGGGGCAATTGGATCTAGCCGTCTATGATCACTAGAATCTCTGGAGGGGCAATGGGATCTAGCTTTGATCACTAGAAGCTGTGGAGGGGCAATGAGATCCGGCTGTCTATGTTCACTAGAAGCTTTGGAGCGACAATGGGATCTAGCTGTCCATGATCAATAGAAGCTGTGGAGGGACAATGGGATCGAGCTGCCTATGATGACTAGGAGCTGCCGAGGGACAATGGGATCTAGCTGTCTATGATCACTAGAAGCTGTTCAGGGGCAATTGGATCTAGCCGTCTATGATCACTAGAATCACTGGAGGGGCAATGGGATCTAGCTGTCTATGATCACTAGAAGCTGTGGAGGGGCAATGGGCTCTAGCTGTATATGATCTATAGAAGCTGTGGAGGGACAATGGGAGCTTGCTGCCTATGATCAATTGAAGCTGTGGAGGGACAATGGGGTCCAACTGTCTATGTTCACTAGAGGCTGTGGAGGGGACAATGGGATCCAGCCATCTATGATCAATTGAAGCTGTGGAGGGACAATGGGATCGAGCTGCCTATGATGACTAGGAGCTGCCGAGGGACAATGGGATCTAGCTGTCTATGATCACTAGAAGCTGTTCAGGGGCAATTGGATCTAGCCATCTATGATCACTAGAATCTCTGGAGGGGCAATGGGATCTAGCTGTCTATGATCACAAGAGGCTGTTCAGGGGCAATGGGATCTTGCTGTCCATGATCACTAGAAGAAGTGGAGGGGCAATGGGATCTAGCTTCTATGATCACTAGGAGCTGTGGAGGGACATTGGGATCCAGATGTCTATGGTCACTAGAAGCTATGGAGCGGCAATGGGATGTAGCTGGCTATGATCACAAGAACCACTGGAGGTGCACTGAGATCTAGCTGTCCATGATCACTAGAAGCTGTGGAGAGGCAATGGCATCTAGTTGTCTATGATCACTAGAAGCTGTGGAGAGGCAATGGCATCTAGTTGTCTATGATCACTAGAAGCTGTGGAGGGGCAATGGGATCTAGCTGTCTATGATCATTAAAAGCTGTGGAGGGTAAATGGGATCGAGCAGGCTATGATCACAAGAAACTGTGGAGGGACAACTGGATCTAGCTGTCTATGAACAATTGAAGCTGTAGATGGACAATGGGAACTAGTTGTCCATGATCACTAGAAGCTGTGGAGGGGCAATGGGCTCTAGCTGTATATGATCTATAGAAGCTATGGAGGGACAATGGGATCTCGCTGTCTATGATCAATAGAAGCTGTGGAGGGACAATGGGGTCTAACTGTCTATGATCACTAGAAGCTGTGGATGGGGCAATGGGCTCCAGCTGTATATGATCAATTGAAGCTGTGGAGGGACAATGGGATCTAGCTGCCTATGATGACTAGAAGCTGCTGAGGGACAATGGGATCTATCTGTCTATGATCACTAGAAGCTGTTCAGGGGCAATGGGATCTAGCTGTCTATGATCACTAGAAGCTGTTCAGGGGCAATTGGATCAAGCTGTCTATGATCACTAGAAGCTGTGAGGGGCAATGGGATCTAGCTGTCTATGATCACTAGAATCTGTTCAGGGGCAATTGGATCTCGCTGTCTATGGTCACTAGAAGCTGTGGAGGGGCAATGGGATCTAGCTGTCTATGATCACGACAAGCTATGGAGGAGCAATGGGATCTAGCTGTCCAAGATCACTAGAAGCAGTGGAGGAGCAATGGGATCTAGCTGTCCAACATCACTTGCAGCAGTGGAGGGAAAATGGGATCTAGCTTTCTATGATCATTAGAAGCTGTGGAGGGGCAATGGGATCTTGCTGTCTATGATCACTAGAAGCTGTGGAGGAACAATGGGATCTAGCTTTCTATGATCATTAGAAGCTGTGGAGGGGCAATGTTGATCTTGCTGTCTATGATCACTAGAAGCTGTGGAGGGGCAATGGGATGTAGCTGACTAAATTCACTACAAGCAAAGGAGGGGCAATGGGATCTAGCTGTCTATGATCAATAGAAGACCTGGACAGGCAAAGGGACCCAACTGTCCATGATCACTAAAAGCTATTGGAGGCAATGGGATCTAGCTGTCTATGATCTCTAGAAGCTGTGGAGGGACAATGGAATCTAGCTGTCGATGATCACTAGAAGCTGTGGAGGGGCAATGAGATCCGGCTGTCTATGTTCACTAGAAGCTTTGGAGCGACAATGGGATCTAGCTGTCCATGATCAATAGAAGCTGTGGAGGGACTCTGGGATCTAGTTGTCTATGATCACTAGAAGCTGTTGTAGGGCAATGGGATCTAGCTGTCTATGATCACTAGAAGCTGTGGTGGGTCAAAGGGATCTAGCTGTCTATGATCAATTGAAGCTGTAGAGGGACAATGGGATCTAGTTGTCTATGATCACTAGAAGCTGTGGAGGGGCAATGGGCTCTAGCTGTATATGATCTATAGAAGCTGTGGAGGGACAATGGGAGCTTGCTGCCTATGATCAATTGAAGCTGTGGAGGGACAATGGGGTCCAACTGTCTATGTTCACTAGAGGCTGTGGAGGGGACAATGGGATCCAGCCATCTATGATCAATTGAAGCTGTGGAGGGACAATGGGATCGAGCTGCCTATGATGACTAGGAGCTGCCGAGGGACAATGGGATCTAGCTGTCTATGATGACTAGAAGCTGTTCAGGGGCAATTGAATCCAGCTGTCTATGATCAATAGAATCTCTGGAGGGGCAATGGGATCTAGCTGTCCAAGATCACTAGAAGCAGTGGAGGAGCAATGGGATCTAGCTGTCCAACATCACTTGCAGCAGTGGAGGGAAAATGGGATCTAGCTTTCTATGATCATTAGAAGCTGTGGAGGGGCAATGGGATCTTGCTGTCTATGATCACTAGAAGCTGTGGAGGAACAATGGGATCTAGCTTTCTATGATCATTAGAAGCTGTGGAGGGGCAATGTTGATCTTGCTGTCTATGATCACTAGAAGCTGTGGAGGGGCAATGGGATGTAGCTGACTAAATTCACTACAAGCAAAGGAGGGGCAATGGGATCTAGCTGTCTATGATCAATAGAAGACCTGGACAGGCAAAGGGACCCAACTGTCCATGATCACTAAAAGCTATTGGAGGCAATGGGATCTAGCTGTCTATGATCTCTAGAAGCTGTGGAGGGACAATGGAATCTAGCTGTCGATGATCACTAGAAGCTGTGGAGGGGCAATGAGATCCGGCTGTCTATGTTCACTAGAAGCTTTGGAGCGACAATGGGATCTAGCTGTCCATGATCAATAGAAGCTGTGGAGGGACTCTGGGATCTAGTTGTCTATGATCACTAGAAGCTGTTGTAGGGCAATGGGATCTAGCTGTCTATGATCACTAGAAGCTGTGGTGGGTCAAAGGGATCTAGCTGTCTATGATCAATTGAAGCTGTAGAGGGACAATGGGATCTAGTTGTCTATGATCACTAGAAGCTGTGGAGGGGCAATGGGCTCTAGCTGTATATGATCTATAGAAGCTGTGGAGGGACAATGGGAGCTTGCTGCCTATGATCAATTGAAGCTGTGGAGGGACAATGGGGTCCAACTGTCTATGTTCACTAGAGGCTGTGGAGGGGACAATGGGATCCAGCCATCTATGATCAATTGAAGCTGTGGAGGGACAATGGGATCGAGCTGCCTATGATGACTAGGAGCTGCCGAGGGACAATGGGATCTAGCTGTCTATGATGACTAGAAGCTGTTCAGGGGCAATTGAATCCAGCTGTCTATGATCAATAGAATCTCTGGAGGGGCAATGGGATCTAGCTGTCTATGATCACTAGAAGCTGTTCAGGGGCATTTGGATCTAGCTGTCTATGATCACTAGAAGCTGTGGAGTGACAATGTGATATAGCTGTCTATATTCACTACAAGCAATGTAGGGGCAATGCGATCTAGCTGTCCAAGAACACTAGAAGCAGTGTAGGAGCAATGGGATCTAGCTGTCCACGATCACTAGAAGCAGTGGAGGGAAAATGGGATCTAGCTGTGTATGATCACTTGAATCTGTGGAGGGACAATGGGATCTAGCTGTCTATGATCATTGGAAGCTGTAGAGGGACAATGGGATCTAGCTGTCTATGATCACTAGTAGCTGTGGAGGGACAATGGGATCTTTCCTGTCTGTGATCAATAGAAGCTGTGGATAGACAATGGGATCTAGCTGTCTATGATCACTATAAGCTGTGGAGGGACAATGGGATCTAGCTGTCTATGATCACAAGAGGCTGTGGAGGGGCAATGGGATCTTGCTGTCCATGATCACTTGAAGAAGTGGAGGAGCAATGGGATCTAGCTGTCTATGATCACTAGGAGCTGTGGAGGGACATTGGGATCCAGATGTCTATGGTCACTAGAAGCTATGGAGCGGCAATGGGATGTAGCTGGCTATGATCACTACATGCTATGGAGGAGTAATGGGATCTAGCTGTCCAAGATCACTACAAGCAGTGTAGGAGCAATGGGATCTAGCTGTCCATGATCACTAGAAGCAGTTGCGGGAAAATGGGATCTAGCTGCCTATGATCACGAGAGGATGTGGCGGGACAATGGGATCTAGTGGTCTACGATCATTGGAAGCTGTGGAGGGGCAATGGGATCTAGCTGTCAATATTCACTACAAGCAAAGGAGGGGCAATGGGATGTAGCTGTCCAACTTCAAGTGCAGCAGTGGAGGGAAAATGGGATCTAGCTGTCTATGATCACTAGAAGCTGAGGATGGTCAATGGGATCTAGCTTTCTATGATCATTAGAAGCTGTGGAGGGGCAAAGGGATCTTGCTGTCTATGATCACTAGAAGCTGTTGAGGGGCAATGGGATCTAGCTGTCTATGATCACTAGAAACTGTGGAGGGGCAATGGGATCTAGCTGTCTATGATCACTAGAAACTGTGGAGGGGCAGGGGCATCCAGCTGTCTATGATCACTAGAAGCTGTGGAGGGGCAATGGGATCTAGCTGTCTATGATCACTACAATCTATGGAGGAGCAATGGGATCTAGCTGGCCAAGATCGCTAGAAGCAGTGGAGGAGCAATGGGATCTAGCTGTCCAACATCACTAGCAGCTGTGGAGGGAAAATGGGATCAAGCTGTCTATGATCACTAGAAGCTGAGGAGGGACAATGGGATCTAGCTTTCTATGATCATTAGAAGCTGTGGAGTGGCAATGGGATCTTGCTGTCTATGATCACTAGAAGCTGTGGAGGGAAAATGAGATCTAGCTGTCTATGATAACTAGAAGCTGTGGAGGGACAATAGGATCTAGCTGTCTATGATCACAAGAATCTGCGGAGGGGCAAAGAGATATAGCTGTCTAAGAATACTAGAAGCTGTGGAAGGGCAATGGGATCTAGCTTTGATCCCTAGATGCTGTTGTAGGGCAATGGGATCTAGCTGTCTATGATCACTAGATGCTGTTCAGGGGCAATTGGATCTAGATGTCTGTGATCACTAGAAGTTGTGGAGGGGCAATGAGATCTAGCTGTCTATATTCACTACAGGCAAAGGAGGGGGGCAATGGAATCTAGCTGTCTATGATCACTAGAAACTGTGCAGGGACAATGGGATCCAGCTGTCTATGATCACTAGAAGCTGTGGAGGGACAATGGGATCAAACTGTCTATGATCACTACAAGCTAATGGAGGAGCAATGGGATCCAGCTGTCCAAGATCACTAGAAGCAATGTAGGAGCAATGGGATCTAGCTGTCCAAGATCACTAGAAGCAGTGGAGGGAAAATGGGATCTAGCTGTCTATGATCACTAGAAGCTGAGGAGGGACAATGGGATCTAGCTTTCTATGATCATTAGAAGCTGTGGAGGGGCAATGGGATCTTGCTGTCTATGATCACTAGAAGCTGTGGAGGGTCAATGGGATCTAGCTGTCAATTATCACTAGAAGCTGTGGAGGGGCAATGGGATCTAGCTGTCTATGATCACTAGAAACTGTGGAGGGGCAGGGGCATCCAGCTTTCTATGATCTCTAGAAGCTGTGGAGGGGCAATGGGATCTAGCTGTCTATGATCAGTACAATCTATGGAGGGACAATGGGATCTAGCTGTCCACGATCACTAGAAGCAGTGGAGGAGCAATGGGATCTAGCTGTCCAACATCACTAGCAGCAGTGGAGGGACAAAGGGATCTAGCTGTCTGTGATGACTAGAAGCTGTGGAGTGACAATGCGATCTAGCTGTCTATGATTACTAGAAGCTGTGGAGGGGCAATGGGCTCCTGCTGTCTATGATCACTAGAAGCTCAGGAGGGGCAATGTGATCTCACTGTCTATGATCAATAGAAGCTGTGGAGCGACAATGGGATCTAGCTGTCTATGATCACTAGAAGCTGGGGAACGGCCGTGGGATCTTGCTGTCTATGAAAACTAGAAGCTGAGGAGGGACAATGGGATCTAGCTGTCTATGATCACTAGAAGATGTGGAGGGCTAATGGGATCAAGCTGTCTAAGATCAAGAGAAGCTGATGAGGGGCCATGGGATCTAGCTCTCTCTGCTCACGAGAAGCTGTGAAGGGACAATGGGATCTAGCTGCCTATGATCACTAGAAACTTTGGAGGGGCAATGGGATTCTACTGCCTATGATCACTAGAAGCTGTTGAGGAGTAACGGGAAAAAGTTGTCCATGATCACTAGAAAACATGGAGGGGCAATTGGATCCATCGGTCTATGATCACTAGAAACTGTGGAGGGGCAATGATATCTAGCTGTCTCTGGTCACTAGAAGCTATGGAGGAGCAATGGGATCTAGCTGTCCATGACACTAGAAGCAGTGGAGGGAAAACGGGATCTAGCTGTCTATGATCACTAGAAGATGTGAAGGGACAAGGGGATCTAGATGTCTATGATCACTTGAAGCTGTGGAGGGATAACAGGATCTAACTGTCTATGAATACTAGAAGCTGTGGAGGGGCAATGGGATCTAGCTGTCTATGATCACTAGAGGCTATGGAGGAGCAATGGGATCTAGCTGTCCAAGATCAATAGAAGCAGTGGAGGGAAAATTGGATCCAGCTGTCTACGATCACTAGAAGCTGTGGAGGGACAATGGGATCTAGCTGTCTATGATCACTAGAGGCTATGGAGGAGCAATGGGATCTAGCTGTCCAAGATCACTAGAAGCAGTGGAGGAACAAAGGGATCTAGCTGTCCAAGATCAATAGAAGCAGTGGAGGGAAAATGGGATCCAGCTGTCTATGATCACTAGAAGCTGTGGAGGGACAATGGGATCCAGATGTCTATGATCACTAGAAGCTATGCAGGGGCAATGGGATCCAGCTGTCTATGATCAGTAGAAGCTGTGGAGTGACAATAAGATCTAGCTGTCTATGATCATTAGAAGCTGAGGAGGGGCAATGGGATCTAGCTGTCTATGATCACTAGAAGCTGTGGAGAGGCAATGGGATCTAGCTGTCTATGATCACTACAAGCTACGGAGGAGCAATGGGATCGAGCTGTCCTAAATCACTAGAAGCTGTGGAGGGAAAATGGGATCTAGCTGTCTATGATAACTAGAAGCTGTGGAGGGAAAATAGGATCTAGCTGTCTATGATCACTTGAATCTGTGGAGGAGCAAAGGGATTTGCTCTCTATGATCACTAGAAGCTGTGGAGGGGCAATGGGATCAAGCTGTCTATGATGAATAGAAACTGTGGATGGACAATGGGATCAAACTTTGATCACTAGATGCTGTTGTAGGGCAATGGGATCTCGCTGTCTATGATCACTAGAAGCTGTTTAGGGGCAATTGCATCTAGCAGTCTATGATCACTAGAAGCTGTAGAGGGGCAATGGGATCTAGCTGTCTATGATCACTAGAAGCAATGGAGGGGCAATGCGATCTAGCTGTCTATGATCAATAGAAGTTGTGGAGCGACAATGTGATCTAGCTGTCTATGATCAGTAGAAGCTGTGGAGTGGCAATGGGATCCAGCTGTCTATGATCACTACAAGCTGAGGAGGGGCAATGGGATCTTGCTGTCTATGATCACTAGAAACTGTGTAGGGACAATGGGATCCTGCTGTCTATGATCACTAGAAGCTGTGGAGCGGCAATGGGATCTAGCTGTCGATGATCACTAGAAGCAGTGGAGGAGCAATGGGATCTAGCTGTCTATGATCAATAGAAGCTCTGGAGGGGCAAATAGATCTAGCTGTCTAAGATCACTGGAAGCTGTGGAGGGGCGATGGGTTGTAGCTGTCTATGATCACTACAAGCTCTGGAGGGGCAATGGGATCTAGCTGACTATATTCACTACAAGCAAAGGAGGGGCAATGGGATGTAGCTGTCCAACATCACTAGCAGCAGTGGAGGGAAAATGGGATCTAGCTGTCTATAATCACGAGAAGCTGTGGAGGGACAATGGGATCTAGCTGTCTATGATCACTGGAAGCTGTGGAAGGGCAATGGGATCATGCTGTCTATGATCACTAGAAACTGTGATGGGACAATCTGTTCTAGCTGTCTATGATCACAAGTGGCTATGGAGAGACAATGGGATCTAGCTGTCTATGATCACTAGAAGATGTGGAGGGCAAATGGGATCTAGCTGTCTAAGATCACTAGAAGCTGAGGAGGGGCCATGGGATCTAGATCTCTCTGCTCACTAGAAGCTGTGAAGGGACAATGGGATCCAGCTGTCTAAGATCACTAGAAGCTGAGGAGGTACATTGGGATCCAACTGTCTATAGTCACTAGAAGCCATGGAGGGACAATAGGATCTAGCTGCCTATGATCACTAGAAGCTGTTGAGGAGTAATGGGAAAAAGCTGTCCATGATCACTAGAAGCTAAGGAGGAGCAATGGGATGTAGCTGTTCAAGATCAATAGAAGCAATAGAGGTAAAATGGGTTCTAGCTGTCTATGATCACTCGAGGCTGTGGAGGGACAATGGGATCTAGCTGTCTATGATCTCTAGAAGCTGTGGAGGGGCAATGGGATCATGCTGTCTATCATCACTAGAAGCTGTGGAGGGAAAATGGGATCTAGCTGTCAATGATCACTAGAGGCTTTGGAGGGAAAATGGGATCTAGCAGTCTATGATCACTAGAAGCTGTGGAGGGACAATGGGAGCTAGCTGTCTATGATCACTAGAAGCTATGGAGGGGCAATGCAATCTAGCTGTCTCTGATGACTAGAAGCTGAGGAGGGGCAATGGGATCGAGCTGTCTATGATCACTAGAAACTTAGGAGGGGCAATGGGATTTAGCTATCGATGATCACTAGAAGCTATGGAGGAGCAATGGGATCTAGCTGTCTATGATCACTAGAAGCTGTGGAGGAGCAATGGGATCTAGCTTTATATGATCAATAGAAGCTTTGGAGGGACGATGGGATCTAGCTGTCTATGATCAGTGGAAGCTGCGGAGGGTCGATGGGATATAGCTGTCTTTGATCACTAGAAGCTATGGAGAGACAATGGGATCAAGCTGTCTATGATCACTAGAAGATGTGGAGGACAAATGGGATCTAGCTGTCTAAGATCACTAGAAGCTGATGAGGGGCCATGGGATCTAGATCTCTCTGCTCACTAGAAGCTCTGAAGGGACAATGGGATCCAGATGTCTAAGATCACTAGAAGCTGAGGAGCAGTAACGGGAAAAATCTGTCCATGATCACTAGAAGACATGCAGGGGCAATTGGATCTAGCTGTCTATGATCAGTAGAAGCTGTGGAGTGACAATAAGATCTAGCTGTCTATGATCATTAGAAGCTGAGGAGGGGCAATGGGATCTAGCTGTCTATGCTCACTAGAAGCTGTGGAGAGGCAATGGGATCTAGCTGTCTATGATCACTACAAGCTACGGAGGAGCAATGGGATCGAGCTGTCCTAAATCACTAGAAGCTGTGGAGGGAAAATGGGATCTAGCTGTCTATGATAACTAGAAGCTGTGGAGGGAAAATAGGATCTAGCTGTCTAGGATCACTTGAATCTGTGGAGGGGCAAAGGGATTTGCTCTCTATGATCACTAGAAGCTGTGGAGGGGCAATGGGATCAAGCTGTCTATGATGAATAGAAACTGTGGATGGACAATGGGATCAAACTTTGATCACTAGATGCTGTTGTAGGGCAATGGGATCTCGCTGTCTATGATCACTAGAAGCTGTTTAGGGGCAATTGCATCTAGCAGTCTATGATCACTAGAAGCTGTAGAGGGGCAATGGGATCTAGCTGTCTGTGATCACTAGAAGCAATGGAGGGGCAATGCGATCTAGCTGTCTATGATCAATAGAAGTTGTGGAGCGACAATGTGATCTAGCTGTCTATGATCAGTAGAAGCTGTGGAGTGGCAATGGGATCCAGCTGTCTATGATCACTACAAGCTGAGGAGGGGCAATGGGATCTTGCTGTCTATGATCACTAGAAACTGTGTAGGGACAATGGGATCCTGCTGTCTATGATCACTAGAAGCTGTGGAGCGGCAATGGGATCTAGCTGTCGATGATCACTAGAAGCAGTGGAGGAGCAATGGGATCTAGCTGTCTATGATCAATAGAAGCTCTGGAGGGGCAAATAGATCTAGCTGTCTAAGATCACTGGAAGCTGTGGAGGGGCGATGGGTTGTAGCTGTCTATGATCACTACAAGCTCTGGAGGGGCAATGGGATCTAGCTGACTATATTCACTACAAGCAAAGGAGGGGCAATGGGATGTAGCTGTCCAACATCACTAGCAGCAGTGGAGGGAAAATGGGATCTAGCTATCTATAATCACGAGAAGCTGTGGAGGGACAATGGGATCTAGCTGTCTATGATCACTGGAAGCTGTGGAAGGGCAATGGGATCATGCTGTCTATGATCACTAGAAACTGTGATGGGACAATCTGTTCTAGCTGTCTATGATCACAAGTGGCTATGGAGAGACAATGGGATCTAGCTGTCTATGATCACTAGAAGATGTGGAGGGCAAATGGGATCTAGCTGTCTAAGATCACTAGAAGCTGAGGAGGGGCCATGGGATCTAGATCTCTCTGCTCACTAGAAGCTGTGAAGGGACAATGGGATCCAGCTGTCTAAGATCACTAGAAGCTGAGGAGGTACATTGGGATCCAACTGTCTATAGTCACTAGAAGCCATGGAGGGACAATAGGATCTAGCTGCCTATGATCACTAGAAGCTGTTGAGGAGTAATGGGAAAAAGCTGTCCATGATCACTAGAAGCTAAGGAGGAGCAATGGGATGTAGCTGTTCAAGATCAATAGAAGCAATAGAGGTAAAATGGGTTCTAGCTGTCTATGATCACTCGAGGCTGTGGAGGGACAATGGGATCTAGCTGTCTATGATCTCTAGAAGCTGTGGAGGGGCAATGGGATCATGCTGTCTATCATCACTAGAAGCTGTGGAGGGAAAATGGGATCTAGCTGTCAATGATCACTAGAGGCTTTGGAGGGAAAATGGGATCTAGCAGTCTATGATCACTAGAAGCTGTGGAGGGACAATGGGAGCTACCTGTCTATGATGATTGGAAGCTGAGGAGGGGCATTGGGAACTTGCTGTCTATGATCTCTAGAAGCTGTGGAGGGACAATGGGATCTAGCTGTCTATGATCAATAGTAGCTGTGGAGCAACAATATGATCTAGCTGTCTATGATCACTAGAAGCTATGGAGGGGCAATGCAATCTAGCTGTCTCTGATGACTAGAAGCTGAGGAGGGACAATGGGATTGAGCTGTCTATGATCACTAGAAACTTAGGAGGGGCAATGGGATTTAGCTATCGATGATCACTAGAAGCTATGGAGGAGCAATGGGATCTAGCTGTCTATGATCACTAGAAGCTGTGGAGGAGCAATGGGATCTAGCTTTATATGATCAATAGAAGCTTTGGAGGGACGATGGGATCTAGCTGTCTATGATCAGTGGAAGCTGCGGAGGGTCGATGGGATATAGCTGTCTTTGATCACTAGAATCTGTGGAGGGACAATGGGATCAAGCTGTCTATGATCACTAGAAGATGTGGAGGACAAATGGGATCTAGCTGTCTAAGATCACTAGAAGCTGATGAGGGGCCATGGGATCTAGATCTCTCTGCTCACTAGAAGCTCTGAAGGGACAATGGGATCCAGATGTCTAAGATCACTAGAAGCTGAGGAGCAGTAACGGGAAAAATCTGTCCATGATCACTAGAAGACATGCAGGGGCAATTGGATCTAGCTGTCTATGATCAGTAGAAGCTGTGGAGTGACAATAAGATCTAGCTGTCTATGATCATTAGAAGCTGAGGAGGGGCAATGGGATCTAGCTGTCTATGCTCACTAGAAGCTGTGGAGAGGCAATGGGATCTAGCTGTCTATGATCACTACAAGCTACGGAGGAGCAATGGGATCGAGCTGTCCTAAATCACTAGAAGCTGTGGAGGGAAAATGGGATCTAGCTGTCTATGATAACTAGAAGCTGTGGAGGGAAAATAGGATCTAGCTGTCTAGGATCAGTTGAATCTGTGGAGGGGCAAAGGGATTTGCTCTCTATGATCACTAGAAGCTGTGGAGGGGCAATGGGATCAACCTGTCTATGATGAATAGAAACTGTGGATGGACAATGGGATCAAACTTTGATCACTAGATGCTGTTGTAGGGCAATGGGATCTCGCTGTCTATGATCACTAGAAGCTGTTTAGGGGCAATTGCATCTAGCAGTCTATGATCACTAGAGGCTGTAGAGGGGCAATGGGATCTAGCTGTCTATGATCACTAGAAGCAATGGAGGGGCAATGCGATCTAGCTGTCTATGATCAATAGAAGCTGTGGAGCGACAATGTGATCTAGCTGTCTATGATCAGTAGAAGCTGTGGAGTGGCAATCGGATCCAGCTGTCTATGATCACTACAAGCTCAGGAGGGGCAATGGGATCTTGCTGTCTATGATCACTAGAAACTGTGTAGGGACAATGGGATCCTGCTGTCTATGATCACTAGAAGCTGTGGAGCGGCAATGGGATCTAGCTGTCGATGATCACTAGAAGCAGTGGAGGAGCAATGGGATCTAGCTGTCTATGATCAATAGAAGCTCTGGAGGGGCAAATAGATCTAGCTGTCTAAGATCACTGGAAGCTGTGGAGGGGCGATGGGTTGTAGCTGTCTATGATCACTACAAGCTCTGGAGGGGCAATGGGATCTAGCTGACTATATTCACTACAAGCAAAGGAGGGGCAATGGGATGTAGCTGTCCAACATCACTAGCAGCAGTGGAGGGAAAATGGGATCTAGCTGTCTATAATCACGAGAAGCTGTGGAGGGACAATGGGATCTAGCTGTCTATGATCACTGGAAGCTGTGGAAGGGCAATGGGATCATGCTGTCTATGATCACTAGAAACTGTGATGGGACAATCTGTTCTAGCTGTCTATGATCACAAGTGGCTATGGAGAGACAATGGGATCTAGCTGTCTATGATCACTAGAAGATGTGGAGGGCAAATGGGATCTAGCTGTCTAAGATCACTAGAAGCTGAGGAGGGGCCATGGGATCTAGATCTCTCTGCTCACTAGAAGCTGTGAAGGGACAATGGGATCCAGCTGTCTAAGATCACTAGAAGCTGAGGAGGTACATTGGGATCCAACTGTCTATAGTCACTAGAAGCCATGGCGGGACAATAGGATCTAGCTGCCTATGATCACTAGAAGCTGTTGAGGAGTAATGGGAAAAAGCTGTCCATGATCACTAGAAGCTAAGGAGGAGCAATGGGATGTAGCTGTTCAAGATCAATAGAAGCAATAGAGGTAAAATGGGTTCTAGCTGTCTATGATCACTCGAGGCTGTGGAGGGACAATGGGATCTAGCTGTCTATGATCTCTAGAAGCTGTGGAGGGGCAATGGGATCATGCTGTCTATCATCACTAGAAGCTGTGGAGGGAAAATGGGATCTAGCTGTCAATGATCACTAGAGGCTTTGGAGGGAAAATGGGATCTAGCAGTCTATGATCACTAGAAGCTGTGGAGGGACAATGGGAGCTACCTGTCTATGATGATTGGAAGCTGAGGAGGGGCATTGGGAACTTGCTGTCTATGATCTCTAGAAGCTGTGGAGGGACAATGGGATCTAGCTGTCTATGATCAATAGTAGCTGTGGAGCAACAATGTGATCTAGCTGTCTATGATCACTAGAAGCTATGGAGGGGCAATGCAATCTAGCTGTCTCTGATGACTAGAAGCTGAGGAGGGGCAATGGGATTGAGCTGTCTATGATCACTAGAAACTTAGGAGGGGCAATGGGATTTAGCTATCGATGATCACTAGAAGCTATGGAGGAGCAATGGGATCTAGCTGTCTATGATCACTAGAAGCTGTGGAGGAGCAATGGGATCTAGCTTTATATGATCAATAGAAGCTTTGGAGGGACGATGGGATCTAGCTGTCTATGATCAGTGGAAGCTGCGGAGGGTCGATGGGATATAGCTGTCTTTGATCACTAGAAGCTATGGAGAGACAATGGGATCAAGCTGTCTATGATCACTAGAAGATGTGGAGGACAAATGGGATCTAGCTGTCTAAGATCACTAGAAGCTGATGAGGGGCCATGGGATCTAGATCTCTCTGCTCACTAGAAGCTCTGAAGGGACAATGGGATCCAGATGTCTAAGATCACTAGAAGCTGAGGAGCAGTAACGGGAAAAATCTGTCCATGATCACTAGAAGACATGCAGGGGCAATTGGATCTAGCTGTCTATGATCAGTAGAAGCTGTGGAGTGACAATAAGATCTAGCTGTCTATGATCATTAGAAGCTGAGGAGGGGCAATGGGATCTAGCTGTCTATGCTCACTAGAAGCTGTGGAGAGGCAATGGGATCTAGCTGTCTATGATCACTACAAGCTACGGAGGAGCAATGGGATCGAGCTGTCCTAAATCACTAGAAGCTGTGGAGGGAAAATGGGATCTAGCTGTCTATGATAACTAGAAGCTGTGGAGGGAAAATAGGATCTAGCTGTCTAGGATCACTTGAATCTGTGGAGGGGCAAAGGGATTTGCTCTCTATGATCACTAGAAGCTGTGGAGGGGCAATGGGATCAACCTGTCTATGATGAATAGAAACTGTGGATGGACAATGGGATCAAACTTTGATCACTAGATGCTGTTGTAGGGCAATGGGATCTCGCTGTCTATGATCACTAGAAGCTGTTTAGGGGCAATTGCATCTAGCAGTCTATGATCACTAGAGGCTGTAGAGGGGCAATGGGATCTAGCTGTCTATGATCACTAGAAGCAATGGAGGGGCAATGCGATCTAGCTGTCTATGATCAATAGAAGCTGTGGAGCGACAATGTGATCTAGCTGTCTATGATCAGTAGAAGCTGTGGAGTGGCAATCGGATCCAGCTGTCTATGATCACTACAAGCTCAGGAGGGGCAATGGGATCTTGCTGTCTATGATCACTAGAAACTGTGTAGGGACAATGGGATCCTGCTGTCTATGATCACTAGAAGCTGTGGAGCGGCAATGGGATCTAGCTGTCGATGATCACTAGAAGCAGTGGAGGAGCAATGGGATCTAGCTGTCTATGATCAATAGAAGCTCTGGAGGGGCAAATAGATCTAGCTGTCTAAGATCACTGGAAGCTGTGGAGGGGCGATGGGTTGTAGCTGTCTATGATCACTACAAGCTCTGGAGGGGCAATGGGATCTAGCTGACTATATTCACTACAAGCAAAGGAGGGGCAATGGGATGTAGCTGTCCAACATCACTAGCAGCAGTGGAGGGAAAATGGGATCTAGCTGTCTATAATCACGAGAAGCTGTGGAGGGACAATGGGATCTAGCTGTCTATGATCACTGGAAGCTGTGGAAGGGCAATGGGATCATGCTGTCTATGATCACTAGAAACTGTGATGGGACAATCTGTTCTAGCTGTCTATGATCACAAGTGGCTATGGAGAGACAATGGGATCTAGCTGTCTATGATCACTAGAAGATGTGGAGGGCAAATGGGATCTAGCTGTCTAAGATCACTAGAAGCTGAGGAGGGGCCATGGGATCTAGATCTCTCTGCTCACTAGAAGCTGTGAAGGGACAATGGGATCCAGCTGTCTAAGATCACTAGAAGCTGAGGAGGTACATTGGGATCCAACTGTCTATAGTCACTAGAAGCCATGGCGGGACAATGGGATCTAGCTGTCTATGATCACTAGAAGCTTTGGAGGGACGATGGGATCTAGCTGTCTATGATCAGTGGAAGCTGCGGAGGGTCGATGGGATATAGCTGTCTTTGATCACTAGAAGCTATGGAGAGACAATGGGATCAAGCTGTCTATGATCACTAGAAGATGTGGAGGACAAATGGGATCTAGCTGTCTAAGATCACTAGAAGCTGATGAGGGGCCATGGGATCTAGATCTCTCTGCTCACTAGAAGCTCTGAAGGGACAATGGGATCCAGATGTCTAAGATCACTAGAAGCTGAGGAGCAGTAACGGGAAAAAGCTTTCCATGATCACTAGAAGACATGCAGGGGCAATTGGATCTAGCTGTCTATGATCAGTAGAAGCTGTGGAGTGACAATTAGATCTAGCTGTCTATGATCATTAGAAGCTGAGGAGGGGCAATGGGATCTAGCTGTCTATGCTCACTAGAAGCTGTGGAGAGGCAATGGGATCTAGCTGTCTATGATCACTACAAGCTACGGAGGAGCAATGGGATCGAGCTGTCCTAAATCACTAGAAGCTGTGGAGGGAAAATGGGATCTAGCTGTCTATGATAACTAGAAGCTGTGGAGGGAAAATAGGATCTAGCTGTCTAGGATCACTTGAATCTGTGGAGGGGCAAAGGGATTTGCTCTCTATGATCACAAGAAGCTGTGGAGGGGCAATGGGATCAACCTGTCTATGATGAATAGAAACTGTGGATGGACAATGGGATCAAACTTTGATCACTAGATGCTGTTGTAGGGCAATGGGATCTCGCTGTCTATGATCACTAGAAGCTGTTTGGGGCAATTGCATCTAGCAGTCTATGATCACTAGAAGCTGTAGAGGGGCAATGGGATCTAGCTGTCTATGATCACTAGAAGCAATGGAGGGGCAATGCGATCTAGCTGTCTATGATCAGTAGAAGCTGTGGAGTGGCAATCGGATCCAGCTGTCTATGATCACTACAAGCTCAGGAGGGGCAATGGGATCTTGCTGTCTATGATCACTAGAAACTGTGTAGGGACAATGGGATCCTGCTGTCTATGATCACTAGAAGCTGTGGAGCGGCAATGGGATCTAGCTGTCGATGATCACTAGAAGCAGTGGAGGAGCAATGGGATCTAGCTGTCTATGATCAATAGAAGCTCTGGAGGGGCAAATAGATCTAGCTGTCTAAGATCACTGGAAGCTGTGGAGGGGCGATGGGTTGTAGCTGTCTATGATCACTACAAGCTCTGGAGGGGCAATGGGATCTAGCTGACTATGATCAATAGAAGCTCTGGAGGGGCAAATAGATCTAGCTGTCTAAGATCACTGGAAGCTGTGGAGGGGCGATGGGTTGTAGCTGTCTATGATCACTACAAGCAAAGGAGGGGCAATGGGATGTAGCTGTCCAACATCACTAGCAGCAGTGGAGGGAAAATGGGATCTAGCTGTCTATAATCACGAGAAGCTGTGGAGGGACAATGGGATCTAGCTGTCTATGATCACTGGAAGCTGTGGAAGGGCAATGGGATCATGCTGTCTATGATCACTAGAAACTGTGATGGGACAATCTGTTCTAGCTGTCTATGATCACAAGTGGCTATGGAGAGACAATGGGATCTAGCTGTCTATGATCACTAGAAGATGTGGAGGGCAAATGGGATCTAGCTGTCTAAGATCACTAGAAGCTGAGGAGGGGCCATGGGATCTAGATCTCTCTGCTCACTAGAAGCTGTGAAGGGACAATGGGATCCAGCTGTCTAAGATCACTAGAAGCTGAGGAGGTACATTGGGATCCAACTGTCTATAGTCACTAGAAGCCATGGAGGGACAATGGGATCTAGCTGCCTATGATCACTAGAAGCTGTTGAGGAGTAATGGGAAAAAGCTGTCCATGATCACTAGAAGCTAAGGAGGAGCAATGGGATGTAGCTGTTCAAGATCAATAGAAGCAATAGAGGTAAAATGGGTTCTAGCTGTCTATGATCACTCGAGGCTGTGGAGGGACAATGGGATCTAGCTGTCTATGATCTTTAGAAGCTGTGGAGGGGCAATGGGATCATGCTGTCTATCATCACTAGAAGCTGTGGAGGGAAAATGGGATCTAGCTGTCAATGATCACTAGAGGCTTTGGAGGGAAAATGGGATCTAGCAGTCTATGATCACTAGAAGCTATGGAGGGGCAATGCAATCTAGCTGTCTCTGATGACTAGAAGCTGAGGAGGTGCAATGGGATCGAGCTGTCTATGATCACTAGAAGCTATGGACGAGCAATGGGATTTAGCTATCGATGATCACTAGAAGCTATGGAGGAGCAATGGGATCTAGCTGTCCAAGAACACTAGAAACTGTGGAGGAGCAATGGGATCTAGCTGTCTATGATCACTAGAAGCAATGGAGGGGCAATGGGATCTAGCTGTCTAAGATCACTAGAAGCTGTGGTGTGGCAATGGGATCTAGCTGTCTATGATCACTAGAAGCTGAGGAGGGGCAATGGGATCTAGCTGTCTATGATCACGAGAAACTGTGTAGGGACAATGGGATCCTGCTCTCTATGATCACTAGAAGCTGTGTAGGGGCAATGCGATCTAGCTGTCGATGATCACTAGAAGCTGTGGAGGAGCAATGGGATCTAGCTTTATATGATCAATAGAAGCTTTGGAGGGACGATGGGATCTAGCTGTCTATGATCAGTGGAAGCCGCGGAGGGTCGATGGGATATAGCTGTCTTTGATCACTAGAAGCTATGGAGAGACAATGGGATCAAGCTGTCTATGATCACTAGAAGATGTGGAGGACAAATGGGATCTAGCTGTCTAAGATCACTAGAAGCTGATGAGGGGCCATGGGATCTAGATCTCTCTGCTCACTAGAAGCTCTGAAGGGACAATGGGATCCAGATGTCTAAGATCACTAGAAGCTGAGGAGCAGTAACGGGAAAAAGCTGTCCATGATCACTAGAAGACATGCAGGGGCAATTGGATCTAGCTGTCTACGATCACTAGAAACTTTGGAGGGTCAATGGGATATAGCTGTCTATGGTCAGTAGAAGGTATGAAGGAGCAAAGGGATCTAGCTGTTCAATATCACTAGAAGCTGTGGAGGAGCAATGGGATGTAGCTGTCCAAGATCACTAGAAGCAATGGAGGGAAAATGGGATCTAGCTGTCTATGATCACAAGAGGCTGTGGAGTGACAATGGGATCTAGCTGTCTACGATCTCTAGAAGCTGTAGAGGGGCAATGGGATCATGCTGTTTATCATCACTAGAAGCTGTGGAGGGAAAATGGGATCTAGCTGTCCATGATCACTCTAAGCTGTGGAGGGACAATGGGATCTAGCTGTTTATGATCACTAGAAGCTTCGGAGGGACAATGGGATCTAGCAGTCTATGATCACTAGAAGCTGTGGAGGGGCATTGGGATCTTGCTGTCTATGATCTCTAGAAGCTGTGGAGGGACAATGGGATCTAGCTGTCTATGATCAATAGAAGCTGTGGAGCGACAATGTCTAGCTGTCTATGATCACTAGAAGCTGAGGAGGGTCAATGGGATCTAGCTGTCTATGATCACTAGAAACTGTGTAGGGACAATGGGATCCAGCTATCTATGATCACTAGAAACTGTGTAGGGACAACGGGATCCAGCTGTCTATGATCACCAGAAACTCTGGAGGGGCAATGTGATCTAGCTGTCTATGATCAATAGAAGCTGTGGAGGGGCAATGGGATCTAGCTGTCGATGATCACTAGAAGCTATGGAGGAGCAATGGGATCTAGCTGTCCAAGATCACTAGAAGCAGTGGAGGAGCAATGGCATGTAGCTGTCCAACATCACTAGAAGCTGTGGAGTGACAATGTGATCTAGCTGTCTATGATCACTAGAAGCTGCGGAGGAACAATGGGATCTAGCTTTCTATGATCATTAGAAGCTGTGGACGGGCAATGGGATCTTGCTGTCTATGATCACTAGAAGCTGTGGAGGGAAAATGGGATCTAGCTGTCTATGATAACTAGAAGCTGTGGAGGGACAATAGGATCTAGCTGTCTATGATCACTTGAATCTGTGGAGGGGCAAAGGGATCTAGCTCTCTATGATCACTACAAGCTGTGGTGGGGCAATACGATCAAGCTGTCTATGATGACTAGAAACTGTGGATTGACAATGGAATCCAACTTTGATCACTAGATGCTGTTGTAGGGCAAAGGGATCTAGCTGTCTATGATCAATAGAAACTGTTTAGGGGCAATTGGATCTAGTTGTCTATGATCACAAGAAGCTGTGGAGGGGCAATGGGATCTAGCTGTCTATGATCACGAGAAGCAGTGGTGGGACAATGGGATCTAGCTGTCTATGTTCACTAGAAGCAGTGGTGGGACAATGGGATCTAGCTGTCTATGATCACTAGAAGCAATGGAGGGGCAATGCGATCTAGCTGTCTATGATCAGTAGAAACTCTGTAGGGACAATGGGATCCAGCTGTCTATGATCACTAGAAGCTGGGGAGGGGCAATGGGATCCAGCTGTCTATGATCACTAAAAGCTGTGGAGGAGAAATGGGATCTAGCTGTCCAAGATCAGTAGAAGCAGTGGAGGAGCAATGGGATCTAGCTGTCCAAGATCAATAGAAGCAGTGGAGGGGCAATGGGATCTAGCTGTCGATGATCACTGGAAGCAGTGGAGGAGCAATGGGATCTAGCTATCTATGATCAATAGAAGCTGTGGAGCGACAATGTGATCTAGCTGTCCAGGATCACTAGAAGCTGTGGAGTGGCAATGGGATCTAGCTGTCTATGATCACTACAAGCTGAGGAGGGGCAATGGGATCTAGCTGTCTATGATCACTAGAAACTATGTAGGGACAATGGGAACCTGCTGTCAATGATCACTAGAAGCTGTGGAGGGGCGATGGTAACTAGATGTCAATGATCACTAGAAGCTGTGGAGGAGCAATGGGATCTAGATGTTTATGATCAATAGAAGCTGTTGAGGGACAATGGGATCTAGCTGTCTAAAATCACTGGAAGCTGTGGAGGGGAGATGGGATGTAGATGTCTATGATCACTAGAAGCTCTGGAGGGGCAATGTGATCTCGCTGTCAATGGTCAATAGAAGCTGTGGAGGGACAATGGGATCTAGCTGTCTATGATCATTGGAAGCTGTGGAGGGGCATTGGGATCTAGCTGTCTATGATCTCTAGAAGCTGCAGAGGGGCAATGGGATCATGCTGTTTATCATCACTAGAAGCTGTGGAGGGAAAATGGGATCTAGCTGTCCATGATCACTCTAAGCTGTGGAGGGACAATGGGATCTAGCTGTTTATGATCACTAGAAGCTTCGGAGGGACAATGGGATCTAGCAGTCTATGATCACTAGAAGCTGTGGAGGGACAATGGGAGCTAGCTGTCTATGATCATTGGAAGCTGTGGAGGGGCATTGGGATCTTGCTGTCTATGATCTCTAGGAGCTGTGGAGGGACAATGGGATCTAGCTGTCTATGATCAATAGAAGCTGTGGAGCGACAATGTCTAGCTGTCTATGATCACTAGAAGCTGAGGAGGGTCAATGGGATCTAGCTGTCTATGATCACTAGAAACTGTGTATGGACAATGGGATCCAGCTGTCTATGATGACTAGAAACTGTGTAGGGACAATCGGATCCAGCTACCTATGATCACTAGAAACTCTGGAGGGGCAATGTGATCTAGCTGTCTATGATCAATAAAAGCTGTGGAGGGGCAATGGATCGAGCTGTCGATGATCACTAGAAGCTATGGAGGAGCAATGGGATCCAGCTGTCCAAGATCACTAGAAGCAGTGGAGGAGCAATGGCATGTAGCTGTCCAACATCACTAGAAGCTGTGGAGCGACAATCTGATCTCGCTGTCTATGATCACTAGAAGCTGCGGAGGAACAATGGGATCTAGCTTTCTATGATCATTAGAAGCTGTGGACGGGCAATGGGATCTTGCTGTCTATGATCACTAGAAGTTGTGGAGGGAAAATGGGATCTAGCTGTCTATGATATCTAGAAGCTGTGGAGGGACAATAGGATCTAGCTGTCTATGATCACTTGAATCTGTGGAGGGGCAAAGGGATCTAGCTCTCTATGATCACTACAAGCTGTGGAGGGGCAATACGATCAAGCTGTCTATGATGACTAGAAACTGTGGATTGACAATGGAATCCAACTTTGATCACTAGATGCTGTTGTAGGGCAAAGGGATCTAGCTGTCTATGATCACTAGAAACTGTTTAGGGGCAATTGGATCTAGCTGTCTATGATCACAAGAAGCTGTGGAGGGGCAATGGGATCTAGCTGTCTATGATCACGAGAAGCAGTGGTGGCACAATGGGATGTAGCTGTCTATGTTCACTAGAAGCAGTGGTGGGACAATGGGATCTAGCTTTCTATGATCACTAGAAGCAATGGAGGGGCAATGCGATCTAGCTGTCTATGATCAGTAGAAACTCTGTAGGGACAATGGGATCCAGCTGTCTATGATCACTAGAAGCTGGGGAGGGGCAATGGGATCCAGCTGTCTATGATCACTAAAAGCTGTGGAGGAGCAATGGGATCTAGCTGTCCAAGATCAGTAGAAGCAGTGGAGGAGCAATGGGATCTAGCTGTCCAAGATCAATAGAAGCAGTGGAGGGGCAATGGGATCTAGCTGTCGATGATCACTGGAAGCAGTGGAGGAGCAATGGGATCTAGCTATCTATGATCAATAGAAGCTGTGGAGCGACAATGTGATCTAGCTGTCTAGGATCACTAGAAGCTGTGGTGTGGCAATGGGATCTAGCTGTCTATGATCACTACAAGCTGAGGAGGGGCAATGGGATCTAGCTGTCTATGATCACTAGAAACTATGTAGGGACAATGGGATCCTGCTGTCAATGATCACTAGAAGCTGTGGAGGGGCGATGCTAACTAGATGTCGATGATCACTAGGAGCTGTGGAGGAGCAATGGGATCTAGATGTTTATGATCAATAGAAGCTGTTGAGGGACAATGGGATCTAGCTGTCTAAGATCACTGGAAGCTGTGGAGGGGAGATGGGATGAAGATGTCTATGATCACTAGAAGCTCTGGAGGGGCAATGTGATCTCACTGTCAATGATCAATAGAAGCAGTGGAGGGGCAATGGGATCTAGCTGTCTATGATCATTGGAAGCTGTGGAGGGGCATTGGGATCTTGCTGTCTATGATCTCTAGAAGCTGTGGAGGGACAATGGGATCTAGCTGTCTATGATCAATAGAAGCTGTGGAGCGACAATGTCTTGCTGTCTCTGATCACTAGAAGCTGAGGAGGGTCAATGGGATCTAGCTGTCTATGATCACTAGAAACTGTGTAGGGACAATGGGATCCAGCTGTCTATGATCACTAGAAACTGTGTAGGGACAATGGGATCCAGCTGTCTATGATCACTAGAAACTCTGGAGGGGCAATGTGATCTAGCTGTCTATGATCAATAGAAGCTGTGGAGGGGCAATGGGATCTAGCTGTCGATGATCACTAGAAGCTATGGAGGAGCAATGGGATCTAACTGTCCAAGATCACTAGAAACTCTGGAGGGGCAATGTGATCTAGCTGCCTATGATCAATAGAAGCTGTGGAGGGGCAATGGGATCCTGCTGTCAATGATCACTAGAAGCTGTGGAGGGGCGATGGTAACTAGATGTTGACGATCACTAGAAACTCTGGAGGGGCAACGTGATCTAGCTGTCTATGATCAATAGAAGCTGTGTAGGGGCAATGGGATCTAGCTGTCTATGATCACTAGAAGCTATGGAGGAGCAATGGGATCTAGCTGTCCAAGATCACTAGAAGCAGTGGAGGAGCAATGGCATATAGCTGTCTATGATCACTTGAATCTGTTGGGGGGGGGGGGGGGGGGGCAAAGGGATTTGCTCTCTATGATCACTAGAAGCTGTGGAGGGGCAATGGGATCAAGCTGTCTATGATGACTAGAAACTGTGGATTGACAATGGAATCCAACTTTGATCATTAGATGCTGTTGTAGGGCAAAGGGATCTAGCTGTCTATGATCACTAGAAACTGTTTAGGGGCAATTGGATCTAGCTGTCTATGATCACAAGAAGCTGTGGAGGGGCAATGGGATCTAGCTGTCTATGATCACTAGAAGCTGAGGAGGGGCAATGGGATCTAGCTGTCGATGATCACTAGAAGCTATGGAGGAGCAATGGGATCTAGCTGTCCAAGATCACTAGAAGCTGTGGAAGGGCAATGGGATCTAGCTGTCTATAAACACTAGAGGCAATGTAGGGGCAATGGGATCTAGCTGTCTATGATCACTAGAAGCTGTGGAGCGGCAATGGGATCTAGCTGTCTATGGACAATAGAAACTGTGGAGTGGCAATGGGATCTAGCTGTCTATGATTACTAGAAGCTGTGGAGGGACAATGGGATCCAGCTGTCTAAGGTCACTGGAAGTTGTGGAGGGGAGATGGGATGTACCTGTCTATGATCAATAGAAGCTCTGGAGGGGCAATGTGATCTAGCTGTCTATGCTCAATGGAAGCTGTGGAGGGGCATTTGGATATTGCTGTCTATGATCAATAGAAACTCTGGAGCGACAATATGATCTAGCTGTCTATGATCACTAGAAGCTGTGTAGGGGCAATGCAATCTAGCTGTCTCTGATCACTAGAAGCTGTGGACAGGCAATGGGGTCGAGCTGTCTATGAAAACTAGAAGCTGTGGAGCGACAATGGGATCTAGCTTTGATCACTAGATGCTGTAGTAGGGCAATGGGATTCAGCTGTCTATGATCACTAGAAGCTGTGGAGGGAAAATGGGATCTAGCTGTCTATGATCACTGGAAGCTGTGGAGGGGCATTGGGATATTGCTGTCTATGTTCTCTAGAAGCTGTGGGGGGACAATGGGATCTAGCTGTCTATGATCACTAGAAGCTGTGGAGGGGCAATTGGATCTAGCTGTCTATGATCATTGGAAGCTGTGGAGGGGCATTGGGATATTGCTGTCTATATTCCCCAGAAGCTGTGGTGGGACAATGGGAACTAGCTGTCTATGATCAATAGAAGCTGTGGAGCAACAATATGATCTAGCTGTCTATGATCACTAGTAGCTGTGGAGCGGCAATGGGATCTAGCTGTCTATGATCACTAGAAACTGTTTAGGGGCAATTGGATCTAGCTGTCTATGATCACAAGAAGCTGTGGAGGGGCAATGGGATCTAGCTGTCTATGATCACGAGAAGCAGTGGTGGCACAATGGGATGTAGCTGTCTATGTTCACTAGAAGCAGTGGTGGGACAATGGGATCTAGCTTTCTATGATCACTAGAAGCAATGGAGGGGCAATGCGATCTAGCTGTCTATGATCAGTAGAAACTCTGTAGGGACAATGGGATCCAGCTGTCTATGATCACTAGAAGCTGGGGAGGGGCAATGGGATCCAGCTGTCTATGATCACTAAAAGCTGTGGAGGAGCAATGGGATCTAGCTGTCCAAGATCAGTAGAAGCAGTGGAGGAGCAATGGGATCTAGCTGTCCAAGATCAATAGAAGCAGTGGAGGGGCAATGGGATCTAGCTGTCGATGATCACTGGAAGCAGTGGAGGAGCAATGGGATCTAGCTATCTATGATCAATAGAAGCTGTGGAGCGACAATGTGATCTAGCTGTCTAGGATCACTAGAAGCTGTGGTGTGGCAATGGGATCTAGCTGTCTATGATCACTACAAGCTGAGGAGGGGCAATGGGATCTAGCTGTCTATGATCACTAGAAACTATGTAGGGACAATGGGATCCTGCTGTCAATGATCACTAGAAGCTGTG
The DNA here is from genome assembly GCA_026770705.1 of Isurus oxyrinchus. Classification (NCBI taxonomy): domain Eukaryota; kingdom Metazoa; phylum Chordata; class Chondrichthyes; order Lamniformes; family Lamnidae; genus Isurus; species Isurus oxyrinchus. The sequence continues at coordinate 175,995,393 of JANJGN010000006.1, read as the reverse complement.
GAGGGGCGATGCTAACTAGATGTCGATGATCACTAGGAGCTGTGGAGGAGCAATGGGATCTAGATGTTTATGATCAATAGAAGCTGTTGAGGGACAATGGGATCTAGCTGTCTAAGATCACTGGAAGCTGTGGAGGGGAGATGGGATGTAGATGTCTATGATCACTAGAAGCTCTGGAGGGGCAATGTGATCTCACTGTCAATGATCAATAGAAGCAGTGGAGGGGCAATGGGATCTAGCTGTCTATGATCATTGGAAGCTGTGGAGGGGCATTGGGATCTTGCTGTCTATGATCTCTAGAAGCTGTGGAGGGACAATGGGATCTAGCTGTCTATGATCAATAGAAGCTGTGGAGCGACAATGTCTTGCTGTCTCTGATCACTAGAAGCTGAGGAGGGTCAATGGGATCTAGCTGTCTATGATCACTAGAAACTGTGTAGGGACAATGGGATCCAGCTGTCTATGATCACTAGAAACTGTGTAGGGACAATGGGATCCAGCTGTCTATGATCACTAGAAACTCTGGAGGGGCAATGTGATCTAGCTGTCTATGATCAATAGAAGCTGTGGAGGGGCAATGGGATCTAGCTGTCGATGATCACTAGAAGCTATGGAGGAGCAATGGGATCTAACTGTCCAAGATCACTAGAAACTCTGGAGGGGCAATGTGATCTAGCTGCCTATGATCAATAGAAGCTGTGGAGGGGCAATGGGATCCTGCTGTCAATGATCACTAGAAGCTGTGGAGGGCGATGGTAACTAGATGTCGACGATCACTAGAAACTCTGGAGGGGCAACGTGATCTAGCTGTCTATGATCAATAGAAGCTGTGTAGGGGCAATGGGATCTAGCTGTCTATGATCACTAGAAGCTATGGAGGAGCAATGGGATCTAGCTGTCCAAGATCACTAGAAGCAGTGGAGGAGCAATGGCATATAGCTGTCTATGATCACTTGAATCTGTGGGGGGGGGGGGGGGGGGCAAAGGGATTTGCTCTCTATGATCACTAGAAGCTGTGGAGGGGCAATGGGATCAAGCTGTCTATGATGACTAGAAACTGTGGATTGACAATGGAATCCAACTTTGATCATTAGATGCTGTTGTAGGGCAAAGGGATCTAGCTGTCTATGATCACTAGAAACTGTTTAGGGGCAATTGGATCTAGCTGTCTATGATCACAAGAAGCTGTGGAGGGGCAATGGGATCTAGCTGTCTATGATCACTAGAAGCTGAGGAGGGGCAATGGGATCTAGCTGTCTATCATCACTAGAAACTGTGTAGGCACAATGGGATCCAGCTATCTATGATCACTAGAAACGTAGGAGCGGCAATGGGATCTAGCTGTCGATGATCACTAGAAGCTATGGAGGAGCAATGGGATCTAGCTGTCCAAGATCACTAGAAGCTGTGGAAGGGCAATGGGATCTAGCTGTCTATAAACACTAGAGGCAATGTAGGGGCAATGGGATCTAGCTGTCTATGATCACTAGAAGCTGTGGAGCGGCAATGGGATCTAGCTGTCTATGGACAATAGAAACTGTGGAGTGGCAATGGGATCTAGCTGTCTATGATTACTAGAAGCTGTGGAGGGACAATGGGATCCAGCTGTCTAAGGTCACTGGAAGTTGTGGAGGGGAGATGGGATGTACCTGTCTATGATCAATAGAAGCTCTGGAGGGGCAATGTGATCTAGCTGTCTATGCTCAATGGAAGCTGTGGAGGGGCATTTGGATATTGCTGTCTATGATCAATAGAAACTCTGGAGCGACAATATGATCTAGCTGTCTATGATCACTAGAAGCTGTGTAGGGGCAATGCAATCTAGCTGTCTCTGATCACTAGAAGCTGTGGACGGGCAATGGGGTCGAGCTGTCTATGAAAACTAGAAGCTGTGGAGCGACAATGGGATCTAGCTTTGATCACTAGATGCTGTAGTAGGGCAATGGGATTCAGCTGTCTATGATCACTAGAAGCTGTGGAGGGAAAATGGGATCTAGCTGTCTATGATCACTGGAAGCTGTGGAGGGGCATTGGGATATTGCTGTCTATGTTCTCTAGAAGCTGTGGGGGGACAATGGGATCTAGCTGTCTATGATCACTAGAAGCTGTGGAGGGGCAATTGGATCTAGCTGTCTATGATCATTGGAAGCTGTGGAGGGGCATTGGGATATTGCTGTCTATATTCCCCAGAAGCTGTGGTGGGACAATGGGAACTAGCTGTCTATGATCAATAGAAGCTGTGGAGCAACAATATGATCTAGCTGTCTATGATCACTAGTAGCTGTGGAGCAGCAATGGGATCTAGCTGTCTATGAACACTAGTAGCTGTGGAGGGGCAATGGGATCTAGCTGTCTATGATCAATAGAAACTCTGGAGCAACAATATGATCTAGCTGTCTATGATCACTAGAAGCCGTGTAGGGGCAATGCAATCTAGCTGTCTCTGATCACTAGAAGCTGTGGAGGGGCAATGGGGTCGAGCTGTCTATGAAAACTAGAAGCTGTGGAGCGACAATGGGATCTAGCTTTGATCACTAGATGCTGTAGTAGGGCAATGGGATTCAGCTGTCTATGATCACTAGACGCTGTGGAGCAACAATATGACCTAGCTGTCTATGATCACTAGTAGCTGTGGAGGGGCAATGGGATCTAGCTGTCTATGATCACTAGTAGCTGTGGAGGGGCAATGGGATCTAGCTGTCTATGATCACTAGTAGCTGTGGAGGGGCAATGGGATCTAGCTGTCTATGATCACTAGAAGCTGTGGGGGAGCAATGGGATCTAGCTGTCTATGATCACTAGTAGCTGTGGAGGGGCAATGGGATCTAGCTGTCTATGATCACTAGAAGCTATGGAGGGGAAATGTGATCTAGCTGTCTATGATCACTAGTAGCTGTGGAGGGGCAATGGGAGCTAGCTGTCTATGATCACTAGTAGCTGTGGAGCGGCAATGGGATCTAGCTGTCTATGGACAATAGAAACTGTGGAGTGGCAATGGGATCTAGCTGTCTATGATTACTAGAAGCTGTGGAGGGACAATGGGATCCAGCTGTCTAAGGTCACTGGAAGTTGTGGAGGGGAGATGGGATGTACCTGTCTATGATCACTAGAAGCTCTGGAGGGGCAATGTGATCTAGCTGTCTATGCTCAATGGAAGCTGTGGAGGGGCATTTGGGTATTGCTGTCTATGATCAATAGAAACTCTGGAGCGACAATATGATCTAGCTGTCTATGATCACTAGAAGCTGTGTAGGGGCAATGCAATCTAGCTGTCTCTGATCACTAGAAGCTGTGGACGGGCAATGGGGTCGAGCTGTCTATGAAAACAAGAAGCTGTGGAGTGACAATGGGATCTAGCTTTGATCACTAGATGCTGTAGTCGGGCAATGGGATTCAGCTGTCTATGATCACTAGAAGCTGTGGAGGGAAAATGGGATCTAGCTGTCTATGATCACTGGAAGCTGTGGAGGGGCATTGGGATATTGCTGTCTATGTTCTCTAGAAGCTGTGGGGGGACAATGGGATCTAGCTGTCCAAGATCACTAGAAGCTGTGGAGGGGCAATGGGATCTAGCTGTCTATAAACACTAGAGGCAATGGAGGGGCAATGGGATCTAGCTGTCTATGATCACTAGAAGCTGTGGAGCGGCAATGGGATCTAGCTGTCTATGATCCCTAGAAACTGAGGAGGAGCAATGGGATCCAGCTGTCAATGGTCAATAGAAACTGTGGAGTGGCAATGGGATCTAGCTGTCTATGATTACTAGAAGCTGTGGAGCGACAATGGGATCCAGCTTACAAAGATCACTGGAAGTTGTGGAGGGGAGATGGGATGTACCTGTCTATGATCACTAGAAGCTCTGGAGGGGCAATGTGATCTAGATGTCTATGCTCAATGGAAGCTGTGGAGGGGCATTGGGATATTGCTGTCTATGATCTCTAAAAGCTGTGTGGACAATGGGATCTAGCTGTCTATGACCAATAGAAACTCTGGAGCAACAATATGATCTAGCTGTCTATGATCACTAGAAGCTGTGTAGGGGCAATGCAATCTAGCTGTCTCTGATCACTAGAAGCTGTGGAGGGGCAATGGGGTCGAGCTGTCTATGAAAACTAGAAGCTGTGGAGCGACAATGGGATCTAGCTTTGATCACTAGATGCTGTAGTAGGGCAATGGGATTCAGCTGTCTATGATCACTAGACGCTGTGGAGCAACAATATGACCTAGCTGTCTATGATCACTAGTAGCTGTGGAGGGGCTATGGGATCTAGCTGTCTATGATCACTAGTAGCTGTGGAGGGGCAATGGGATCTAGCTGTCTATGATCACTAGTAGCTGTGGAGGGGCAATGGGATCTAGCTGTCTATGATCACTAGAAGCTGTGGGGGAGCAATGGGATCTAGCTGTCTATGATCACTAGTAGCTGTGGAGGGGCAATGGGATCTAGCTGTCTATGATCACTAGAAGCTATGGAGGGGAAATGTGATCTAGCTGTCTATGATCACTAGTAGCTGTGGAGGGGCAATGGGAGCTAGCTGTCTATGATCACTAGTAGCTGTGGAGCGGCAATGGGATCTAGCTGTCTATGGACAATAGAAACTGTGGAGTGGCAATGGGATCTAGCTGTCTATGATTACTAGAAGCTGTGGAGGGACAATGGGATCCAGCTGTCTAAGGTCACTGGAAGTTGTGGAGGGGAGATGGGATGTACCTGTCTATGATCACTAGAAGCTCTGGAGGGGCAATGTGATCTAGCTGTCTATGCTCAATGGAAGCTGTGGAGGGGCATTTGGGTATTGCTGTCTATGATCAATAGAAACTCTGGAGCGACAATATGATCTAGCTGTCTATGATCACTAGAAGCTGTGTAGGGGCAATGCAATCTAGCTGTCTCTGATCACTAGAAGCTGTGGACGGGCAATGGGGTCGAGCTGTCTATGAAAACAAGAAGCTGTGGAGTGACAATGGGATCTAGCTTTGATCACTAGATGCTGTAGTCGGGCAATGGGATTCAGCTGTCTATGATCACTAGAAGCTGTGGAGGGAAAATGGGATCTAGCTGTCTATGATCACTGGAAGCTGTGGAGGGGCATTGGGATATTGCTGTCTATGTTCTCTAGAAGCTGTGGGGGGACAATGGGATCTAGCTGTCCAAGATCACTAGAAGCTGTGGAGGGGCAATGGGATCTAGCTGTCTATAAACACTAGAGGCAATGGAGGGGCAATGGGATCTAGCTGTCTATGATCACTAGAAGCTGTGGAGCGGCAATGGGATCTAGCTGTCTATGATCCCTAGAAACTGAGGAGGAGCAATGGGATCCAGCTGTCAATGGTCAATAGAAACTGTGGAGTGGCAATGGGATCTAGCTGTCTATGATTACTAGAAGCTGTGGAGCGACAATGGGATCCAGCTTACAAAGATCACTGGAAGTTGTGGAGGGGAGATGGGATGTACCTGTCTATGATCACTAGAAGCTCTGGAGGGGCAATGTGATCTAGATGTCTATGCTCAATGGAAGCTGTGGAGGGGCATTGGGATATTGCTGTCTATGATCTCTAAAAGCTGTGTGGACAATGGGATCTAGCTGTCTATGACCAATAGAAACTCTGGAGCAACAATATGATCTAGCTGTCTATGATCACTAGAAGCTGTGTAGGGGCAATGCAATCTAGCTGTCTCTGATCACTAGAAGCTGTGGAGGGGCAATGGGGTCGAGCTGTCTATGAAAACTAGAAGCTGTGGAGCGACAATGGGATCTAGCTTTGATCACTAGATGCTGTAGTAGGGCAATGGGATTCAGCTGTCTATGATCACTAGAAGCTGTGGAGCAACAATATGATCTAGCTGTCTATGATCACTAGTAGCTGTGGAGGGGAAATGGGATCTAGCTGTCTATGATCACTAGTAGCTGTGGAGGAGCAATGGGATCTAGCTGTCTATGATCACTAGTAGCTGTGGAGGGGCAATGGGATCTAGCTGTCTGTGATCATTGGAAGCTATGGAGGGGCAATGTGATCTAGCTGTCTATGATCACTAGAAGCTGTGGAGGGACAATGGCATCTAGCTGTCTATGATCATTGGAAGCTGTGGAGGGTCATTGGGATCTAGCTGTCTATGATCACTAGCAGCTGTGGAGGGACAATGTGATCTAGCTGTCTATGATCACTAGAAGCTGAGGAGGGGCAATGGGATCTAGCTGTCTATGATCACTAGTAGCTGTGGAGAGGCAATGGGATCTAGCTGTCTATGATCACTAGTAGCTGTGGAGGGGCAATGGGATCTAGCTGTCTATGATCACTAGAAGCTATGGAGGGGAAATGTGATCTAGCTGTCTATGATCACTAGAAGCTGTGGAGGGGCAATGAGATCTAGCTGTCTGTGATCATTGGAAGCTATGGAGGGGCAATGTGATCTAGCTGTCTATGATCACTAGAAGCTGTGGAGGGACAATGGCATCTAGCTGTCTATGATCATTGGAAGCTGTGGAGGGTCATTGGGATCTAGCTGTCTATAATCACTAGCAGCTGTGGAGGGACAATGGGATCTAACTTTCTATGATCACTAGAAGCTGTGGAGGGACAAATGGATCTAGCTGTGTATGATAACAAGAAGCTGTGGAGGGACAACTGGATCTAGCTGTGTATGATAACTAGAAGCTGTGGAGGGACAATGGGACCTAGCTGCTTATGATTAATAGAAAACGCGGATATCCAAGGGTATCCTAAAGTCTATGATCGCTGGAAACTGTGGAGGGGCAATGCGATCTAGCTGTCCATGATCACTAGAAGCTGTGGAGGAGCAATGGGATCTAGCTGTCTGTGATCACTAGAAGCTGTGCAGGGGCAATTAGATCAAGCTGTCTATTATGACTAGAAACTGTGGAGGGACAATGGGATCTAGCTATGATCACTGGAAGCTGTTGTACGGCAATGGCATCCAGCTGTCTATGATCACTAGAAGCTTTGGAGGGGCAATTTGATCTAGCTGCCTATGATCTCTAGAAGATGTGGAGGGACAATGGGATCTAGCTGTCTATGATCAATAGAAGCTGTGCAGCGACAATGTGATCTAGCTGTCTATGATCACTAGAAGCTGTGGAGGGGCAATGCAATCTAGCTGTCTCTGATCACTAGAAGCTGTGGAGGGGCAATGGGATCAGGCTGTCTATGATCACTAGAAACTGTGTGGGGACAATGGGATCCAGCTATCTATGATCATTAGAAGCTGTGGAGGGGTAATTGAATCTAACTGTCGATGATCATTAGAAGCTTTGGAGGAGCAATGGGATGTAGCTGTCCAAGATGACATGAAGCAGTGGAGGAGCAATGGGATGTAGCAGAACAACATCACTAGAAGTAGTGGAGGGAAAATGTGATCTAGCTGTCTATGATCACTAGAGGCTGTGGAGGGACAACGGGATCCAGCTGTCTATGAATACTAGAAGCTGTGGAGGGGCAATGGGAACCTGCTGTCTATGATCACTAGAAGCTGTGGAGGGAAAATGGGATCCAGCTGTCCATGATCACTAGAAGCTGTGGAGGGGCAATCGGATCAAGCTGTCTATTATGACTAGAAACTGTGGAGGGACAATAGGATCTAGCTATGATCACTGGAAACTGTTGTATGGCAATGGGATCTAGCTGCCTATGATTACTAGAAGCTGTGAAGGGGCAATGGGATCCAGCTGTCTATGATCACTAGAAGCTGCGGGGGAGCAATGGGATCTATCTGACTATGATCACTTGAAGCTCTGGAGGGACAATGGGAGCTAGCTGTCTATGATCATTGGAAGCTGTGGAGGTGCATTGGGTACTTGCTGTCTATGATCAATAGAAGCTATGGAGGGAAAATGGGATCTAGCTGTCTATGATCAATAGAAGCTTTGGAGGGGCATTGGGATCTAGCTGTCTATGGTCACTGGAAGCTGTGGAGGGACAATGTGATCTAGCTGTCTATGATCACTCGAAGCTGTGGAGTGGCAATGGGAGCTAGCTGTTTATGATCACTATAAGCTGTGGAGGGGAAAAGGGATCTAGCTGTCTATGATAACATGAAGCCTTGGAGGGACCTTTGGATTTGGCTGTCTATGATCACCAGAAGCCGTGCAGGGACAATGGGATCTAGCTGCCGATGATCACTAGCAGCTGTGGAGGGACAATGGGATCTAAAAGTCTATGATCACTAGAAGCTGTGGAGGGACAACTGGATCTAGCTTTTTATGATCAATAGAAGACGCAGAGGGACAAGGGTATCCTACTGTCGATGATCGCTGTAAACTGTGGAGGGGCAATGGGATCTAGCTGTCAAATATCACTAGAAGCTGTGGAGGGGCAATGGGATCTAGGTGTCGATGATCACTGGAAGCTGTAGAGGTGTGATGGGATCTAGCTGCCTATGATCACTAGAAACTGTGTAGGGACAATGCGATCCAGATGTCTATGATCATTAGAAGCTGTGGAGGGGCAATTGAATCTAGCTGTCGATGATCACTAGAAGCTTTGGAGGAGCAATGGGAACTAGCTGTCCAAGATCACTTGAAGCAGTGCAGGAGCAATGGGATATAGCAGTCCAACATCACTAGAAGCTGTGTAGGGGCATTGGGATCTAGCTGTCTATGATCACTAGAAGCTGTGGAGGGGGAATGGGATCCAGCTGTCCATGATCACTAGAAGCTATGGAGGGGAAATGTGATCTAGCTGTCTATGATCACTAGAAGCTGTGGAGGGGCAATGAGATCTAGCTGTCTGTGATCATTGGAAGCTACGGAGGGGCAATGTGATCTAGCTGTCTATGATCACTAGAAGCTGTGGAGGGACAATGGCATCTAGCTGTCTATGATCATTGGAAGCTGTGGAGGGTCATTGGGATGTAGCTGTCTATGATCACTAGCAGCTGTGGAGGGACAATGTGATCTAGCTGTCTATGATCACTAGAAGCTGTGGAGGGGCAATGCAATCTAGCTGTCTCTGATCACTAGAAGCTGTGGAGGGGCAATGGGATCAGGCTGTCTATGATCACTAGAAACTGTGTGGGGACAATGGGATCCAGCTATCTATGATCATTAGAAGCTGTGGAGGGGTAATTGAATCTAACTGTCGATGATCATTAGAAGCTTTGGAGGAGCAATGGGATGTAGCTGTCCAAGATGACATGAAGCAGTGGAGGAGCAATGGGATGTAGCAGAACAACATCACTAGAAGTAGTGGAGGGAAAATGTGATCTAGCTGTCTATGATCACTAGAGGCTGTGGAGGGACAACGGGATCCAGCTGTCTATGAATACTAGAAGCTGTGGAGGGGCAATGGGAACCTGCTGTCTATGATCACTAGAAGCTGTGGAGGGAAAAGGGGATCCAGCTGTCCATGATCACTAGAAGCTGTGGAGGGGCAATCGGATCAAGCTGTCTATTATGACTAGAAACTGTGGAGGGACAATAGGATCTAGCTTTGATCACTGGAAACTGTTGTGTGGCAATGGGATCTAGCTGTCTATGATTACTAGAAGCTGTGTAGGGGCAATGGGATCTAGCTGTCTATGATCACTAGAAGCTGCGGGGGAGCAATGGGATCTATCTGGCTATGATCACTTGAAGCTCTGGAGGGACAATGGGAGCTAGCTGTCTATGATCATTGGAAGCTGTGGAGGTGCATTGGGTACTTGCTGTCTATGATCAATAGAAGCTATGGAGGGAAAATGGGATCTAGCTGTCTATGATCAATAGAAGCTGTGGAGGGGCATTGGGATCTAGCTGTCTATGGTCACTGGAAGCTGTGGAGGGACAATGTGATCTAGCTGTCTATGATCACTCGAAGCTGTGGAGTGGCAATGGGAGCTAGCTGTTTATGATCACTATAAGCTGTGGAGGGGAAAAGGGATCTAGCTGTCTATGATAACATGAAGCCTTGGAGGGACATTTGGATTTGGCTGTCTATGATCACCAGAAGCCGTGCAGGGACAATGGGATCTAGCTGCCGATGATCACTAGAAGCTGTGGAGGGACAACTGGATCTAGCTTTTTATGATCAATAGACGATGCAGAGGGACAAGGGTATCCTACTGTCGATGATCGCAGTAAACTGTGGAGGGGCAATGGGATCTAGCTGTCAAATATCACTAGAAGCTGTGGAGGGGCAATGGGATCTAGGTGTCGATGATCACTGGAAGCTGTAGAGGGGTGATGGGATCTAGCTGTCTATGATCACTAGAAACTGTGTAGGGACAATGCGATCCAGATGTCTATGATCATTAGAAGCTGTGGAGGGGCAATTGAATCTAGCTGTCGATGATCACTAGAAGCTTTGGAGGAGCAATGGGAACTAGCTGTCCAAGATCACTTGAAGCAGTGCAGGAGCAATGGGATATAGCAGTCCAACATCACTAGAAGCTGTGTAGGGGCATTGGGATCTAGCTGTCTATGGTCACTAGAAGCTGTGGAGGGGGAATGGGATCCTGCTGTCTATGATCACTAGAAGCTGTGGAAGGAAAATGCAATCTAGCTGTCTATGATCACTAGAAGCTGTGGAGGGACAATGGGATCCAGCGGTCTATGATCATTAGAAGCTGTGGAGGGGCAATTGAATCTAGCTGTCTATGATAACTACAAGCTTTGGAGGAGCAATGGGAACTAGCTGTCCAAGATCACTTGAAGCAGTGCAGGAGCAATGGGATGTAGCAGTCCAACATCACTAGAAGCAGTGGAGGGAAAATGTGACCTAGCTGCTTATGGTTACTAGAAGCTGTGGAGGAACAATGGGATCCAGGTGTCTATGAATATTAGAAGCTGTGGAGGGGCAATGGGATCCTGCTGTCTATGATCACTAGAAGCTGTGGAGGGAAAATGGGATCTAGCTGTCTATAAACATTGGAAGCTGTGGACTGGCGATGGGATCTAGCTGTCTGTGAACACTAGAAGCTGTGGAGAGGCAATCGGAACAAGCTGTCTATTATGTCTAGAAACTGTGGAGGGACAATAGGATCTAGCTATGATCACTGGAAACTTTTGTATGGCAATGGGATCTAGCTGTCTATGATTACTAGAAGCTGTTTAGGGGCAATGGGATCTAGCTGTCTATCATCACTAGAAGCTGTGGGGGAGCAATGGAATCTATCTGGCTATGATCCCTAGAAGCTGTGGAGGGGAAATGGGATCTAGCTGTCTATGATCACTAGAAGCTTTGGAGGGGCAATGGGATCTAGCTGTCTATGATCACTTGAAACTCTGGGGGGACAATGGGAGCCAGCTGTCTATGATCAATAGAAGCTGTGCAGTGACAATGTGATCTAGCTGTCTATGATCACTAGAAGCTGTGGAGGGGCAATGCAATCTAGCTGTCTAAGATCACTAGAAGCTGTGGAGGGGCAATGGGATCAGGCTGTCTATGATCACTAGAAACTGTGTAGGGACAATGGGATCCAGCTATCTATGATCATTAGACGCTGTGGAGGGGTAATTGAATCTAGCTGTCGATGATCACTAGAAGCTTTGGAGGAGCAATGGGATCTAGCTTTCCAAGATGACATGAAGCAGTGGAGGAGCAATGGGATGTAGCAGAACAACATCACGAGAAGTAGTGGAGGGAAAATGTGATCTAGCTGTCTATGATCACTAGAGGCTGTGGAGGGACAACGGGATCCAGCTGTCTATGAATACTAGAAGCTGTGGAGGGGCAATGGGATCCTGCTGTCTATGATCACTAGAAGCTGTGGAGGGAAAATGGGATCTAGCTGTCTATGATCACTCGAAGCTGTGGATGGACAATGGGATCTAGCTGTCTATGATCACTAGAAGCTGTGGAGGGACAATGGCATCTAGCTGTCTATGATCACTGGAAGCTGTGGAGGGGAAATGGGATCCAGCTGTCCATGATCACTAGAAGCTGTGGAGTGGCAATGGGATCGAGCTGTCTGTGATAACTAGAAGCTGTGGAGGGGCAATCGGATCAAGCTGTCTATTATGACTAGAAACTGTGGAGGGAAAATAGGATCTAGCTTTGATCACTGGAAACTGTTGTGTGGCAATGGGATCTAGCTGTCTATGATTACTAGAAGCTGTGTAGGGGCAATGGGATATAGCTGTCTATGATCACTAGAAGCTGCGGGGGAGCAATGGAATCTCTCTGGCTATGATCACTAGAAGCTGTGGAGGGGCAATGGGATCTAGCTGTCTATGATCACTGAAAGCTGTGGAGGGTAAATGGGATCCAGCTGTCCATGATCACTAGAAGCTCTGGAGGGGCAATCGGATCAAGCTGTCTATTATGACTAGAAACTGTGGAGGGACAATAGGATCTAGGTATGATCACTGGAAACTGTTGTACGGCAATGGCATCTAGCTGTCTATGATCACTAGATGCTTTGGAGGGGCAATTTGATCTAGCTGCCTATGATCTCTAGAAGATGTGGAGGGACAATGGGATCTAGCTGTCTATGATCAATAGAAGCTGTGCAGCGACAATGTGATCTAGCTGTCTATGATCACTAGAAGCTGTGGAGGGGCAATGCAATCTAGCTGTCTCTGATCACTAGAAGCTGTGGAGGGGCAATGGGATCAGGCTGTCTATGATCACTAGAAACTGTGTGGGGACAATGGGATCCAGCTATCTATGATCATTAGAAGCTGTGGAGGGGTAATTGAATCTAACTGTCGATGATCATTAGAAGCTTTGGAGGAGCAATGGGATGTAGCTGTCCAAGATGACATGAAGCAGTGGAGGAGCAATGGGATGTAGCAGAACAACATCACTAGAAGTAGTGGAGGGAAAATGTGATCTAGCTGTCTATGATCACTAGAGGCTGTGGAGGGACAACGGGATCCAGCTGTCTATGAATACTAGAAGCTGTGGAGGGGCAATGGGAACCTGCTGTCTATGATCACTAGAAGCTGTGGAGGGAAAATGGGATCCAGCTGTCCATGATCACTAGAAGCTGTGGAGGGGCAATCGGATCAAGCTGTCTATTATGACTAGAAACTGTGGAGGGACAATAGGATCTAGCTATGATCACTGGAAACTGTTGTATGGCAATGGGATCTAGCTGCCTATGATTACAAGAAGCTGTGAAGGGGCAATGGGATCTATCTGACTATGATCACTTGAAGCTCTGGAGGGACAATGGGAGCTAGCTGTCTATGATCATTGGAAGCTGTGGAGGTGCATTGGGTACTTGCTGTCTATGATCAATAGAAGCTATGGAGGGAAAATGGGATCTAGCTGTCTATGATCAATAGAAGCTGTGGAGGGGCATTGGGATCTAGCTGTCTATGGTCACTGGAAGCTGTGGAGGGACAATGTGATCTAGCTGTCTATGATCACTCGAAGCTGTGGAGTGGCAATGGGAGCTAGCTGTTTATGATCACTATAAGCTGTGGAGGGGAAAAGGGATCTAGCTGTCTATGATAACATGAAGCCTTGGAGGGACCTTTGGATTTGGCTGTCTATGATCACCAGAAGCCGTGCAGGGACAATGGGATCTAGCTGCCGATGATCACTAGCAGCTGTGGAGGGACAATGGGATCTAAAAGTCTATGATCACTAGAAGCTGTGGAGGGACAACTGGATCTAGCTTTTTATGATCAATAGAAGACGCAGAGGGACAAGTGTAACCTACTGTCGATGATCGCTGTATACTGTGGAGGGGCAATGGGATCTAGCTGTCAAATATCACTAGAAGCTGTGGAGGGGCAATGGGATCTAGGTGTCGATGATCACTGGAAGCTGTAGAGGGGTGATGGGATCTAGCTGTCTATGATCACTAGAAACTGTGTAGGGACAATGCGATCCAGATGTCTATGATCATTAGAAGCCGTGGAGGGGCAATTGAATCTAGCTGTCGATGATCACTAGAAGCTTTGGAGGAGCAATGGGAACTAGCTGTCCAAGATCACTTGAAGCAGTGCAGGAGCAATGGGATATAGCAGTCCAACATCACTAGAAGCTGTGTAGGGGCATTGGGATCTAGCTGTCTATGGTCACTAGAAGCTGTGGAGGGGGAATGGGATCCAGCTGTCTATGATCACTAGAAGCTATGGAGGGGAAATGTGATCTAGCTGTCTATGATCACTAGAAGCTGTGGAGGGGCAATGAGATCTAGCTGTCTGTGATCATTGGAAGCTATGGAGGGGCAATGTGATCTAGCTGTCTATGATCACTAGAAGCTGTGGAGGGACAATGGCATCTAGCTGTCTATGATCATTGGAAGCTGTGGAGGGTCATTGGGATCTAGCTGTCTATGATCACTAGCAGCTGTGGAGGGACAATGGGATCTAACTTTCTATGATCACTAGAAGCTGTGGAGGGACAAATGGATCTAGCTGTGTATGATAACTAGAAGCTGTGGAGGGACAACTGGATCTAGCTGTGTATGATAACTAGAAGCTGTGGAGGGACAACTGGATCTAGCTGCTTATGATTAATAGAAAACGCGGATATCCAAGGGTATCCTACTGTCTATGATCGCTGGAAACTGTGGAGGGGCAATGGGATCTAGCGATGATCACTGGAAGCTGTTGTACGGCAATGGGATCTAGCTGTCTATGATCACTAGAAGCTTTGGAGGGGCAATTTGATCTAGCTGTCTATGATCTCTAGAAGATGTGGAGGGACAATGGGATCTAGCTGTCTATGATCAATAGAAGCTGTGCAGCGACAATGTGATCTAGCTGTCTATGATCACTAGAAGCTGTGGAGGGGCAATGGGATCAGGCTGTCTATGATCACTAGAAACTGTGTGGGGACAATGGGATCCAGCTATCTATGATCATTAGACGCTGTGGAGGGGTAATTGAATCTAACTGTCGATGATCACTAGAAGCTTTGGAGGAGCAATGGGATGTAGCTGTCCAAGATGACATGAAGCTTTGGAGGAGCAATGGGATGTAGCAGAACAACATCACTAGAAGTAGTGGAGGGAAAATGTGATCTAGCTGTCTATGATCACTAGAGGCTGTGGAGGGACAACGGGATCCAGCTGTCTATGAATACTAGAAGCTGTGGAGGGGCAATGGGAACCTGCTGTCTATGATCACTAGAAGCTGTGGAGGGAAAAGGGGATCCAGCTGTCCATGATCACTAGAAGCTGTGGAGGGGCAATCGGATCAAGCTGTCTATTATGACTAGAAACTGTGGAGGGACAATAGGATCTAGCTTTGATCACTGGAAACTGTTGTGTGGCAATGGGATCTAGCTGTCTATGATTACTAGAAGCTGTGTAGGGGCAATAGGATCTAGCTGTCTATGAACACTAGAAGCTGCGGGGGAGCAATGGGATCTATCTGGCTATGATCACTTGAAGCTCTGGAGGGACAATGGGAGCTAGCTGTCTATGATCATTGGAAGCTCTGGAGGTGCATTGGGTACTTGCTGTCTATGATCAATAGAAGCTATGGTGGGAAAATGGGATCTTGCTGTCTATGATCAATAGAAGCTGTGGAGGGGCATTGGGATCTAGCTGTCTATGGTCACTGGAAGCTGTGGAGGGACAATGTGATCTAGCTGTCTATGATCACTCGAAGCTGTGGAGTGGCAATGGGAGCTAGCTGTTTATGATCACTATAAGCTGTGGAGGGGAAAAGGGATCTAGCTGTCTATGATAACATGAAGCCTTGGAGGGACATTTGGATTTGGCTGTCTATGATCACCAGAAGCCGTGCAGGGACAATGGGATCTAGCTGCCGATGATCACTAGAAGCTGTGGAGGGACAACTGGATCTAGCTTTTTATGATCAATAGAAGATGCAGAGGGACAAGGGTATCCTACTGTCGATGATCGCAGTAAACTGTGGAGGGGCAATGGGATCTAGCTGTCAAATATCACTAGAAGCTGTGGAGGGGCAATGGGATCTAGGTGTCGATGATCACTGGAAGCTGTAGAGGGGTGATGGGATCTAGCTGTCTATGATCACTAGAAACTGTGTAGGGACAATGCGATCCAGATGTCTATGATCATTAGAAGCTGTGGAGGGGCAATTGAATCTAGCTGTCGATGATCACTAGAAGCTTTGGAGGAGCAATGGGAACTAGCTGTCCAAGATCACTTGAAGCAGTGCAGGAGCAATGGGATATAGCAGTCCAACATCACTAGAAGCTGTGTAGGGGCATTGGGATCTAGCTGTCTATGGTCACTAGAAGCTGTGGAGGGGGAATGGGATCCTGCTGTCTATGATCACTAGAAGCTGTGGAGGGATTAGGGGATCCAGCTGTCCATGATCACTAGAAGCTGTGGAGGGGCAATCGGATCAAGCTGTCTATTATGACTAGAAACTGTGGAGGGACAATAGGATCTAGCTTTGATCACTGGAAACTGTTGTGTGGCAATGGGATCTAGCTGTCTATGATTACTAGAAGCTGTGTAGGGGCAATAGGATCTAGCTGTCTATGAACACTAGAAGCTGCGGGGGAGCAATGGGATCTATCTGGCTATGATCACTTGAAGCTCTGGAGGGACAATGGGAGCTAGCTGTCTATGATCATTGGAAGCTCTGGAGGTGCATTGGGTACTTGCTGTCTATGATCAATAGAAGCTATGGTGGGAAAATGGGATCTAGCTGTCTATGATCAATAGAAGCTGTGGAGGGGCATTGGGATCTAGCTGTCTATGGTCACTGGAAGCTGTGGAGGGACAATGTGATCTAGCTGTCTATGATCACTCGAAGCTGTGGAGTGGCAATGGGAGCTAGCTGTTTATGATCACTATAAGCTGTGGAGGGGAAAAGGGATCTAGCTGTCTATGATAACATGAAGCCTTGGAGGGACATTTGGATTTGGCTGTCTATGATCACCAGAAGCCGTGCAGGGACAATGGGATCTAGCTGCCGATGATCACTAGAAGCTGTGGAGGGACAACTGGATCTAGCTTTTTATGATCAATAGAAGATGCAGAGGGACAAGGGTATCCTACTGTCGATGATCGCAGTAAACTGTGGAGGGGCAATGGGATCTAGCTGTCAAATATCACTAGAAGCTGTGGAGGGGCAATGGGATCTAGGTGTTGATGATCACTGGAAGCTGTAGAGGGGTGATGGGATCTAGCTGTCTATGATCACTAGAAACTGTGTAGGGACAATGCGATCCAGATGTCTATGATCATTAGAAGCTGTGGAGGGGCAATTGAATCTAGCTGTCGATGATCACTAGAAGCTTTGGAGGAGCAATGGGAACTAGCTGTCCAAGATCACTTGAAGCAGTGCAGGAGCAATGGGATATAGCAGTCCAACATCACTAGAAGCTGTGTAGGGGCATTGGGATCTAGCTGTCTATGGTCACTAGAAGCTGTGGAGGGGGAATGGGATCCTGCTGTCTATGATCACTAGAAGCTGTGGAAGGAAAATGCAATCTAGCTGTCTATGATCACTAGAAGCTGTGGAGGGACAATGGGATCCAGCGGTCTATGATCATTAGAAGCTGTGGAGGGGCAATTGAATCTAGCTGTCTATGATAACTACAAGCTTTGGAGGAGCAATGGGAACTAGCTGTCCAAGATCACTTGAAGCAGTGCAGGAGCAATGGGATGTAGCAGTCCAACATCACTAGAAGCAGTGGAGGGAAAATGTGACCTAGCTGCTTATGGTTACTAGAAGCTGTGGAGGAACAATGGGATCCAGGTGTCTATGAATATTAGAAGCTGTGGAGGGGCAATGGGATCCTGCTGTCTATGATCACTAGAAGCTGTGGAGGGAAAATGGGATCTAGCTGTCTATAAACATTGGAAGCTGTGGACTGGCGATGGGATCTAGCTGTCTGTGAACACTAGAAGCTGTGGAGAGGCAATCGGAACAAGCTGTCTATTATGTCTAGAAACTGTGGAGGGACAATAGGATCTAGCTATGATCACTGGAAACTTTTGTATGGCAATGGGATCTAGCTGTCTATGATTACTAGAAGCTGTTTAGGGGCAATGGGATCTAGCTGTCTATCATCACTAGAAGCTGTGGGGGAGCAAAGGAATCTATCTGGCTATGATCCCTAGAAGCTGTGGAGGGGAAATGGGATCTAGCTGTCTATGATCACTAGAAGCTTTGGAGGGGCAATGGGATCTAGCTGTCTATGAATACTAGAAGCTGTGGAGGGGCAATGGGAACCTGCTGTCTATGATCACTAGAAGCTGTGGAGGGAAAAGGGGATCCAGCTGTCCATGATCACTAGAAGCTGTGGAGGGGCAATCGGATCAAGCTGTCTATTATGACTAGAAACTGTGGAGGGACAATAGGATCTAGCTTTGATCACTGGAAACTGTTGTGTGGCAATGGGATCTAGCTGTCTATGATTACTAGAAGCTGTGTAGGGGCAATAGGATCTAGCTGTCTATGAACACTAGAAGCTGCGGGGGAGCAATGGGATCTATCTGGCTATGATCACTTGAAGCTCTGGAGGGACAATGGGAGCTAGCTGTCTATGATCATTGGAAGCTGTGGAGGTGCATTGGGTACTTGCTGTCTATGATCAATAGAAGCTATGGAGGGAAAATGGGATCTAGCTGTCTATGATCAATAGAAGCTGTGGAGGGGCATTGGGATCTAGCTGTCTATGGTCACTGGAAGCTGTGGAGGGACAATGTGATCTAGCTGTCTATGATCACTCGAAGCTGTGGAGTGGCAATGGGAGCTAGCTGTTTATGATCACTATAAGCTGTGGAGGGGAAAAGGGATCTAGCTGTCTATGATAACATGAAGCCTTGGAGGGACATTTGGATTTGGCTGTCTATGATCACCAGAAGCCGTGCAGGGACAATGGGATCTAGCTGCCGATGATCACTAGAAGCTGTGGAGGGACAACTGGATCTAGCTTTTTATGATCAATAGAAGATGCAGAGGGACAAGGGTATCCTACTGTCGATGATCGCAGTAAACTGTGGAGGGGCAATGGGATCTAGCTGTCAAATATCACTAGAAGCTGTGGAGGGGCAATGGGATCTAGGTGTCGATGATCACTGGAAGCTGTAGAGGGGTGATGGGATCTAGCTGTCTATGATCACTAGAAACTGTGTAGGGACAATGCGATCCAGATGTCTATGATCATTAGAAGCTGTGGAGGGGCAATTGAATCTAGCTGTCGATGATCACTAGAAGCTTTGGAGGAGCAATGGGAACTAGCTGTCCAAGATCACTTGAAGCAGTGCAGGAGCAATGGGATATAGCAGTCCAACATCACTAGAAGCTGTGTAGGGGCATTGGGATCTAGCTGTCTATGGTCACTAGAAGCTGTGGAGGGGGAATGGGATCCTGCTGTCTATGATCACTAGAAGCTGTGGAAGGAAAATGCAATCTAGCTGTCTATGATCACTAGAAGCTGTGGAGGGACAATGGGATCCAGCGGTCTATGATCATTAGAAGCTGTGGAGGGGCAATTGAATCTAGCTGTCTATGATAACTACAAGCTTTGGAGGAGCAATGGGAACTAGCTGTCCAAGATCACTTGAAGCAGTGCAGGAGCAATGGGATGTAGCAGTCCAACATCACTAGAAGCAGTGGAGGGAAAATGTGACCTAGCTGCTTATGGTTACTAGAAGCTGTGGAGGAACAATGGGATCCAGGTGTCTATGAATATTAGAAGCTGTGGAGGGGCAATGGGATCCTGCTGTCTATGATCACTAGAAGCTGTGGAGAGAAAATGGGATCTAGCTGTCTATAAACATTGGAAGCTGTGGACTGGCGATGGGATCTAGCTGTCTGTGAACACTAGAAGCTGTGGAGAGGCAATCGGAACAAGCTGTCTATTATGTCTAGAAACTGTGGAGGGACAATAGGATCTAGCTATGATCACTGGAAACTTTTGTATGGCAATGGGATCTAGCTGTCTATGATTACTAGAAGCTGTTTAGGGGCAATGGGATCTAGCTGTCTATCATCACTAGAAGCTGTGGGGGAGCAAAGGAATCTATCTGGCTATGATCCCTAGAAGCTGTGGAGGGGAAATGGGATCTAGCTGTCTATGATCACTAGAAGCTTTGGAGGGGCAATGGGATCTAGCTGTCTATGATCACTTGAAACTCTGGGGGGACAATGGGAGCCAGCTGTCTATGATCAATAGAAGCTGTGCAGTGACAATGTGATCTAGCTGTCTATGATCACTAGAAGCTGTGGAGGGGCAATGCAATCTAGCTGTCTAAGATCACTAGAAGCTGTGGAGGGGCAATGGGATCAGGCTGTCTATGATCACTAGAAACTGTGTAGGGACAATGGGATCCAGCTATCTATGATCATTAGACGCTGTGGAGGGGTAATTGAATCTAGCTGTCGATGATCACTAGAAGCTTTGGAGGAGCAATGGGATCTAGCTTTCCAAGATGACATGAAGCAGTGGAGGAGCAATGGGATGTAGCAGAACAACATCACTAGAAGTAGTGGAGGGAAAATGTGATCTAGCTGTCTATGATCACTAGAGGCTGTGGAGGGACAACGGGATCCAGCTGTCTATGAATACTAGAAGCTGTGGAGGGGCAATGGGAACCTGCTGTCTATGATCACTAGAAGCTGTGGAGGGAAAATGGGATCTAGCTGTCTATGATCACTCGAAGCTGTGGATGGACAATGGGATCTAGCTGTCTATGATCACTAGAAGCTGTGGAGGGACAATGGCATCTAGCTGTCTATGATCACTGGAAGCTGTGGAGGGGAAATGGGATCCAGCTGTCCATGATCACTAGAAGCTGTGGAGTGGCAATGGGATCGAGCTGTCTGTGATAACTAGAAGCTGTGGAGGGGCAATCGGATCAAGCTGTCTATTATGACTAGAAACTGTGGAGGGAAAATAGGATCTAGCTTTGATCACTGGAAACTGTTGTGTGGCAATGGGATCTAGCTGTCTATGATTACTAGAAGCTGTGTAGGGGCAATGGGATATAGCTGTCTATGATCACTAGAAGCTGCGGGGGAGCAATGGAATCTCTCTGGCTATGATCACTAGAAGCTGTGGAGGGGCAATGGGATCTAGCTGTCTATGATCACTGAAAGCTGTGGAGGGTAAATGGGATCCAGCTGTCCATGATCACTAGAAGCTCTGGAGGGGCAATCGGATCAAGCTGTCTATTATGACTAGAAACTGTGGAGGGACAATAGGATCTAGGTATGATCACTGGAAACTGTTGTACGGCAATGGCATCTAGCTGTCTATGATCACTAGATGCTTTGGAGGGGCAATTTGATCTAGCTGCCTATGATCTCTAGAAGATGTGGAGGGACAATGGGATCTAGCTGTCTATGATCAATAGAAGCTGTGCAGCGACAATGTGATCTAGCTGTCTATGATCACTAGAAGCTGTGGAGGGGCAATGCAATCTAGCTGTCTCTGATCACTAGAAGCTGTGGAGGGGCAATGGGATCAGGCTGTCTATGATCACTAGAAACTGTGTGGGGACAATGGGATCCAGCTATCTATGATCATTAGAAGCTGTGGAGGGGTAATTGAATCTAACTGTCGATGATCATTAGAAGCTTTGGAGGAGCAATGGGATGTAGCTGTCCAAGATGACATGAAGCAGTGGAGGAGCAATGGGATGTAGCAGAACAACATCACTAGAAGTAGTGGAGGGAAAATGTGATCTAGCTGTCTATGATCACTAGAGGCTGTGGAGGGACAACGGGATCCAGCTGTCTATGAATACTAGAAGCTGTGGAGGGGCAATGGGAACCTGCTGTCTATGATCACTAGAAGCTGTGGAGGGAAAATGGGATCCAGCTGTCCATGATCACTAGAAGCTGTGGAGGGGCAATCGGATCAAGCTGTCTATTATGACTAGAAACTGTGGAGGGACAATAGGATCTAGCTATGATCACTGGAAACTGTTGTATGGCAATGGGATCTAGCTGCCTATGATTACAAGAAGCTGTGAAGGGGCAATGGGATCTATCTGACTATGATCACTTGAAGCTCTGGAGGGACAATGGGAGCTAGCTGTCTATGATCATTGGAAGCTGTGGAGGTGCATTGGGTACTTGCTGTCTATGATCAATAGAAGCTATGGAGGGAAAATGGGATCTAGCTGTCTATGATCAATAGAAGCTGTGGAGGGGCATTGGGATCTAGCTGTCTATGGTCACTGGAAGCTGTGGAGGGACAATGTGATCTAGCTGTCTATGATCACTCGAAGCTGTGGAGTGGCAATGGGAGCTAGCTGTTTATGATCACTATAAGTGTGGAGGGGAAAAGCGATCTAGCTGTCTATGATAACATGAAGCCTTGGAGGGACCTTTGGATTTGGCTGTCTATGATCACCAGAAGCCGTGCAGGGACAATGGGATCTAGCTGCCGATGATCACTAGCAGCTGTGGAGGGACAATGGGATCTAAAAGTCTATGATCACTAGAAGCTGTGGAGGGACAACTGGATCTAGCTTTTTATGATCAATAGAAGACGCAGAGGGA
The DNA here is from genome assembly GCA_026770705.1 of Isurus oxyrinchus. Lineage (NCBI taxonomy): Eukaryota > Metazoa > Chordata > Chondrichthyes > Lamniformes > Lamnidae > Isurus > Isurus oxyrinchus. The sequence goes on along the minus strand of JANJGN010000006.1, from coordinate 175,973,038 downwards.
CAAGGGTATCCTACTGTCGATGATCGCTGTATACTGTGGAGGGGCAATGGGATCTAGCTGTCAAATATCACTAGAAGCTGTGGAGGGGCAATGGGATCTAGGTGTCGATGATCACTGGAAGCTGTAGAGGGGTGATGGGATCTAGCTGTCTATGATCACTAGAAACTGTGTAGGGACAATGCGATCCAGATGTCTATGATCATTAGAAGCTGTGGAGGGGCAATTGAATCTAGCTGTCGATGATCAATAGAAGCTTTGGAGGAGCAATGGGAACTAGCTGTCCAAGATCACTTGAAGCAGTGCAGGAGCAATGGGATATAGCAGTCCAACATCACTAGAAGCTGTGTAGGGGCATTGGGATCTAGCTGTCTATGGTCACTAGAAGCTGTGGAGGGGGAATGGGATCCAGCTGTCTATGATCACTAGAAGCTATGGAGGGGAAATGTGATCTAGCTGTCTATGATCACTAGAAGCTGTGGAGGGGCAATGAGATCTAGCTGTCTGTGATCATTGGAAGCTATGGAGGGGCAATGTGATCTAGCTGTCTATGATCACTAGAAGCTGTGGAGGGACAATGGCATCTAGCTGTCTATGATCATTGGAAGCTGTGGAGGGTCATTGGGATCTAGCTGTCTATGATCACTAGCAGCTGTGGAGGGACAATGGGATCTAACTTTCTATGATCACTAGAAGCTGTGGAGGGACAAATGGATCTAGCTGTGTATGATAACTAGAAGCTGTGGAGGGACAACTGGATCTAGCTGTGTATGATAACTAGAAGCTGTGGAGGGACAATGGGACCTAGCTGCTTATGATTAATAGAAAACGCGGATATCCAAGGGTATCCTACTGTCTATGATCGCTGGAAACTGTGGAGGGGCAATGGGATCTAGCTATGATCACTGGAAGCTGTTGTACGGCAATGGGATCTAGCTGTCTATGATCACTAGAAGCTTTGGAGGGGCAATTTGATCTAGCTGTCTATGATCTCTAGAAGATGTGGAGGGACAATGGGATCTAGCTGTCTATGATCAATAGAAGCTGTGCAGCGACAATGTGATCTAGCTGTCTATGATCACTAGAAGCTGTGAAGGGGCAATGGGATCAGGCTGTCTATGATCACTAGAAACTGTGTGGGGACAATGGGATCCAGCTATCTATGATCATTAGACGCTGTGGAGGGGTAATTGAATCTAACTGTCGATGATCACTAGAAGCTTTGGAGGAGCAATGGGATGTAGCTGTCCAAGATGACATGAAGCAGTGGAGGAGCAATGGGATGTAGCAGAACAACATCACTAGAAGTAGTGGAGGGAAAATGTGATCTAGCTGTCTATGATCACTAGAAGCTGTGGAGGGGCAATGGGAACCTGCTGTCTATGATCCCTAGAAGCTGTGGAGGGGAAATGGGATCTAGCTGTCTATGATCACTAGAAGCTTTGGAGGGGCAATGGGATCTAGCTGTCTATGATCACTTGAAACTCTGGGGGGACAATGGGAGCCAGCTGTCTATGATCAATAGAAGCTGTGCAGTGACAATGTGATCTAGCTGTCTATGATCACTAGAAGCTGTGGAGGGGCAATGAAATCTAGCTGTCTAAGATCACTAGAAGCTGCGGGGGAGCAATGGGATCTATCTGGCTATGATCACTTGAAGCTCTGGAGGGACAATGGGAGCTAGCTGTCTATGATCATTGGAAGCTGTGGAGGTGCATTGGGTACTTGCTGTCTATGATCAATAGAAGCTATGGAGGGAAAATGGGATCTAGCTGTCTATGATCAATAGAAGCTGTGGAGGGGCATTGGGATCTAGCTGTCTATGGTCACTGGAAGCTGTGGAGGGACAATGTGATCTAGCTGTCTATGATCACTCGAAGCTGTGGAGTGGCAATGGGAGCTAGCTGTTTATGATCACTATAAGCTGTGGAGGGGAAAAGGGATCTAGCTGTCTATGATAACATGAAGCCTTGGAGGGACATTTGGATTTGGCTGTCTATGATCACCAGAAGCCGTGCAGGGACAATGGGATCTAGCTGCCGATGATCACTAGAAGCTGTGGAGGGACAACTGGATCTAGCTTTTTATGATCAATAGAAGATGCAGAGGGACAAGGGTATCCTACTGTCGATGATCGCAGTAAACTGTGGAGGGGCAATGGGATCTAGCTGTCAAATATCACTAGAAGCTGTGGAGGGGCAATGGGATCTAGGTGTCGATGATCACTGGAAGCTGTAGAGGGGTGATGGGATCTAGCTGTCTATGATCACTAGAAACTGTGTAGGGACAATGCGATCCAGATGTCTATGATCATTAGAAGCTGTGGAGGGGCAATTGAATCTAGCTGTCGATGATCACTAGAAGCTTTGGAGGAGCAATGGGAACTAGCTGTCCAAGATCACTTGAAGCAGTGCAGGAGCAATGGGATATAGCAGTCCAACATCACTAGAAGCTGTGTAGGGGCATTGGGATCTAGCTGTCTATGGTCACTAGAAGCTGTGGAGGGGGAATGGAATCTAACTGTCGATGATCACTAGAAGCTTTGGAGGAGCAATGGGATGTAGCTGTCCAAGATGACATGAAGCAGTGGAGGAGCAATGGGATGTAGCAGAACAACATCACTAGAAGTAGTGGAGGGAAAATGTGATCTAGCTGTCTATGATCACTAGAAGCTGTGGAGGGGCAATGGGAACCTGCTGTCTATGATCCCTAGAAGCTGTGGAGGGGAAATGGGATCTAGCTGTCTATGATCACTAGAAGCTTTGGAGGGGCAATGGGATCTAGCTGTCTATGATCACTTGAAACTCTGGGGGGACAATGGGAGCCAGCTGTCTATGATCAATAGAAGCTGTGCAGTGACAATGTGATCTAGCTGTCTATGATCACTAGAAGCTGTGGAGGGGCAATGCAATCTAGCTGTCTAAGATCACTAGAAGCTGCGGGGGAGCAATGGGATCTATCTGGCTATGATCACTTGAAGCTCTGGAGGGACAATGGGAGCTAGCTGTCTATGATCATTGGAAGCTGTGGAGGTGCATTGGGTACTTGCTGTCTATGATCAATAGAAGCTATGGAGGGAAAATGGGATCTAGCTGTCTATGATCAATAGAAGCTGTGGAGGGGCATTGGGATCTAGCTGTCTATGGTCACTGGAAGCTGTGGAGGGACAATGTGATCTAGCTGTCTATGATCACTCGAAGCTGTGGAGTGGCAATGGGAGCTAGCTGTTTATGATCACTATAAGCTGTGGAGGGGAAAAGGGATCTAGCTGTCTATGATAACATGAAGCCTTGGAGGGACATTTGGATTTGGCTGTCTATGATCACCAGAAGCCGTGCAGGGACAATGGGATCTAGCTGCCGATGATCACTAGAAGCTGTGGAGGGACAACTGGATCTAGCTTTTTATGATCAATAGAAGATGCAGAGGGACAAGGGTATCCTACTGTCGATGATCGCAGTAAACTGTGGAGGGGCAATGGGATCTAGCTGTCAAATATCACTAGAAGTTGTGGAGGGGCAATGGGATCTAGGTGTCGATGATCACTGGAAGCTGTAGAGGGGTGATGGGATCTAGCTGTCTATGATCACTAGAAACTGTGTAGGGACAATGCGATCCAGATGTCTATGATCATTAGAAGCTGTGGAGGGGCAATTGAATCTAGCTGTCGATGATCACTAGAAGCTTTGGAGGAGCAATGGGAACTTGCTGTCCAAGATCACTTGAAGCAGTGCAGGAGCAATGGGATATAGCAGTCCAACATCACTAGAAGCTGTGTAGGGGCATTGGGATCTAGCTGTCTATGGTCACTAGAAGCTGTGGAGGGGGAATGGGATCCTGCTGTCTATGATCACTAGAAGCTGTGGAAGGAAAATGCAATCTAGCTGTCTATGATCACTAGAAGCTGTGGAGGGACAATGGGATCCAGCGGTCTATGATCATTAGAAGCTGTGGAGGGGCAATTGAATCTAGCTGTCTATGATAACTACAAGCTTTGGAGGAGCAATGGGAACTAGCTGTCCAAGATCACTTGAAGCAGCGCAGGAGCAATGGGATGTAGCAGTCCAACATCACTAGAAGCAGAGGAGGGAAAATGTGACCTAGCTGCTTATGGTTACTAGAAGCTGTGGAGGAACAATGGGATCCAGGTGTCTATGAATATTAGAAGCTGTGGAGGGGCAATGGGATCCTGCTGTCTATGATCACTAGAAGCTGTGGAGGGAAAATGGGATCTAGCTGTCTATCAACATTGGAAGCTGTGGACTGGCGATGGGATCTAGCTGTCTGTGAACACTAGAAGCTGTGGAGAGGCAATCGGAACAAGCTGTCTATTATGTCTAGAAACTGTGGAGGGACAATAGGATCTAGCTATGATCACTGGAAACTTTTGTATGGCAATGGGATCTAGCTGTCTATGATTACTAGAAGCTGTTTAGGGGCAATGGGATCTAGCTGTCTATCATCACTAGAAGCTGTGGGGGAGCAATGGAATCTATCTGGCTATGATCCCTAGAAGCTGTGGAGGGGAAATGGGATCTAGCTGTCTATGATCACTAGAAGCTTTGGAGGGGCAATGGGATCTAGCTGTCTATGATCACTTGAAACTCTGGGGGGACAATGGGAGCCAGCTGTCTATGATCAATAGAAGCTGTGCAGTGACAATGTGATCTAGCTGTCTATGATCACTAGAAGCTGTGGAGGGGCAATGCAATCTAGCTGTCTAAGATCACTAGAAGCTGTGGAGGGGCAATGGGATCAGGCTGTCTATGATCACTAGAAACTGTGTAGGGACAATGGGATCCAGCTATCTATGATCATTAGACGCTGTGGAGGGGTAATTGAATCTAGCTGTCGATGATCACTAGAAGCTTTGGAGGAGCAATGGGATCTAGCTTTCCAAGATGACATGAAGCAGTGGAGGAGCAATGGGATGTAGCAGAACAACATCACTAGAAGTAGTGGAGGGAAAATGTGATCTCGCTGTCTATGATCACTAGAGGCTGTGGAGGGACAACGGGATCCAGCTGTCTATGAATACTAGAAGCTGTGGAGGGGCAATGGGATCCTGCTGTCTATGATCACTAGAAGCTGTGGAGGGAAAATGGGATCTAGCTGTCTATGATCACTCGAAGCTGTGGATGGACAATGGGATCTAGCTGTCTATGATCACTAGAAGCTGTGGAGGGACAATGGCATCTAGCTGTCTATGATCACTGGAAGCTGTGGAGGGGAAATGGGATCCAGCTGTCCATGATCACTAGAAGCTGTGGAGTGGCAATGGGATCGAGCTGTCTGTGATAACTAGAAGCTGTGGAGGGGCAATCGGATCAAGCTGTCTATTATGACTAGAAACTGTGGAGGGACAATAGGATCTAGCTTTGATCACTGGAAACTGTTGTGTGGCAATGGGATCTAGCTGTCTATGATTACTAGAAGCTGTGTAGGGGCAATGGGATATAGCTGTCTATGATCACTAGAAGCTGCGGGGGAGCAATGGAATCTCTCTGGCTATGATCACTAGAAGCTGTGGAGGGGCAATGGGATCTAGCTGTCTATGATCACTAGAAGCTGTGGAGGGATAACGGGATCTAGCTGTCTATGATCACTGAAAGCTGTGGAGGGTAAATGGGATCCAGCTGTCCATGATCACTAGAAGCTCTGGAGGGGCAATCGGATCAAGCTGTCCATTATGACTAGAAACTGTGGAGGGACAATAGGATCTAGGTATGATCACTGGAAACTGTTGTATGGCAATGGGATCTAGCTGCCTATGATTACTAGAAGCTGTGAAGGGGCAATGGGATCTAGCTGTCTATGATCACTAGAAGCTGCGGGGGAGCAATGGGATCTATCTGGCTATGATCACTTGAAGCTCTGGAGGGACAATGGCAGCTAGCTGTCTATGATCATTGGAAGCTTTGGAGGTGTATTGCGTACTTGCTGTCTATGATCTCTCGAAGCTATGGAGGGAAAATTGGATCTAGCTGTCTATGATCAATAGAAGCTGTGGAGTGACAACGGGATCTAGCTGTCTATGATCACTGGAAGCTCTGGAGGGGCATTGGGATCTAGCTGTCTATGGTCACTGGAAGCTGTGGAGGGACAATGTGATCTAGCTGTCTATGATCACTCGAAGCTGTGGAGTGGCAATGGGATTTAGCTGTTTATGATCACTAGAAGCTGTGGAGGGGAAAAGGGATCTAGCTGTCTATGATTACATGAAGCCTTGGAGGGACATTTGGATTTGGCTGTCTATGACCACCGGAAGCAGTGCAGGGACAATGGGATCTAGCTGCCGATGATAACTAGCAGCTGTGGAGGGACAATGGGATCTAACTGTCTATGATCACTAGAAGCTGTGGAGGGACAACTGGATCTAGCTTTTTATGATCAATAGAAGACGCAGAGGGACAAGGGTATCCTACTGTCGATGATCGCTGTAAACTGTGGAGGGGCAATGGGATCTAGCTGTCAAATATCACTAGAAGCTGTGGAGGGGCAATGGGATCTAGCTATCTATGATCACTAGAAGCTGTGGAGTGGCAATGGGATCTAGGTGTCGATGATCACTGGAAGCTGTAGAGGGGTGATGGGATCTAGCTGTCTATGATCACTAGAAACTGTGTAGGGACAATGCGATCCAGATGTCTATGATCATTAGAAGCTGTGGAGGGGCAATTGAATCTAGCTGTCGATGATCACTAGAAGCTTTGGAGGAGCAATGGGAACTAGCTGTCCAAAATCACTTGAAGCAGTGCAGGAGCAATGGGATATAGCAGTCCAACATCACTAGAAGCTGTGGAGGCAATATGTGATCTAGCTGTCTATGGTCACTAGAAGCTGTGGAGGGGGAATGGGATCCTGCTGTCTATGATCACTAGAAGCTGTGGAAGGAAAATGCAATCTAGCTGTCTATGATCACTAGAAGCTGTGGAGGGACAATGGGATCCAGCTGTCTATGATCATTAGAAGCTGTGGAGGGGCAATTGAATCTAGCTGTCGATGATAACTACAAGCTTTGGAGGAGCAATGGGAACTAGCTGTCCAAGATCACTTGAAGCAGTGCAGGAGCAATGGGATGTAGCAGTCCAACATCACTAGAAGCAGTGGAGGGAAAATGTGACCAAGCTGTTTATGGTTACTAGAAGCTGTGGAGGAACAATGTGATCCAGGTGTCTATGAATATTAGAAGCTGTGGAGGGGCAATGGGATCCTGCTGTCTATGATCACTAGAAACTGTGGAGGGAAAATGGGATCTAGCTGCCTATGATCACTAGAAGCTGTGGAGGGACAACGGGATCTAGCTGTCTATGATCACTAGAAGCTGTGGAGGGGCAATCGGATCAAGCTGTCTATTATGACTAGAAACTGTGGAGGGACAATGGGATCTAGCTATGATCACTGGAACTCTTGTATCGCAATGGGTTCTAGCCGTCTATGATTACTAGAAGCTGTGTAGGGGCAATGGGATATAGCTGTCTATGATCACTTGAAGCTGTGGAGGGACAATGGGAGCTAGCTGTCTATAATCATTGGAAGCTGTGGACTGGCGATGGGATCTAGCTGTCTGTGAACACTAGAAGCTGTGGAGGGGCAATCGAAACAAGCTGTCTATTATGTCTAGAAACTGTGGAGGGACAATAGGATCTCGCTATGATCACTGGAAACTTTTGTATGGCAATGGGATCTAGCTGTCTATGATTACTAGAAGCTGTTTAGGGGCAATGGGATCTAGCTGTCTATGATCACTAGAAGCTGTGGGGGAGCAATGGAATCTATCTGGCTATGATCCCTAGAAGCTGTGGAGGGGAAATGGGATCTAGCTGTCCATGATCACTAGAAGCTTTGGAGGGGCAATGGGATCTAGCTGTCTATGACCACTTGAAGCTCTGGAAGGACAATGGGATCTAGCTGTCTATGATCAATAGAAGCTGTGCAGTGACAATGTGATCTAGCTGTCTATGATCACTAGAAGCTGTGGAGGGGCAATGCAATCTAGCTGTCTCTGATCACTAGAAGCTGTGGAGGGGCAATGGGATCAGGCTGTCTATGATCACTAGAGACTGTGTAGGGACAATGGGATCCATCTATCTATGATCATTAGACGCTGTGGAGGGGTAATTGAATCTAGCTGTCGATGATCACTAGAAGCTTTGGAGGAGCAATGGGATCTAGCTGTCCAAGATGACATGAAGCAGTGGAGGAGCAATGGGATGTAGCAGAACAACATCACTAGAAGTAGTGGAGGGAAAATGTGATCTAGCTGTCTATGATCACTAGAGGCTGTGGAGGGACAACGGGATCCAGCTGTCTATGAATACTAGAAGCTGTGGAGGGGCAATGGGATCCTGCTGTCTATGATCACTAGAAGCTGTGGAGGGAAAATGGGATCCTGCTGTCTATGATCACTAGAAGCTGTGGAGGGACAATGGGATCTAGCTGTCTATGATCACTAGAAGCTGTGGAGGGACAATGGGTTCTAGCTGTCTATGATCACTGGAAGTTGTGGAGGGAAAATGGGATCCAGCTGTCCATGATCACTAGAAGCTGTGGAGTGGCAATGGGATCTAGCTGTCTGTGATTACTAGAAGCTGTGGAGGGGCAATCGGATCAAGCTGTCTATTATGTCTAGAATCTGTGGAGGGAGAATAGCATCTAGCTATGATCACTGGAAACTGTTGTATGGCAATGGGATCTAGCTGCCTATGATTACTAGAAGCTGTGTAGGGGCAATGGGATCTAGCTGTCTATGATCACTTGAAGCTCTAGAGGGACAATGGGAGCTAGCTGTCTATGATCATTGGAAGCTGTGGAGGTGCATGGGGTTCTTGCTGTCGATGATCTCTAGAAGCTATGGAGGGAAAATGGGATCTAGCTGTCTATGATCAATAGAAGCTGTAGAGGGACAATGGGATCTAGCTGTCTATGATTACTGGAAGCTCTGGAGGGGCCTTGGGATCTAGCTGTCTATGATCACTGGAAGCTGTGGAGAGGCAATGGGATCTAGCTGTCTATGATCACTTGAAGCTCTAGAGGGACAATGGGAGCTAGCTGTCTATGATCATTGGAAGCTGTGAAGGTGCATGGGGTTCTTGCTGTCGATGATCTCTAGAAGCTATGGAGGGAAAATGGGATCTAGCTGTCTATGATCAATAGAAGCTGTGGAGGGACAATGGGATCTAGCTGTCTATGATCACTGGAAGCTCTGGAGGGGCCTTGGGATCTAGCTGTCTATGATCACTGGAAGCTGTGGAGGGGCAATGGGATCTAGCTGTTTATGATCACTCGAAGCTGTGGAGGGGAAATGGGTTCGAGCTGTCTATGATAACATGAAGCCTTGGGGGGACATTGGGATTTGGCTGTCTATGATCACCAGAAGCTGTGTAGGGACAATGGGATCTAGCTGCCGATGATCACTAGCAGCTGTGGAGGGACAATGGGATCTAACTGTCTATGATCACTAGAAGCTGTGGAGGGACAGCTGGATCTAGCTTTTTATGATCAATAGAAGACGCAGAGGGACAAGGGTATCCTACTGTCTATGATCGCTGTAAACTGTGGAGGGGCAATGGGATCTAGCTGTCAAATATCACTAGAAGCTGTGGAGTGGCAATGGGATCTAGGTGTCAATGATCACTGGAAGCTGTAGAGGGGTGATGGGATCTAGGTGTCGATGATCACTAGAAACTGTGTAGGGACAATGCGATCCAGATGTCTATGATCATTAGAAGCTGTGGAGGGGCAATTGAATCTAGCTGTCGATGCTCACTAGAAGCTTTGGAGGAGCAATGGGAACTAGCTGTCCAAGATCACTTGAAGCAGTGCAGGAGCAATGGGATATAGCAGTCCAACATCACTAGAAGCTGTGGAGGGAAAATGTGATCTAGCTGTCTATGGTCACTAGAAGCTGTGGAGGGGGAATGGGATCCTGCTGTCTATGATCACTAGAAGCTGTGGAAGGAAAAAGCGATCTAGCTGTCTATGATCACTAAAAGCTGTGGAGGGACAATGGGATCCAGCTGTCTATGATCATTAGAAGCTGTGGAGGGGCAATTGAATCTAGCTGTCGAAGATAACTACAAGCTTTGGAGGAGCAATGGGAACTAGCTGTCCAAGATCACTAGAAGCAGTGCAGGAGCAATGGGATGTAGCAGAACAACATCACTAGAAGCAGTGGAGGGAAAATGTGATCTAGCTGTTTATGGTTACTAGAAGCTGTGGAGGAACAATGGGATCCAGGTGTCTATGAATACTAGAAGCTGTGGAGGGGCAATGGGATCCTGCTGTCTATGATCACTAGAAGCTGTGGAGGGAAAATGGGATCTAGCTGCCTATGATCACTAGAAGCTGTGGAGGGAAAATGGGATCAAGCTGTCCATGATCACTAGAAGCTGTGGGGTGGCAATGGGATCTAGCTGTCTATGATCACTAGAAGCTGTGGAGGGGCAATCGGATCAAGCTGTCTATTATGACTAGAAACTGTGGAGGGATAATGGGATCTAGCTATGATCACTGGAACTGTTGTAATGGTAATGGGATCTAACCGTCTATGATTACTAGAAGCTGTGTAGGGGCAATGGGATATAGCTGTCTATGATCACTAGTAGCTGTGGGGGAGCAATGGGATCTATCTGGCTATGATCACTATAAGCTATGGAGGGGCAATGGGATCCAGCTGTCTATGATCACTTGAAGCTGTGGAGGGACAATGGGAGCTAGCTGTCTATAATCATTGGAAGCTATAGAGGGGCAATGGGATCTAGCTGTCTATGATCACTTGAAGCTGTGGAGGGACAATGGGAGCTGGCTGTCTATGATCATTGGCAGCTGTGGAGGGGCAAAGGGATCTAGCTCTCTGTGATCACTGAAAGCTGTGGAGGCGCATTCGGATCAAGCTGTCTATTATGTCTAGAAACTGTGGAGGGACAATAGGATCTAGCTATGATCACTGGAAACCTTTGTACGGCAATGGGATCTAGCTATCTATGATTACTAGAAGCTTCGTAAGGGCAATGGGATCTAGCTGTCTATGATCACTAGAAGCTGTGGGGGAGCAATGGAACCAATCTGGCTATGATCCCGAGAAGCTGTGGTGGGGCAATGGGATCTAGCTGTCTATGATCACTAGAAGCTTTAGAGTGGCAATGGGATCTAGCTGTCTATGATCACTTGAAACTCTGGGGGGACAATGGGAGCTAGCTGTCTATGATCATTGGAAGCTGTGGAGGGGCAAAGGGATCTAGCTGTCTATGATAACATGAAGCCTTGGAGGGACATTGGGATTTGGCTGTGTATGATCACTCGAAGCCGTGCAGGGACAATGGGATCTAGCTGCCGATGATCACTAGCAGCTGTGGAGGGACATGGGATCTAAATATCTATGATCACAAGAAGCTGTGGAGGGAAAACTGGATCTAGCTGTTTATGATCAATAGAAGATGCAGAGGGACAAGGGTATCCTACTGTCCATGATCACTGGAAACTGTGGAGGGCAATGGGATCTAGCTGCCAATTATCACTAGAAGATGTGGAGGGGCAATCGGATCCAGCTGTCCATGATCACTAGTAGCTGTGGAGGTAAAATGGGATCTAGCTATCTGTGATCACTAGAAACTGTGGAGTGGCAATGGGATCTAGCTGTCTAAGATCACTAGAAGCTGTGGAGGGGCAATGGGATCTAGCTGCCTAAGATCACTAGATGCTGTGGAGGGGCAATGGGATCCAGCTGTCTATGATCACTGGAAGCTTTGAAGGGGCGATGGGATCTAGCTGTCTATGATCACAAGCTGTGCAGGGACAATGGGAGCTTGCTGTCTATGATCATTGGAAGCTGTGGAGGGGCATTGGGATCTTGCTGTCTATGATCTCTAGAAGATGTGGAGGGAGAATGTGATCTAGCTGTCTATGATCACTCGAAGCTGTGGAGTGGCAATGGGATCTAGCTGTTTATGATCACTCGAAGCTGTGGAGGGGAAAAGGGATCTAGCTGTCTATGATAACATGAAGCCTTGGGGGGACATTGGGATTTGGCTGTCTATGACCACCAGAAGCCGTGCAGGGACAATGGGATCTAGCTGCCGATGATCACTAGAAGCTGTGGAGGGACAACTGGATCTAGCTTTTTATGATCAATAGAAGACGAAGAGGGACAAGGGTATCCTATTGTCTATGATCGCTGTAAACTGTGGAGGGGCAATGGGATCTAGCTGTCAAATATCACTAGAAGCTGTGGAGTGGCAATGGGATCTAGGTGTCGATGATCACTGGAAGCTGTAGAGGGGTGATGGGATCTAGCTGTCTATGATCACTAGAAACTGTGTAGGGACAATGCGATCCAGATGTCTATGATCATTAGAAGTTGTGGAGGGACAACTGGATCTAGCTTTTTATGATCAATAGAAGACGAAGAGGGACAAGGGTATCCTATTGTCTATGATCGCTGTAAACTGTGGAGGAGCAATGGGAACTAGCTGTCCAAGATCACTTGAAGCAGTGCAGGAGCAATGGGATGTAGCAGTCCAACATCACTAGAAGCAGTGGAGGGAAAATGTGACCTAGCTGTTTATGGTTACCAGAAGCTGTGGAGGAACAATGGGATCCAGGTGTCTATGAATACTAGAAGCTGTGGAGGGGCAATGGGATCCTGCTGTCTATGATCACTAGAAGCTGTGGAGGGAAAATGGGATCTAGCTGCCTATGATCACTAGAAGCTGTGGAGGGACAACAGGATCTAGCTGTCTATGATCACTGGAAGCTGTGGAGGGAAAATGGGATCAAGCTGTCCATGATCACTAGAAGCTGTGGGGTGGCAATGGGATCTAGCTGTCTATGATCACTAGAAGCTGTGGAGGGGCAATCGGATCAAGCTGTCTATTATGACTAGAAATTGTGGAGGGATAATGGGATCTAGCTATGATCACTGGAACTGTTGTAATGGCAATGGGATCTAGCCGTCTATGATTACTAGAAGCTGTGTAGGGGCAATGGGATATAGCTGTCTATGATCACTAGAAGCTGTGGGGGAGCAATGGGATCTATCTGGCTATGATCACTAGAAGCTATGGAGGGGCAATGGGATCCAGCTGTCTATGATCACTTGAAGCTGTGGAGGGACAATGGGAGCTAGCTGTCTATAATCATTGGAAGCTATGGAGGGGCAATGGGATCTAGCTGTCTATGATCACTTGAAGCTGTGGAGGAACAATGGGAGCCAGCTGTCTATAATCATTGGAAGCTGTGGACGGGCGATGGGATCTAGCTCTCTGTGATCACTTGAAGCTGTGGAGACGCATTCGGATCAAGCTGTCTATTATGTCTAGAAACTGTGGAGGGACAATAGGAGCTAGCTATGATCACTGGAAACTTTTCTACGGCAATGGGATCTAGCTGTCTATGATTACTAGAAGCTGTGTAGGGGCAATGGGATCTAGCTGTCTGTGATCACTAGAAGCTGTGGGGGAGCAATGGAATCTATCTGGCTATGATCCCTAGAAGCTGTGGAGGGGCAATGGGATCTAGCTATCTATGATCACTAGAAGCTTTGGAGTGGCAATGGGATCTAGCTGTCTATGATCACTTGAAACTCTGGGGGGACAATGGGAGCTAGCTGTCTATGATCATTGGAAGCTGTGGAGGGGCAAAGGGATCTAGCTGTCTATGATAACATGAAGCCTTGGAAGGACATTGGGATTTGGCTGTGTATGATCACTCGAAGCCGTGCAGTGACAATGGGATCTAGCTGCCGATGATCACTAAAAGCTGTGGAGGGGCAAAGGGATCTAGCTGTCTATGATAACATGAAGCCTTGGAGGGACATTGCGATTTGGCTGTGTATGATCACCAGAAACCGTGCAGGGACAATGGGATCTAGCTGCCGATGATCACCAGCAGCTGTGGAGGGACAATGGGATCTAAATATCTATGATCACAAGAAGCTGTGGAGGGAAAACTGGATCTAGCTGTTTATTATCAATAGAAGATGCAGAGGGACAAGGGTATCCTGCTGTCCATGATCGCTGGAAATTGTGGAGGGCAATGGGATCTAGCTGTCAATTATCATTAGAAGATGCGGAGGGAAAATCGGATCCAGCTGTCCATGATCACTAGAAGCTGTGGAGGTAAAATGGGATCTAGCTATCTGTGATCACTAGAAACTGTGGAGTGGCAATGGGATCTAGCTGTCTAAGATCACTAGAAGCTGTGGAGGGGCAATGGGATCTAGCTGCCAAAGATCACTGGAAGCTGTGGAGGGTCAATGGGATCTCGCTGTCTATGATCACTGGAAGCTTTGGAGGGGCGATGGGATCTAGCTGTCTATGATCACAAGCTGTGCAGGGACAATGGGAGCTTGCTGTCTATGATCTTTGGAAGCTGTGGAGGGGCATTGGGATCTTGCTGTCTATGATCTCTAGAAGATGTGGAGGGAGAATGGGATCTAGCTGTCTATGATCAATAGAAGCTGTGGAGCGACAATGTGATCTAGCTGTCTATGATCACTAGAAACTGTGCAGGGACAATGGGATCCAGCTGTCTATGATCACTAAAAGCTGTGGAGGGGCATTGGGATCCAGCCGTCCATGATCACTAGAAGCTGTGGAGGGGCAATGGGATCTAGCTATCTATGATCACTAGAAGCTGTGGCGTGGCAATGTGATCTAGCCGTCTATGACCACTAGAAGCTGTGGAGAGACAATGGGATCTAGCTTTCTATGATCACTACAAGCTGTGGAGGGGCGATGGGATCTAGCTGTCTATGATCATTGGAAGCTGTGGAGGGGCATTGGAATATTGCTGCCTATGTTCTCTAGAAGCTGTGGGGGGACAATGGGATCTAGCTGTCTCTGAAATCTAGAAGCTGTAGAGGGGCAATGGGATCTTGCTGTCTATCATCACTAGAAGCTGTGGAGGGAAAATGGGATCTAGCTGTCAATGATCACTAGAGGCTTTGGAGGGAAAATGGGATCTAGCAGTCTATGATCACTAGAAGCTGTGGAGGGACAATGGGAGCTACCTGTCTATGATGATTGGAAGCTGAGGAGGGGCATTGGGAACTTGCTGTCTATGATCTCTAGAAGCTGTGGAGGGACAATGGGATCTAGCTGTCTATGATCAATAGTAGCTGTGGAGCAACAATGTGATCTAGCTGTCTATGATCACTAGAAGCTATGGAGGGGCAATGCAATCTAGCTGTCTCTGATGACTAGAAGCTGAGGAGGGGCAATGGGATCGAGCTGTCTATGATCACAAGAAACTTAGGAGGGGCAATGGGATTTAGCTATCGATGATCACTAGAAGCTATGGAGGAGCAATGGGATCTAGCTGTCCAAGAACACTAGAAACTGTGGAGGAGCAATGGGATCTAGCTGTCTATGATTGCTAGAAGCAATGGAGGGGCAATGGGATCTAGCTGTCTATGATCACTAGAAGCTGTGGTGTGGCAATGGGATCTAGCTGTCTATGATCACCAGAAGCTGAGGAGGGGCAATGGGATCTAGCTGTCTATGATCACGAGAAACTGTGTAGGGACAATGGAATCTGCTCTCTATGATCACTAGAAGCTGTGTAGGGGCAATGCGATCTAGCTGTCGATGATCACTAGAAGCTGTGGAGGAGCAATGGGATCTAGCTTTATATGATCAATAGAAGCTTTGAAGGGACGATGGGATCTAGCTGTCTATGATCAGTGGAAGCTGCGGAGGGTCGATGGGATATAGCTGTCTTTGATCACTAGAAGCTATGGAGAAACAATGGGATCAAGCTGTCTATGATCACTAGAAGATGTGGAGGACAAATGGGATCTAGCTGTCTAAGATCACTAAAAGCTGATGAGGGGCCATGGGATCTAGATCTCTCTGCTCACTAGAAGCTCTGAAGGGACAATGGGATCCAGATGTCTAAGATCACTAGAAGCTGAGGAGCAGTAACGGGAAAAAGCTGTCCATGATCACTAGAAGACATGCAGGGGCAATTGGATCTAGCTGTCTATGATCACTAGAAACTTTGGAGGGTCAATGCGATATAGCTGTCTATGGTCAGTAGAAGGTATGAAGGAGCAAAGGGATCTAGCTGTTCAATATCACTAGAAGCTGTGGAGGAGCAATGGGATGTAGCTGTCCAAGATCACTAGAAGCAATGGAGGGAAAATGGGATCTAGCTGTCTATGATCACTAGAGGCTGTGGAGTGACAATGGGATCTAGCTGTCTATGATCTCTAGAAGCTGTAGAGGGGCAATGGGATCATGCTGTCTATCATCACTAGAAGCTGTGGAGGGAAAATGGGATCTAGCTGTCCATGATCACTCTAAGCTGTGGAGGGACAATGGGATCTAGCTATTTATGATCACTAGAAGCTGTGGAGGGACAATGGGATCTAGCAGTCTATGATCACTAGAAGCTGTTGAGGGACAATGGGAGCTAGCTGTCTATGATCATTGGAAGCTGTGGAGGGGCATTGGGATCTTGCTGTCTATGATCTCTAGAAGCTGTGGGGGGACAATGGGATCTAGCTGTCTCTGAAATCTAGAAGCTGTAGAGGGGCAATGGGATCTTGCTGTCTATCATCACTAGAAGCTGTGGAGGGAAAATGGGATCTAGCTGTCAATGATCACTAGAGGCTTTGGAGGGAAAATGGGATCTAGCAGTCTATGATCACTAGAAGCTGTGGAGGGACAATGGGAGCTACCTGTCTATGATGATTGGAAGCTGAGGAGGGGCATTGGGAACTTGCTGTCTATGATCTCCAGAAGCTGTGGAGGGACAATGGGATCTAGCTGTCTATGATCAATAGTAGCTGTGGAGCAACAATGTGATCTAGCTGTCTATGATCACTAGAAGCTATGGAGGGGCAATGCAATCTAGCTGTCTCTGATGACTAGAAGCTGAGGAGGGGCAATGGGATCGAGCTGTCTATGATCACTAGAAACTTAGGAGGGGCAATGGGATTTAGCTATCGATGATCACTAGAAGCTATGGAGGAGCAATGGGATCTAGCTGTCCAAGAACACTAGAAACTGTGGAGGAGCAATGGGATCTAGCTGTCTATGATCGCTAGAAGCAATGGAGGGGAAATGGGATCTAGCTGTCTATGATCACTAGAAGCTGTGGTGTGGCAATGGGATCTAGCTGTCTATGATCACGAGAAACTGTGTAGGGACAATGGGATCCTGCTCTCTATGATCACTAGAAGCTGTGTAGGGGCAATGCGATCTAGCTGTCGATGATCACTAGAAGCTGTGGAGGAGCAATAGGATCTAGCTTTATATGATCAATAGAAGCTTTGGAGGGACGATGGGATCTAGCTGTCTATGATCAGTGGAAGCTGCGGAGGGTCGATGGGATATAGCTGTCTTTGATCACTAGAAGCTATGGAGAGACAATGGGATCAAGCTGTCTATGATCACTAGAAGATGTGGAGGACAAATGGGATCTAGCTGTCTAAGATCACTAGAAGCTGATGAGGGGCCATGGGATCTAGATCTCTCTGCTCACTAGAAGCTCTGAAGGGACAATGGGATCCAGATGTCTAAGATCACTAGAAGCTGAGGAGCAGTAATGGGAAAAAGCTGTCCATGATCACTAGAAGACATGCAGGGGCAATTGGATCTAGCTGTCTATGATCACTAGAAACTTTGGAGGGTCAATGCGATATAGCTGTCTATGGTCAGTAGAAGGTATGAAGGAGCAAAGGGATCTAGCTGTTCAATATCACTAGAAGCTGTGGAGGAGCAATGGGATGTAGCTGTCCAAGATCACTAGAAGCAATGGAGGGAAAATGGGATCTAGCTGTCTATGATCACTAGAGGCTGTGGAGTGACAATGGGATCTAGCTGTCTATGATCTCTAGAAGCTGTAGAGGGGCAATGGGATCATGCTGTTTATCATCACTAGAAGCTGTGGAGGGAAAATGGGATCTAGCTGTCCATGATCACTCTAAGCTGTGGAGGGACAATGGGATCTAGCTATTTATGATCACGAGAAGCTTCGGAGGGACAATGGGATCTAGCAGTCTATGATCACTAGAAGCTGTGGAGGGACAATGGGAGCTAGCTGCCTATGATCATTGGAAGCTGTGGAGGGGCATTGGGATCTTGCTGTCTATGATCTCTAGAAGCTGTGGAGGGACAATGGGATCTAGCTGTCTATGATCAATAGAAGCTGTGGAGGGGCAATGGGATCTAGCTGTCGATGATCACTAGAAGCTGTGCAGGAGCAATGGGATCTAGCTGTCTATGATCAATAGAAGCTGTGGAGGGGCAATGGGATCTAGATGTCTATGATCAATAGAAGCTGTGGAGGGGCAATGGGATCTAGCTGTCTAAGATCACTGGAAGCTGTGGAGGGGCAATGGGATGTAGCTGCCTATGATCACTACAAGCTCTAGAGGGGCAATGGGATCTAGCTGACTATATTCACTACAAGCAAAGGAGGGGCAATGGGATGTAGCTGTCCAACATCACTAGCAGCAGTGGAGGGAAAATGGGATCTAGCTGTCTGTGATCACTAGAAGCTATGTAGGGACAATGGGATCCAGATGTCTATGATCACTGGAAGCTGTGGAAGGACAATGGGATCATGCTGTCTATGATCACTAGAAACTGTGATGGGACAATCTGTTCCAGCTGTCTATGATCACTAGAAGCTATGGAGAGACAATGGGATCTAGCTGTCTATGATCACTAGAAGATGTGGAGGGCAAATGGGATCTAGCTGTCTATGATCACTAGAAGCTGAGGAGGGGCCATGGGATCTAGATCTCTCTGCTCACTAGAAGCTGTGGAGCGACAATGTCTAGCTGTCTATGATCACTAGAAGCTGAGGAGGGTCAATGGGATCTAGTTGTCTATAATCACTAGAAACTGTGTAGGGACAATGGGATCCAGCTGTCTATTATCACTAGAAACTGTGTAGGGACAATGGGATCCAGCTGTCTATGATCACTAGAAACTCTGGAGGGGCAATGTGATCTAGCTGTCTATGATCAATAGAAGCTGTGGAGGGGCAATGTGATCTAGCTGTCTATGATCAATAGAAGCTGTGGAGGGGCAATGTGATCTAGCTGTCTATGATCAATTGAAGCTGTGGAGGGGCAATGAGAGCGAGCTGTTGATGATCACTAGAAGCTATGGAGGAGCAATGGGATCTAGCTGTCCAAGATCACTAGAAGCAGTGGAGGAGCAATGGCATGTAGCTGTCCAACATCACTAGAAGCACTGGAGGGAAAATGGGATCTGGCTGTCTATGATCACTAGAAGCTGTGGAGGGAAAATGGGATCGAGCTGTCTATGATAACTAGAAGCTGTGGAGGGACAATAGGATCTAGCTGTCTATGATCACTTGAATCTGTGGAGGGGCAAAGGGATTTAGCTCTCTATGATCACTACAAGCTGTGGAGGGCCAATGGGATCAAGCTGTCTATGATGACTAGAAACTGTGGATTGACAATGGAATCCAACTTTGATCACTAGATGCTGTTGTAGGGCAATGGGATCTAGCTGTCTATGATCACTAGAAACTGTTTAGGGCCAATTGGATCTAGCTGTCTATGATCTTTGGAAGCTGTGGAGGGACAATGGGATCTAGCTGTCTATGATAACTAGAAGCTGTGGAGGGACAATGGGATCTAGCTGTCTATGATCACGAGAAGCAATGGTGGGACAATGGGATCTAGCTGTCTATGTTCACTAGAAGCAGTAGTGGGACAATGGGATCTAGCTGTCTATGATCACTAGAAGCAATGGAGGGGCAATGCGATCTAGCTGTCTATGATCAGTAGAAACTCTGTAGGGACAATGGGATCCAGCTGTCTATGATCACTAGAAGCTGGGGAGGGGCAATGGGATCCAGCTGTCTATGATCACTAAAAGATGTGGAGGAGCAATGGGATCTAGCTGTCCAAGATCAGTAGAAGCAGTGGAGGAGCAATGGGATCTAGCTGTCCAAGATCAATAGAAGCAGTGGAGGGAAAATGGGATCAAGCTGTCGATGATCACTAGAAGCTGTGGAGGATCAATGGGATCTAGCTGTCTATGATCAATAGAAGCTGTGGAGCGACAATGTGATCTAGCTGTCTAGGATCACCAGAAGCTGTGGAGGGCCAATGGGATCAAGCTGTCTATGATGTCTAGAAACTGTGGATTGACAATGGAATCCAACTTTGATCACTAGATGCTGTTGTAGGGCAATGGGATCTAGCTGTCTATGATCACTAGAAACTGTTTAGGGCCAATTGGATCTAGCTGTCTATGATCTTTGGAAGCTGTGGAGGGACAATGGGATCTAGCTGTCTATGATAACGAGAAGCTGTGGAGGGACAATGGGATCTAGCTGTCTATGATCATGAGAAGCAGTGGTAGGACAATGGGATCTAGCTGTCTATGTTCACTAGAAGCAGAGGTGGGACAATGGGATCTAGCTGTCTATGATCACTAGAAGCAATGGAGGGGCAATGCGATCTAGCTGTCTATGATCAGTAGAAACTGTGTAGGGACAATGGGATCCAGCTGTCTATGATCACTAGAAGCTGGGGAGTGGCAATGGGATCTAGCTGTCTGTGATCACTAAAAGATGTGGAGGAGCAATGGGATCTAGCTGTCCAAGATCAGTAGAAGCAGTGGAGGAGCAATGGGATCTAGCTGTCCAAGATCAATAGAAGCAGTGGAGGGAAAATGGGATCAAGCTGTCGATGATCACTAGAAGCTGTGGAGGATCAATGGGATCTAGCTGTCTATGATCAATAGAAGCTGTGGAGTGGCAATGGGATCTAGCTGTCTATGATCACTACAAGCTGAGGAGGGGCAATGGGATCTGGCTGTCTATGATCACTAGAAACTATGTAGGGACAATGGGATCCTGCTGTCAATGATCACTAGAAGCTGTGGAGGGGCGATGGTAACTAGATGTCGATGATCACTAGAAGCTGTGGAGGAGCAATGGGATCTAGATGTTTATGATCAATAGAAGCTGTGGAGGGACAATGGGATCTAGCTGTCTATGATCACTCGAAGCTGTGGAGTGGCAATGGGAGCTAGCTGTTTATGATCACTTTAAGCTGTGGAGGGGAAAAGGGATCTAGCTGTCTATGATAACATGAAGCCTTGGAGGGACATTTGGATTTGGCTGTCTATGATCACCAGAAGCCGTGCAGGGACAATGGGATCTAGCTGCCGATGATCACTAGAAGCTGTGGAGGGACAACTGGATCTAGCTTTTTATGATCAATAGAAGATGCAGAGGGACAAGGGTATCCTACTGTCGATGATCGCAGTAAACTGTGGAGGGGCAATGGGATCTAGCTGTCAAATATCACTAGAAGCTGTGGAGGGGCAATGGGATCTAGGTGTCGATGATCACTGGAAGCTGTAGAGGGGTGATGGGATCTAGCTGTCTATGATCACTAGAAACTGTGTAGGGACAATGCGATCCAGATGTCTATGATCATTAGAAGCTGTGGAGGGGCAATTGAATCTAGCTGTCGATGATCACTAGAAGCTTTGGAGGAGCAATGGGAACTAGCTGTCCAAGATCACTTGAAGCAGTGCAGGAGCAATGGGATATAGCAGTCCAACATCACTAGAAGCTGTGTAGGGGCATTGGGATCTAGCTGTCTATGGTCACTAGAAGCTGTGGAGGGGGAATGGGATCCTGCTGTCTATGATCACTAGAAGCTGTGGAAGGAAAATGCAATCTAGCTGTCTATGATCACTAGAAGCTGTGGAGGGACAATGGGATCCAGCGGTCTATGATCATTAGAAGCTGTGGAGGGGCAATTGAATCTAGCTGTCTATGATAACTACAAGCTTTGGAGGAGCAATGGGAACTAGCTGTCCAAGATCACTTGAAGCAGTGCAGGAGCAATGGGATGTAGCAGTCCAACATCACTAGAAGCAGTGGAGGGAAAATGTGACCTAGCTGCTTATGGTTACTAGAAGCTGTGGAGGAACAATGGGATCCAGGTGTCTATGAATATTAGAAGCTGTGGAGGGGCAATGGGATCCTGCTGTCTATGATCACTAGAAGCTGTGGAGGGAAAATGGGATCTAGCTGTCTATAAACATTGGAAGCTGTGGACTGGCGATGGGATCTAGCTGTCTGTGAACACTAGAAGCTGTGGAGAGGCAATCGGAACAAGCTGTCTATTATGTCTAGAAACTGTGGAGGGACAATAGGATCTAGCTATGATCACTGGAAACTTTTGTATGGCAATGGGATCTAGCTGTCTATGATTACTAGAAGCTGTTTAGGGGCAATGGGATCTAGCTGTCTATCATCACTAGAAGCTGTGGGGGAGCAAAGGAATCTATCTGGCTATGATCCCTAGAAGCTGTGGAGGGGAAATGGGATCTAGCTGTCTATGATCACTAGAAGCTTTGGAGGGGCAATGGGATCTAGCTGTCTATGAATACTAGAAGCTGTGGAGGGGCAATGGGAACCTGCTGTCTATGATCACTAGAAGCTGTGGAGGGAAAAGGGGATCCAGCTGTCCATGATCACTAGAAGCTGTGGAGGGGCAATCGGATCAAGCTGTCTATTATGACTAGAAACTGTGGAGGGACAATAGGATCTAGCTTTGATCACTGGAAACTGTTGTGTGGCAATGGGATCTAGCTGTCTATGATTACTAGAAGCTGTGTAGGGGCAATAGGATCTAGCTGTCTATGAACACTAGAAGCTGCGGGGGAGCAATGGGATCTATCTGGCTATGATCACTTGAAGCTCTGGAGGGACAATGGGAGCTAGCTGTCTATGATCATTGGAAGCTCTGGAGGTGCATTGGGTACTTGCTGTCTATGATCAATAGAAGCTATGGAGGGAAAATGGGATCTAGCTGTCTATGATCAATAGAAGCTGTGGAGGGGCATTGGGATCTAGCTGTCTATGGTCACTGGAAGCTGTGGAGGGACAATGTGATCTAGCTGTCTATGATCACTCGAAGCTGTGGAGTGGCAATGGGAGCTAGCTGTTTATGATCACTATAAGCTGTGGAGGGGAAAAGGGATCTAGCTGTCTATGATAACATGAAGCCTTGGAGGGACATTTGGATTTGGCTGTCTATGATCACCAGAAGCCGTGCAGGGACAATGGGATCTAGCTGCCGATGATCACTAGAAGCTGTGGAGGGACAACTGGATCTAGCTTTTTATGATCAATAGAAGATGCAGAGGGACAAGGGTATCCTACTGTCGATGATCGCAGTAAACTGTGGAGGGGCAATGGGATCTAGCTGTCAAATATCACTAGAAGCTGTGGAGGGGCAATGGGATCTAGGTGTCGATGATCACTGGAAGCTGTAGAGGGGTGATGGGATCTAGCTGTCTATGATCACTAGAAACTGTGTAGGGACAATGCGATCCAGATGTCTATGATCATTAGAAGCTGTGGAGGGGCAATTGAATCTAGCTGTCGATGATCACTAGAAGCTTTGGAGGAGCAATGGGAACTAGCTGTCCAAGATCACTTGAAGCAGTGCAGGAGCAATGGGATATAGCAGTCCAACATCACTAGAAGCTGTGTAGGGGCATTGGGATCTAGCTGTCTATGGTCACTAGAAGCTGTGGAGGGGGAATGGGATCCTGCTGTCTATGATCACTAGAAGCTGTGGAAGGAAAATGCAATCTAGCTGTCTATGATCACTAGAAGCTGTGGAGGGACAATGGGATCCAGCGGTCTATGATCATTAGAAGCTGTGGAGGGGCAATTGAATCTAGCTGTCTATGATAACTACAAGCTTTGGAGGAGCAATGGGAACTAGCTGTCCAAGATCACTTGAAGCAGTGCAGGAGCAATGGGATGTAGCAGTCCAACATCACTAGAAGCAGTGGAGGGAAAATGTGACCTAGCTGCTTATGGTTACTAGAAGCTGTGGAGGAACAATGGGATCCAGGTGTCTATGAATATTAGAAGCTGTGGAGGGGCAATGGGATCCTGCTGTCTATGATCACTAGAAGCTGTGGAGAGAAAATGGGATCTAGCTGTCTATAAACATTGGAAGCTGTGGACTGGCGATGGGATCTAGCTGTCTGTGAACACTAGAAGCTGTGGAGAGGCAATCGGAACAAGCTGTCTATTATGTCTAGAAACTGTGGAGGGACAATAGGATCTAGCTATGATCACTGGAAACTTTTGTATGGCAATGGGATCTAGCTGTCTATGATTACTAGAAGCTGTTTAGGGGCAATGGGATCTAGCTGTCTATCATCACTAGAAGCTGTGGGGGAGCAAAGGAATCTATCTGGCTATGATCCCTAGAAGCTGTGGAGGGGAAATGGGATCTAGCTGTCTATGATCACTAGAAGCTTTGGAGGGGCAATGGGATCTAGCTGTCTATGATCACTTGAAACTCTGGGGGGACAATGGGAGCCAGCTGTCTATGATCAATAGAAGCTGTGCAGTGACAATGTGATCTAGCTGTCTATGATCACTAGAAGTTGTGGAGGGGCAATGCAATCTAGCTGTCTAAGATCACTAGAAGCTGTGGAGGGGCAATGGGATCAGGCTGTCTATGATCACTAGAAACTGTGTAGGGACAATGGGATCCAGCTATCTATGATCATTAGACGCTGTGGAGGGGTAATTGAATCTAGCTGTCGATGATCACTAGAAGCTTTGGAGGAGCAATGGGATCTAGCTTTCCAAGATGACATGAAGCAGTGGAGGAGCAATGGGATGTAGCAGAACAACATCACTAGAAGTAGTGGAGGGAAAATGTGATCTAGCTGTCTATGATCACTAGAGGCTGTGGAGGGACAACGGGATCCAGCTGTCTATGAATACTAGAAGCTGTGGAGGGGCAATGGGAACCTGCTGTCTATGATCACTAGAAGCTGTGGAGGGAAAATGGGATCTAGCTGTCTATGATCACTCGAAGCTGTGGATGGACAATGGGATCTAGCTGTCTATGATCACTAGAAGCTGTGGAGGGACAATGGCATCTAGCTGTCTATGATCACTGGAAGCTGTGGAGGGGAAATGGGATCCAGCTGTCCATGATCACTAGAAGCTGTGGAGTGGCAATGGGATCGAGCTGTCTGTGATAACTAGAAGCTGTGGAGGGGCAATCGGATCAAGCTGTCTATTATGACTAGAAACTGTGGAGGGAAAATAGGATCTAGCTTTGATCACTGGAAACTGTTGTGTGGCAATGGGATCTAGCTGTCTATGATTACTAGAAGCTGTGTAGGGGCAATGGGATATAGCTGTCTATGATCACTAGAAGCTGCGGGGGAGCAATGGAATCTCTCTGGCTATGATCACTAGAAGCTGTGGAGGGGCAATGGGATCTAGCTGTCTATGATCACTGAAAGCTGTGGAGGGTAAATGGGATCCAGCTGTCCATGATCACTAGAAGCTCTGGAGGGGCAATCGGATCAAGCTGTCTATTATGACTAGAAACTGTGGAGGGACAATAGGATCTAGGTATGATCACTGGAAACTGTTGTACGGCAATGGCATCTAGCTGTCTATGATCACTAGATGCTTTGGAGGGGCAATTTGATCTAGCTGCCTATGATCTCTAGAAGATGTGGAGGGACAATGGGATCTAGCTGTCTATGATCAATAGAAGCTGTGCAGCGACAATGTGATCTAGCTGTCTATGATCACTAGAAGCTGTGGAGGGGCAATGCAATCTAGCTGTCTCTGATCACTAGAAGCTGTGGAGGGGCAATGGGATCAGGCTGTCTATGATCACTAGAAACTGTGTGGGGACAATGGGATCCAGCTATCTATGATCATTAGAAGCTGTGGAGGGGTAATTGAATCTAACTGTCGATGATCATTAGAAGCTTTGGAGGAGCAATGGGATGTAGCTGTCCAAGATGACATGAAGCAGTGGAGGAGCAATGGGATGTAGCAGAACAACATCACTAGAAGTAGTGGAGGGAAAATGTGATCTAGCTGTCTATGATCACTAGAGGCTGTGGAGGGACAACGGGATCCAGCTGTCTATGAATACTAGAAGCTGTGGAGGGGCAATGGGAACCTGCTGTCTATGATCACTAGAAGCTGTGGAGGGAAAATGGGATCCAGCTGTCCATGATCACTAGAAGCTGTGGAGGGGCAATCGGATCAAGCTGTCTATTATGACTAGAAACTGTGGAGGGACAATAGGATCTAGCTATGATCACTGGAAACTGTTGTATGGCAATGGGATCTAGCTGCCTATGATTACAAGAAGCTGTGAAGGGGCAATGGGATCTATCTGACTATGATCACTTGAAGCTCTGGAGGGACAATGGGAGCTAGCTGTCTATGATCATTGGAAGCTGTGGAGGTGCATTGGGTACTTGCTGTCTATGATCAATAGAAGCTATGGAGGGAAAATGGGATCTAGCTGTCTATGATCAATAGAAGCTGTGGAGGGGCATTGGGATCTAGCTGTCTATGGTCACTGGAAGCTGTGGAGGGACAATGTGATCTAGCTGTCTATGATCACTCGAAGCTGTGGAGTGGCAATGGGAGCTAGCTGTTTATGATCACTATAAGTGTGGAGGGGAAAAGCGATCTAGCTGTCTATGATAACATGAAGCCTTGGAGGGACCTTTGGATTTGGCTGTCTATGATCACCAGAAGCCGTGCAGGGACAATGGGATCTAGCTGCCGATGATCACTAGCAGCTGTGGAGGGACAATGGGATCTAAAAGTCTATGATCACTAGAAGCTGTGGAGGGACAACTGGATCTAGCTTTTTATGATCAATAGAAGACGCAGAGGGACAAGGGTATCCTACTGTCGATGATCGCTGTATACTGTGGAGGGGCAATGGGATCTAGCTGTCAAATATCACTAGAAGCTGTGGAGGGGCAATGGGATCTAGGTGTCGATGATCACTGGAAGCTGTAGAGGGGTGATGGGATCTAGCTGTCTATGATCACTAGAAACTGTGTAGGGACAATGCGATCCAGATGTCTATGATCATTAGAAGCTGTGGAGGGGCAATTGAATCTAGCTGTCGATGATCAATAGAAGCTTTGGAGGAGCAATGGGAACTAGCTGTCCAAGATCACTTGAAGCAGTGCAGGAGCAATGGGATATAGCAGTCCAACATCACTAGAAGCTGTGTAGGGGCATTGGGATCTAGCTGTCTATGGTCACTAGAAGCTGTGGAGGGGGAATGGGATCCAGCTGTCTATGATCACTAGAAGCTATGGAGGGGAAATGTGATCTAGCTGTCTATGATCACTAGAAGCTGTGGAGGGGCAATGAGATCTAGCTGTCTGTGATCATTGGAAGCTATGGAGGGGCAATGTGATCTAGCTGTCTATGATCACTAGAAGCTGTGGAGGGACAATGGCATCTAGCTGTCTATGATCATTGGAAGCTGTGGAGGGTCATTGGGATCTAGCTGTCTATGATCACTAGCAGCTGTGGAGGGACAATGGGATCTAACTTTCTATGATCACTAGAAGCTGTGGAGGGACAAATGGATCTAGCTGTGTATGATAACTAGAAGCTGTGGAGGGACAACTGGATCTAGCTGTGTATGATAACTAGAAGCTGTGGAGGGACAATGGGACCTAGCTGCTTATGATTAATAGAAAACGCGGATATCCAAGGGTATCCTACTGTCTATGATCGCTGGAAACTGTGGAGGGGCAATGGGATCTAGCTATGATCACTGGAAGCTGTTGTACGGCAATGGGATCTAGCTGTCTATGATCACTAGAAGCTTTGGAGGGGCAATTTGATCTAGCTGTCTATGATCTCTAGAAGATGTGGAGGGACAATGGGATCTAGCTGTCTATGATCAATAGAAGCTGTGCAGCGACAATGTGATCTAGCTGTCTATGATCACTAGAAGCTGTGAAGGGGCAATGGGATCAGGCTGTCTATGATCACTAGAAACTGTGTGGGGACAATGGGATCCAGCTATCTATGATCATTAGACGCTGTGGAGGGGTAATTGAATCTAACTGTCGATGATCACTAGAAGCTTTGGAGGAGCAATGGGATGTAGCTGTCCAAGATGACATGAAGCAGTGGAGGAGCAATGGGATGTAGCAGAACAACATCACTAGAAGTAGTGGAGGGAAAATGTGATCTAGCTGTCTATGATCACTAGAAGCTGTGGAGGGGCAATGGGAACCTGCTGTCTATGATCCCTAGAAGCTGTGGAGGGGAAATGGGATCTAGCTGTCTATGATCACTAGAAGCTTTGGAGGGGCAATGGGATCTAGCTGTCTATGATCACTTGAAACTCTGGGGGGACAATGGGAGCCAGCTGTCTATGATCAATAGAAGCTGTGCAGTGACAATGTGATCTAGCTGTCTATGATCACTAGAAGCTGTGGAGGGGCAATGAAATCTAGCTGTCTAAGATCACTAGAAGCTGCGGGGGAGCAATGGGATCTATCTGGCTATGATCACTTGAAGCTCTGGAGGGACAATGGGAGCTAGCTGTCTATGATCATTGGAAGCTGTGGAGGTGCATTGGGTACTTGCTGTCTATGATCAATAGAAGCTATGGAGGGAAAATGGGATCTAGCTGTCTATGATCAATAGAAGCTGTGGAGGGGCATTGGGATCTAGCTGTCTATGGTCACTGGAAGCTGTGGAGGGACAATGTGATCTAGCTGTCTATGATCACTCGAAGCTGTGGAGTGGCAATGGGAGCTAGCTGTTTATGATCACTATAAGCTGTGGAGGGGAAAAGGGATCTAGCTGTCTATGATAACATGAAGCCTTGGAGGGACATTTGGATTTGGCTGTCTATGATCACCAGAAGCCGTGCAGGGACAATGGGATCTAGCTGCCGATGATCACTAGAAGCTGTGGAGGGACAACTGGATCTAGCTTTTTATGATCAATAGAAGATGCAGAGGGACAAGGGTATCCTACTGTCGATGATCGCAGTAAACTGTGGAGGGGCAATGGGATCTAGCTGTCAAATATCACTAGAAGCTGTGGAGGGGCAATGGGATCTAGGTGTCGATGATCACTGGAAGCTGTAGAGGGGTGATGGGATCTAGCTGTCTATGATCACTAGAAACTGTGTAGGGACAATGCGATCCAGATGTCTATGATCATTAGAAGCTGTGGAGGGGCAATTGAATCTAGCTGTCGATGATCACTAGAAGCTTTGGAGGAGCAATGGGAACTAGCTGTCCAAGATCACTTGAAGCAGTGCAGGAGCAATGGGATATAGCAGTCCAACATCACTAGAAGCTGTGTAGGGGCATTGGGATCTAGCTGTCTATGGTCACTAGAAGCTGTGGAGGGGGAATGGAATCTAACTGTCGATGATCACTAGAAGCTTTGGAGGAGCAATGGGATGTAGCTGTCCAAGATGACATGAAGCAGTGGAGGAGCAATGGGATGTAGCAGAACAACATCACTAGAAGTAGTGGAGGGAAAATGTGATCTAGCTGTCTATGATCACTAGAAGCTGTGGAGGGGCAATGGGAACCTGCTGTCTATGATCCCTAGAAGCTGTGGAGGGGAAATGGGATCTAGCTGTCTATGATCACTAGAAGCTTTGGAGGGGCAATGGGATCTAGCTGTCTATGATCACTTGAAACTCTGGGGGGACAATGGGAGCCAGCTGTCTATGATCAATAGAAGCTGTGCAGTGACAATGTGATCTAGCTGTCTATGATCACTAGAAGCTGTGGAGGGGCAATGCAATCTAGCTGTCTAAGATCACTAGAAGCTGCGGGGGAGCAATGGGATCTATCTGGCTATGATCACTTGAAGCTCTGGAGGGACAATGGGAGCTAGCTGTCTATGATCATTGGAAGCTGTGGAGGTGCATTGGGTACTTGCTGTCTATGATCAATAGAAGCTATGGAGGGAAAATGGGATCTAGCTGTCTATGATCAATAGAAGCTGTGGAGGGGCATTGGGATCTAGCTGTCTATGGTCACTGGAAGCTGTGGAGGGACAATGTGATCTAGCTGTCTATGATCACTCGAAGCTGTGGAGTGGCAATGGGAGCTAGCTGTTTATGATCACTATAAGCTGTGGAGGGGAAAAGGGATCTAGCTGTCTATGATAACATGAAGCCTTGGAGGGACATTTGGATTTGGCTGTCTATGATCACCAGAAGCCGTGCAGGGACAATGGGATCTAGCTGCCGATGATCACTAGAAGCTGTGGAGGGACAACTGGATCTAGCTTTTTATGATCAATAGAAGATGCAGAGGGACAAGGGTATCCTACTGTCGATGATCGCAGTAAACTGTGGAGGGGCAATGGGATCTAGCTGTCAAATATCACTAGAAGTTGTGGAGGGGCAATGGGATCTAGGTGTCGATGATCACTGGAAGCTGTAGAGGGGTGATGGGATCTAGCTGTCTATGATCACTAGAAACTGTGTAGGGACAATGCGATCCAGATGTCTATGATCATTAGAAGCTGTGGAGGGGCAATTGAATCTAGCTGTCGATGATCACTAGAAGCTTTGGAGGAGCAATGGGAACTTGCTGTCCAAGATCACTTGAAGCAGTGCAGGAGCAATGGGATATAGCAGTCCAACATCACTAGAAGCTGTGTAGGGGCATTGGGATCTAGCTGTCTATGGTCACTAGAAGCTGTGGAGGGGGAATGGGATCCAGGTGTCTATGAATATTAGAAGCTGTGGAGGGGCAATGGGATCCTGCTGTCTATGATCACTAGAAGCTGTGGAGAGAAAATGGGATCTAGCTGTCTATAAACATTGGAAGCTGTGGACTGGCGATGGGATCTAGCTGTCTGTGAACACTAGAAGCTGTGGAGAGGCAATCGGAACAAGCTGTCTATTATGTCTAGAAACTGTGGAGGGACAATAGGATCTAGCTATGATCACTGGAAACTTTTGTATGGCAATGGGATCTAGCTGTCTATGATTACTAGAAGCTGTTTAGGGGCAATGGGATCTAGCTGTCTATCATCACTAGAAGCTGTGGGGGAGCAAAGGAATCTATCTGGCTATGATCCCTAGAAGCTGTGGAGGGGAAATGGGATCTAGCTGTCTATGATCACTAGAAGCTTTGGAGGGGCAATGGGATCTAGCTGTCTATGATCACTTGAAACTCTGGGGGGACAATGGGAGCCAGCTGTCTATGATCAATAGAAGCTGTGCAGTGACAATGTGATCTAGCTGTCTATGATCACTAGAAGTTGTGGAGGGGCAATGCAATCTAGCTGTCTAAGATCACTAGAAGCTGTGGAGGGGCAATGGGATCAGGCTGTCTATGATCACTAGAAACTGTGTAGGGACAATGGGATCCAGCTATCTATGATCATTAGACGCTGTGGAGGGGTAATTGAATCTAGCTGTCGATGATCACTAGAAGCTTTGGAGGAGCAATGGGATCTAGCTTTCCAAGATGACATGAAGCAGTGGAGGAGCAATGGGATGTAGCAGAACAACATCACTAGAAGTAGTGGAGGGAAAATGTGATCTCGCTGTCTATGATCACTAGAGGCTGTGGAGGGACAACGGGATCCAGCTGTCTATGAATACTAGAAGCTGTGGAGGGGCAATGGGAACCTGCTGTCTATGATCACTAGAAGCTGTGGAGGGAAAATGGGATCTAGCTGTCTATGATCACTCGAAGCTGTGGATGGACAATG
This sequence comes from Isurus oxyrinchus, assembly GCA_026770705.1. Classification (NCBI taxonomy): domain Eukaryota; kingdom Metazoa; phylum Chordata; class Chondrichthyes; order Lamniformes; family Lamnidae; genus Isurus; species Isurus oxyrinchus. The sequence goes on along the minus strand of JANJGN010000006.1, from coordinate 175,941,496 downwards.
GGATCTAGCTGTCTATGATCACTAGAAGCTGTGGAGGGACAATGGCATCTAGCTGTCTATGATCACTGGAAGCTGTGGAGGGGAAATGGGATCCAGCTGTCCATGATCACTAGAAGCTGTGGAGTGGCAATGGGATCGAGCTGTCTGTGATAACTAGAAGCTGTGGAGGGGCAATCGGATCAAGCTGTCTATTATGACTAGAAACTGTGGAGGGAAAATAGGATCTAGCTTTGATCACTGGAAACTGTTGTGTGGCAATGGGATCTAGCTGTCTATGATTACTAGAAGCTGTGTAGGGGCAATGGGATATAGCTGTCTATGATCACTAGAAGCTGCGGGGGAGCAATGGAATCTCTCTGGCTATGATCACTAGAAGCTGTGGAGGGGCAATGGGATCTAGCTGTCTATGATCACTGAAAGCTGTGGAGGGTAAATGGGATCCAGCTGTCCATGATCACTAGAAGCTCTGGAGGGGCAATCGGATCAAGCTGTCTATTATGACTAGAAACTGTGGAGGGACAATAGGATCTAGGTATGATCACTGGAAACTGTTGTACGGCAATGGCATCTAGCTGTCTATGATCACTAGATGCTTTGGAGGGGCAATTTGATCTAGCTGCCTATGATCTCTAGAAGATGTGGAGGGACAATGGGATCTAGCTGTCTATGATCAATAGAAGCTGTGCAGCGACAATGTGATCTAGCTGTCTATGATCACTAGAAGCTGTGGAGGGGCAATGCAATCTAGCTGTCTCTGATCACTAGAAGCTGTGGAGGGGCAATGGGATCAGGCTGTCTATGATCACTAGAAACTGTGTGGGGACAATGGGATCCAGCTATCTATGATCATTAGAAGCTGTGGAGGGGTAATTGAATCTAACTGTCGATGATCATTAGAAGCTTTGGAGGAGCAATGGGATGTAGCTGTCCAAGATGACATGAAGCAGTGGAGGAGCAATGGGATGTAGCAGAACAACATCACTAGAAGTAGTGGAGGGAAAATGTGATCTAGCTGTCTATGATCACTAGAGGCTGTGGAGGGACAACGGGATCCAGCTGTCTATGAATACTAGAAGCTGTGGAGGGGCAATGGGAACCTGCTGTCTATGATCACTAGAAGCTGTGGAGGGAAAATGGGATCCAGCTGTCCATGATCACTAGAAGCTGTGGAGGGGCAATCGGATCAAGCTGTCTATTATGACTAGAAACTGTGGAGGGACAATAGGATCTAGCTATGATCACTGGAAACTGTTGTATGGCAATGGGATCTAGCTGCCTATGATTACAAGAAGCTGTGAAGGGGCAATGGGATCTATCTGACTATGATCACTTGAAGCTCTGGAGGGACAATGGGAGCTAGCTGTCTATGATCATTGGAAGCTGTGGAGGTGCATTGGGTACTTGCTGTCTATGATCAATAGAAGCTATGGAGGGAAAATGGGATCTAGCTGTCTATGATCAATAGAAGCTGTGGAGGGGCATTGGGATCTAGCTGTCTATGGTCACTGGAAGCTGTGGAGGGACAATGTGATCTAGCTGTCTATGATCACTCGAAGCTGTGGAGTGGCAATGGGAGCTAGCTGTTTATGATCACTATAAGTGTGGAGGGGAAAAGCGATCTAGCTGTCTATGATAACATGAAGCCTTGGAGGGACCTTTGGATTTGGCTGTCTATGATCACCAGAAGCCGTGCAGGGACAATGGGATCTAGCTGCCGATGATCACTAGCAGCTGTGGAGGGACAATGGGATCTAAAAGTCTATGATCACTAGAAGCTGTGGAGGGACAACTGGATCTAGCTTTTTATGATCAATAGAAGACGCAGAGGGACAAGGGTATCCTACTGTCGATGATCGCTGTATACTGTGGAGGGGCAATGGGATCTAGCTGTCAAATATCACTAGAAGCTGTGGAGGGGCAATGGGATCTAGGTGTCGATGATCACTGGAAGCTGTAGAGGGGTGATGGGATCTAGCTGTCTATGATCACTAGAAACTGTGTAGGGACAATGCGATCCAGATGTCTATGATCATTAGAAGCTGTGGAGGGGCAATTGAATCTAGCTGTCGATGATCAATAGAAGCTTTGGAGGAGCAATGGGAACTAGCTGTCCAAGATCACTTGAAGCAGTGCAGGAGCAATGGGATATAGCAGTCCAACATCACTAGAAGCTGTGTAGGGGCATTGGGATCTAGCTGTCTATGGTCACTAGAAGCTGTGGAGGGGGAATGGGATCCAGCTGTCTATGATCACTAGAAGCTATGGAGGGGAAATGTGATCTAGCTGTCTATGATCACTAGAAGCTGTGGAGGGGCAATGAGATCTAGCTGTCTGTGATCATTGGAAGCTATGGAGGGGCAATGTGATCTAGCTGTCTATGATCACTAGAAGCTGTGGAGGGACAATGGCATCTAGCTGTCTATGATCATTGGAAGCTGTGGAGGGTCATTGGGATCTAGCTGTCTATGATCACTAGCAGCTGTGGAGGGACAATGGGATCTAACTTTCTATGATCACTAGAAGCTGTGGAGGGACAAATGGATCTAGCTGTGTATGATAACTAGAAGCTGTGGAGGGACAACTGGATCTAGCTGTGTATGATAACTAGAAGCTGTGGAGGGACAATGGGACCTAGCTGCTTATGATTAATAGAAAACGCGGATATCCAAGGGTATCCTACTGTCTATGATCGCTGGAAACTGTGGAGGGGCAATGGGATCTAGCTATGATCACTGGAAGCTGTTGTACGGCAATGGGATCTAGCTGTCTATGATCACTAGAAGCTTTGGAGGGGCAATTTGATCTAGCTGTCTATGATCTCTAGAAGATGTGGAGGGACAATGGGATCTAGCTGTCTATGATCAATAGAAGCTGTGCAGCGACAATGTGATCTAGCTGTCTATGATCACTAGAAGCTGTGAAGGGGCAATGGGATCAGGCTGTCTATGATCACTAGAAACTGTGTGGGGACAATGGGATCCAGCTATCTATGATCATTAGACGCTGTGGAGGGGTAATTGAATCTAACTGTCGATGATCACTAGAAGCTTTGGAGGAGCAATGGGATGTAGCTGTCCAAGATGACATGAAGCAGTGGAGGAGCAATGGGATGTAGCAGAACAACATCACTAGAAGTAGTGGAGGGAAAATGTGATCTAGCTGTCTATGATCACTAGAAGCTGTGGAGGGGCAATGGGAACCTGCTGTCTATGATCCCTAGAAGCTGTGGAGGGGAAATGGGATCTAGCTGTCTATGATCACTAGAAGCTTTGGAGGGGCAATGGGATCTAGCTGTCTATGATCACTTGAAACTCTGGGGGGACAATGGGAGCCAGCTGTCTATGATCAATAGAAGCTGTGCAGTGACAATGTGATCTAGCTGTCTATGATCACTAGAAGCTGTGGAGGGGCAATGAAATCTAGCTGTCTAAGATCACTAGAAGCTGCGGGGGAGCAATGGGATCTATCTGGCTATGATCACTTGAAGCTCTGGAGGGACAATGGGAGCTAGCTGTCTATGATCATTGGAAGCTGTGGAGGTGCATTGGGTACTTGCTGTCTATGATCAATAGAAGCTATGGAGGGAAAATGGGATCTAGCTGTCTATGATCAATAGAAGCTGTGGAGTGGCAATGGGAGCTAGCTGTTTATGATCACTATAAGCTGTGGAGGGGAAAAGGGATCTAGCTGTCTATGATAACATGAAGCCTTGGAGGGACATTTGGATTTGGCTGTCTATGATCACCAGAAGCCGTGCAGGGACAATGGGATCTAGCTGCCGATGATCACTAGAAGCTGTGGAGGGACAACTGGATCTAGCTTTTTATGATCAATAGAAGATGCAGAGGGACAAGGGTATCCTACTGTCGATGATCGCAGTAAACTGTGGAGGGGCAATGGGATCTAGCTGTCAAATATCACTAGAAGCTGTGGAGGGGCAATGGGATCTAGGTGTCGATGATCACTGGAAGCTGTAGAGGGGTGATGGGATCTAGCTGTCTATGATCACTAGAAACTGTGTAGGGACAATGCGATCCAGATGTCTATGATCATTAGAAGCTGTGGAGGGGCAATTGAATCTAGCTGTCGATGATCACTAGAAGCTTTGGAGGAGCAATGGGAACTAGCTGTCCAAGATCACTTGAAGCAGTGCAGGAGCAATGGGATATAGCAGTCCAACATCACTAGAAGCTGTGTAGGGGCATTGGGATCTAGCTGTCTATGGTCACTAGAAGCTGTGGAGGGGGAATGGAATCTAACTGTCGATGATCACTAGAAGCTTTGGAGGAGCAATGGGATGTAGCTGTCCAAGATGACATGAAGCAGTGGAGGAGCAATGGGATGTAGCAGAACAACATCACTAGAAGTAGTGGAGGGAAAATGTGATCTAGCTGTCTATGATCACTAGAAGCTGTGGAGGGGCAATGGGAACCTGCTGTCTATGATCCCTAGAAGCTGTGGAGGGGAAATGGGATCTAGCTGTCTATGATCACTAGAAGCTTTGGAGGGGCAATGGGATCTAGCTGTCTATGATCACTTGAAACTCTGGGGGGACAATGGGAGCCAGCTGTCTATGATCAATAGAAGCTGTGCAGTGACAATGTGATCTAGCTGTCTATGATCACTAGAAGCTGTGGAGGGGCAATGCAATCTAGCTGTCTAAGATCACTAGAAGCTGCGGGGGAGCAATGGGATCTATCTGGCTATGATCACTTGAAGCTCTGGAGGGACAATGGGAGCTAGCTGTCTATGATCATTGGAAGCTGTGGAGGTGCATTGGGTACTTGCTGTCTATGATCAATAGAAGCTATGGAGGGAAAATGGGATCTAGCTGTCTATGATCAATAGAAGCTGTGGAGGGGCATTGGGATCTAGCTGTCTATGGTCACTGGAAGCTGTGGAGGGACAATGTGATCTAGCTGTCTATGATCACTCGAAGCTGTGGAGTGGCAATGGGAGCTAGCTGTTTATGATCACTATAAGCTGTGGAGGGGAAAAGGGATCTAGCTGTCTATGATAACATGAAGCCTTGGAGGGACATTTGGATTTGGCTGTCTATGATCACCAGAAGCCGTGCAGGGACAATGGGATCTAGCTGCCGATGATCACTAGAAGCTGTGGAGGGACAACTGGATCTAGCTTTTTATGATCAATAGAAGATGCAGAGGGACAAGGGTATCCTACTGTCGATGATCGCAGTAAACTGTGGAGGGGCAATGGGATCTAGCTGTCAAATATCACTAGAAGTTGTGGAGGGGCAATGGGATCTAGGTGTCGATGATCACTGGAAGCTGTAGAGGGGTGATGGGATCTAGCTGTCTATGATCACTAGAAACTGTGTAGGGACAATGCGATCCAGATGTCTATGATCATTAGAAGCTGTGGAGGGGCAATTGAATCTAGCTGTCGATGATCACTAGAAGCTTTGGAGGAGCAATGGGAACTTGCTGTCCAAGATCACTTGAAGCAGTGCAGGAGCAATGGGATATAGCAGTCCAACATCACTAGAAGCTGTGTAGGGGCATTGGGATCTAGCTGTCTATGGTCACTAGAAGCTGTGGAGGGGGAATGGGATCCTGCTGTCTATGATCACTAGAAGCTGTGGAAGGAAAATGCAATCTAGCTGTCTATGATCACTAGAAGCTGTGGAGGGACAATGGGATCCAGCGGTCTATGATCATTAGAAGCTGTGGAGGGGCAATTGAATCTAGCTGTCTATGATAACTACAAGCTTTGGAGGAGCAATGGGAACTAGCTGTCCAAGATCACTTGAAGCAGCGCAGGAGCAATGGGATGTAGCAGTCCAACATCACTAGAAGCAGAGGAGGGAAAATGTGACCTAGCTGCTTATGGTTACTAGAAGCTGTGGAGGAACAATGGGATCCAGGTGTCTATGAATATTAGAAGCTGTGGAGGGGCAATGGGATCCTGCTGTCTATGATCACTAGAAGCTGTGGAGGGAAAATGGGATCTAGCTGTCTATCAACATTGGAAGCTGTGGACTGGCGATGGGATCTAGCTGTCTGTGAACACTAGAAGCTGTGGAGAGGCAATCGGAACAAGCTGTCTATTATGTCTAGAAACTGTGGAGGGACAATAGGATCTAGCTATGATCACTGGAAACTTTTGTATGGCAATGGGATCTAGCTGTCTATGATTACTAGAAGCTGTTTAGGGGCAATGGGATCTAGCTGTCTATCATCACTAGAAGCTGTGGGGGAGCAATGGAATCTATCTGGCTATGATCCCTAGAAGCTGTGGAGGGGAAATGGGATCTAGCTGTCTATGATCACTAGAAGCTTTGGAGGGGCAATGGGATCTAGCTGTCTATGATCACTTGAAACTCTGGGGGGACAATGGGAGCCAGCTGTCTATGATCAATAGAAGCTGTGCAGTGACAATGTGATCTAGCTGTCTATGATCACTAGAAGCTGTGGAGGGGCAATGCAATCTAGCTGTCTAAGATCACTAGAAGCTGTGGAGGGGCAATGGGATCAGGCTGTCTATGATCACTAGAAACTGTGTAGGGACAATGGGATCCAGCTATCTATGATCATTAGACGCTGTGGAGGGGTAATTGAATCTAGCTGTCGATGATCACTAGAAGCTTTGGAGGAGCAATGGGATCTAGCTTTCCAAGATGACATGAAGCAGTGGAGGAGCAATGGGATGTAGCAGAACAACATCACTAGAAGTAGTGGAGGGAAAATGTGATCTCGCTGTCTATGATCACTAGAGGCTGTGGAGGGACAACGGGATCCAGCTGTCTATGAATACTAGAAGCTGTGGAGGGGCAATGGGATCCTGCTGTCTATGATCACTAGAAGCTGTGGAGGGAAAATGGGATCTAGCTGTCTATGATCACTCGAAGCTGTGGATGGACAATGGGATCTAGCTGTCTATGATCACTAGAAGCTGTGGAGGGACAATGGCATCTAGCTGTCTATGATCACTGGAAGCTGTGGAGGGGAAATGGGATCCAGCTGTCCATGATCACTAGAAGCTGTGGAGTGGCAATGGGATCGAGCTGTCTGTGATAACTAGAAGCTGTGGAGGGGCAATCGGATCAAGCTGTCTATTATGACTAGAAACTGTGGAGGGACAATAGGATCTAGCTTTGATCACTGGAAACTGTTGTGTGGCAATGGGATCTAGCTGTCTATGATTACTAGAAGCTGTGTAGGGGCAATGGGATATAGCTGTCTATGATCACTAGAAGCTGCGGGGGAGCAATGGAATCTCTCTGGCTATGATCACTAGAAGCTGTGGAGGGGCAATGGGATCTAGCTGTCTATGATCACTAGAAGCTGTGGAGGGATAACGGGATCTAGCTGTCTATGATCACTGAAAGCTGTGGAGGGTAAATGGGATCCAGCTGTCCATGATCACTAGAAGCTCTGGAGGGGCAATCGGATCAAGCTGTCCATTATGACTAGAAACTGTGGAGGGACAATAGGATCTAGGTATGATCACTGGAAACTGTTGTATGGCAATGGGATCTAGCTGCCTATGATTACTAGAAGCTGTGAAGGGGCAATGGGATCTAGCTGTCTATGATCACTAGAAGCTGCGGGGGAGCAATGGGATCTATCTGGCTATGATCACTTGAAGCTCTGGAGGGACAATGGCAGCTAGCTGTCTATGATCATTGGAAGCTTTGGAGGTGTATTGCGTACTTGCTGTCTATGATCTCTCGAAGCTATGGAGGGAAAATTGGATCTAGCTGTCTATGATCAATAGAAGCTGTGGAGTGACAACGGGATCTAGCTGTCTATGATCACTGGAAGCTCTGGAGGGGCATTGGGATCTAGCTGTCTATGGTCACTGGAAGCTGTGGAGGGACAATGTGATCTAGCTGTCTATGATCACTCGAAGCTGTGGAGTGGCAATGGGATTTAGCTGTTTATGATCACTAGAAGCTGTGGAGGGGAAAAGGGATCTAGCTGTCTATGATTACATGAAGCCTTGGAGGGACATTTGGATTTGGCTGTCTATGACCACCGGAAGCAGTGCAGGGACAATGGGATCTAGCTGCCGATGATAACTAGCAGCTGTGGAGGGACAATGGGATCTAACTGTCTATGATCACTAGAAGCTGTGGAGGGACAACTGGATCTAGCTTTTTATGATCAATAGAAGACGCAGAGGGACAAGGGTATCCTACTGTCGATGATCGCTGTAAACTGTGGAGGGGCAATGGGATCTAGCTGTCAAATATCACTAGAAGCTGTGGAGGGGCAATGGGATCTAGCTATCTATGATCACTAGAAGCTGTGGAGTGGCAATGGGATCTAGGTGTCGATGATCACTGGAAGCTGTAGAGGGGTGATGGGATCTAGCTGTCTATGATCACTAGAAACTGTGTAGGGACAATGCGATCCAGATGTCTATGATCATTAGAAGCTGTGGAGGGGCAATTGAATCTAGCTGTCGATGATCACTAGAAGCTTTGGAGGAGCAATGGGAACTAGCTGTCCAAAATCACTTGAAGCAGTGCAGGAGCAATGGGATATAGCAGTCCAACATCACTAGAAGCTGTGGAGGCAATATGTGATCTAGCTGTCTATGGTCACTAGAAGCTGTGGAGGGGGAATGGGATCCTGCTGTCTATGATCACTAGAAGCTGTGGAAGGAAAATGCAATCTAGCTGTCTATGATCACTAGAAGCTGTGGAGGGACAATGGGATCCAGCTGTCTATGATCATTAGAAGCTGTGGAGGGGCAATTGAATCTAGCTGTCGATGATAACTACAAGCTTTGGAGGAGCAATGGGAACTAGCTGTCCAAGATCACTTGAAGCAGTGCAGGAGCAATGGGATGTAGCAGTCCAACATCACTAGAAGCAGTGGAGGGAAAATGTGACCAAGCTGTTTATGGTTACTAGAAGCTGTGGAGGAACAATGTGATCCAGGTGTCTATGAATATTAGAAGCTGTGGAGGGGCAATGGGATCCTGCTGTCTATGATCACTAGAAACTGTGGAGGGAAAATGGGATCTAGCTGCCTATGATCACTAGAAGCTGTGGAGGGACAACGGGATCTAGCTGTCTATGATCACTAGAAGCTGTGGAGGGGCAATCGGATCAAGCTGTCTATTATGACTAGAAACTGTGGAGGGACAATGGGATCTAGCTATGATCACTGGAACTCTTGTATCGCAATGGGTTCTAGCCGTCTATGATTACTAGAAGCTGTGTAGGGGCAATGGGATATAGCTGTCTATGATCACTTGAAGCTGTGGAGGGACAATGGGAGCTAGCTGTCTATAATCATTGGAAGCTGTGGACTGGCGATGGGATCTAGCTGTCTGTGAACACTAGAAGCTGTGGAGGGGCAATCGAAACAAGCTGTCTATTATGTCTAGAAACTGTGGAGGGACAATAGGATCTCGCTATGATCACTGGAAACTTTTGTATGGCAATGGGATCTAGCTGTCTATGATTACTAGAAGCTGTTTAGGGGCAATGGGATCTAGCTGTCTATGATCACTAGAAGCTGTGGGGGAGCAATGGAATCTATCTGGCTATGATCCCTAGAAGCTGTGGAGGGGAAATGGGATCTAGCTGTCCATGATCACTAGAAGCTTTGGAGGGGCAATGGGATCTAGCTGTCTATGACCACTTGAAGCTCTGGAAGGACAATGGGATCTAGCTGTCTATGATCAATAGAAGCTGTGCAGTGACAATGTGATCTAGCTGTCTATGATCACTAGAAGCTGTGGAGGGGCAATGCAATCTAGCTGTCTCTGATCACTAGAAGCTGTGGAGGGGCAATGGGATCAGGCTGTCTATGATCACTAGAGACTGTGTAGGGACAATGGGATCCATCTATCTATGATCATTAGACGCTGTGGAGGGGTAATTGAATCTAGCTGTCGATGATCACTAGAAGCTTTGGAGGAGCAATGGGATCTAGCTGTCCAAGATGACATGAAGCAGTGGAGGAGCAATGGGATGTAGCAGAACAACATCACTAGAAGTAGTGGAGGGAAAATGTGATCTAGCTGTCTATGATCACTAGAGGCTGTGGAGGGACAACGGGATCCAGCTGTCTATGAATACTAGAAGCTGTGGAGGGGCAATGGGATCCTGCTGTCTATGATCACTAGAAGCTGTGGAGGGAAAATGGGATCCTGCTGTCTATGATCACTAGAAGCTGTGGAGGGACAATGGGATCTAGCTGTCTATGATCACTAGAAGCTGTGGAGGGACAATGGGTTCTAGCTGTCTATGATCACTGGAAGTTGTGGAGGGAAAATGGGATCCAGCTGTCCATGATCACTAGAAGCTGTGGAGTGGCAATGGGATCTAGCTGTCTGTGATTACTAGAAGCTGTGGAGGGGCAATCGGATCAAGCTGTCTATTATGTCTAGAATCTGTGGAGGGAGAATAGCATCTAGCTATGATCACTGGAAACTGTTGTATGGCAATGGGATCTAGCTGCCTATGATTACTAGAAGCTGTGTAGGGGCAATGGGATCTAGCTGTCTATGATCACTTGAAGCTCTAGAGGGACAATGGGAGCTAGCTGTCTATGATCATTGGAAGCTGTGGAGGTGCATGGGGTTCTTGCTGTCGATGATCTCTAGAAGCTATGGAGGGAAAATGGGATCTAGCTGTCTATGATCAATAGAAGCTGTAGAGGGACAATGGGATCTAGCTGTCTATGATTACTGGAAGCTCTGGAGGGGCCTTGGGATCTAGCTGTCTATGATCACTGGAAGCTGTGGAGAGGCAATGGGATCTAGCTGTCTATGATCACTTGAAGCTCTAGAGGGACAATGGGAGCTAGCTGTCTATGATCATTGGAAGCTGTGGAGGTGCATGGGGTTCTTGCTGTCGATGATCTCTAGAAGCTATGGAGGGAAAATGGGATCTAGCTGTCTATGATCAATAGAAGCTGTGGAGGGACAATGGGATCTAGCTGTCTATGATCACTGGAAGCTCTGGAGGGGCCTTGGGATCTAGCTGTCTATGATCACTGGAAGCTGTGGAGGGGCAATGGGATCTAGCTGTCTAAGATCACTAGAAGCTGTGGAGGGGCAATGGGATCTAGCTGCCTAAGATCACTAGATGCTGTGGAGGGGCAATGGGATCCAGCTGTCTATGATCACTGGAAGCTTTGAAGGGGCGATGGGATCTAGCTGTCTATGATCACAAGCTGTGCAGGGACAATGGGAGCTTGCTGTCTATGATCATTGGAAGCTGTGGAGGGGCATTGGGATCTTGCTGTCTATGATCTCTAGAAGATGTGGAGGGAGAATGTGATCTAGCTGTCTATGATCACTCGAAGCTGTGGAGTGGCAATGGGATCTAGCTGTTTATGATCACTCGAAGCTGTGGAGGGGAAAAGGGATCTAGCTGTCTATGATAACATGAAGCCTTGGGGGGACATTGGGATTTGGCTGTCTATGACCACCAGAAGCCGTGCAGGGACAATGGGATCTAGCTGCCGATGATCACTAGAAGCTGTGGAGGGACAACTGGATCTAGCTTTTTATGATCAATAGAAGACGAAGAGGGACAAGGGTATCCTATTGTCTATGATCGCTGTAAACTGTGGAGGGGCAATGGGATCTAGCTGTCAAATATCACTAGAAGCTGTGGAGTGGCAATGGGATCTAGGTGTCGATGATCACTGGAAGCTGTAGAGGGGTGATGGGATCTAGCTGTCTATGATCACTAGAAACTGTGTAGGGACAATGCGATCCAGATGTCTATGATCATTAGAAGTTGTGGAGGGACAACTGGATCTAGCTTTTTATGATCAATAGAAGACGAAGAGGGACAAGGGTATCCTATTGTCTATGATCGCTGTAAACTGTGGAGGAGCAATGGGAACTAGCTGTCCAAGATCACTTGAAGCAGTGCAGGAGCAATGGGATGTAGCAGTCCAACATCACTAGAAGCAGTGGAGGGAAAATGTGACCTAGCTGTTTATGGTTACCAGAAGCTGTGGAGGAACAATGGGATCCAGGTGTCTATGAATACTAGAAGCTGTGGAGGGGCAATGGGATCCTGCTGTCTATGATCACTAGAAGCTGTGGAGGGAAAATGGGATCTAGCTGCCTATGATCACTAGAAGCTGTGGAGGGACAACAGGATCTAGCTGTCTATGATCACTGGAAGCTGTGGAGGGAAAATGGGATCAAGCTGTCCATGATCACTAGAAGCTGTGGGGTGGCAATGGGATCTAGCTGTCTATGATCACTAGAAGCTGTGGAGGGGCAATCGGATCAAGCTGTCTATTATGACTAGAAATTGTGGAGGGATAATGGGATCTAGCTATGATCACTGGAACTGTTGTAATGGCAATGGGATCTAGCCGTCTATGATTACTAGAAGCTGTGTAGGGGCAATGGGATATAGCTGTCTATGATCACTAGAAGCTGTGGGGGAGCAATGGGATCTATCTGGCTATGATCACTAGAAGCTATGGAGGGGCAATGGGATCCAGCTGTCTATGATCACTTGAAGCTGTGGAGGGACAATGGGAGCTAGCTGTCTATAATCATTGGAAGCTATGGAGGGGCAATGGGATCTAGCTGTCTATGATCACTTGAAGCTGTGGAGGAACAATGGGAGCCAGCTGTCTATAATCATTGGAAGCTGTGGACGGGCGATGGGATCTAGCTCTCTGTGATCACTTGAAGCTGTGGAGACGCATTCGGATCAAGCTGTCTATTATGTCTAGAAACTGTGGAGGGACAATAGGAGCTAGCTATGATCACTGGAAACTTTTCTACGGCAATGGGATCTAGCTGTCTATGATTACTAGAAGCTGTGTAGGGGCAATGGGATCTAGCTGTCTGTGATCACTAGAAGCTGTGGGGGAGCAATGGAATCTATCTGGCTATGATCCCTAGAAGCTGTGGAGGGGCAATGGGATCTAGCTATCTATGATCACTAGAAGCTTTGGAGTGGCAATGGGATCTAGCTGTCTATGATCACTTGAAACTCTGGGGGGACAATGGGAGCTAGCTGTCTATGATCATTGGAAGCTGTGGAGGGGCAAAGGGATCTAGCTGTCTATGATAACATGAAGCCTTGGAAGGACATTGGGATTTGGCTGTGTATGATCACTCGAAGCCGTGCAGTGACAATGGGATCTAGCTGCCGATGATCACTAAAAGCTGTGGAGGGGCAAAGGGATCTAGCTGTCTATGATAACATGAAGCCTTGGAGGGACATTGCGATTTGGCTGTGTATGATCACCAGAAACCGTGCAGGGACAATGGGATCTAGCTGCCGATGATCACCAGCAGCTGTGGAGGGACAATGGGATCTAAATATCTATGATCACAAGAAGCTGTGGAGGGAAAACTGGATCTAGCTGTTTATTATCAATAGAAGATGCAGAGGGACAAGGGTATCCTGCTGTCCATGATCGCTGGAAATTGTGGAGGGCAATGGGATCTAGCTGTCAATTATCATTAGAAGATGCGGAGGGAAAATCGGATCCAGCTGTCCATGATCACTAGAAGCTGTGGAGGTAAAATGGGATCTAGCTATCTGTGATCACTAGAAACTGTGGAGTGGCAATGGGATCTAGCTGTCTAAGATCACTAGAAGCTGTGGAGGGGCAATGGGATCTAGCTGCCAAAGATCACTGGAAGCTGTGGAGGGTCAATGGGATCTCGCTGTCTATGATCACTGGAAGCTTTGGAGGGGCGATGGGATCTAGCTGTCTATGATCACAAGCTGTGCAGGGACAATGGGAGCTTGCTGTCTATGATCTTTGGAAGCTGTGGAGGGGCATTGGGATCTTGCTGTCTATGATCTCTAGAAGATGTGGAGGGAGAATGGGATCTAGCTGTCTATGATCAATAGAAGCTGTGGAGCGACAATGTGATCTAGCTGTCTATGATCACTAGAAACTGTGCAGGGACAATGGGATCCAGCTGTCTATGATCACTAAAAGCTGTGGAGGGGCATTGGGATCCAGCCGTCCATGATCACTAGAAGCTGTGGAGGGGCAATGGGATCTAGCTATCTATGATCACTAGAAGCTGTGGCGTGGCAATGTGATCTAGCCGTCTATGACCACTAGAAGCTGTGGAGAGACAATGGGATCTAGCTTTCTATGATCACTACAAGCTGTGGAGGGGCGATGGGATCTAGCTGTCTATGATCATTGGAAGCTGTGGAGGGGCATTGGAATATTGCTGCCTATGTTCTCTAGAAGCTGTGGGGGGACAATGGGATCTAGCTGTCTCTGAAATCTAGAAGCTGTAGAGGGGCAATGGGATCTTGCTGTCTATCATCACTAGAAGCTGTGGAGGGAAAATGGGATCTAGCTGTCAATGATCACTAGAGGCTTTGGAGGGAAAATGGGATCTAGCAGTCTATGATCACTAGAAGCTGTGGAGGGACAATGGGAGCTACCTGTCTATGATGATTGGAAGCTGAGGAGGGGCATTGGGAACTTGCTGTCTATGATCTCTAGAAGCTGTGGAGGGACAATGGGATCTAGCTGTCTATGATCAATAGTAGCTGTGGAGCAACAATGTGATCTAGCTGTCTATGATCACTAGAAGCTATGGAGGGGCAATGCAATCTAGCTGTCTCTGATGACTAGAAGCTGAGGAGGGGCAATGGGATCGAGCTGTCTATGATCACTAGAAACTTAGGAGGGGCAATGGGATTTAGCTATCGATGATCACTAGAAGCTATGGAGGAGCAATGGGATCTAGCTGTCCAAGAACACTAGAAACTGTGGAGGAGCAATGGGATCTAGCTGTCTATGATTGCTAGAAGCAATGGAGGGGCAATGGGATCTAGCTGTCTATGATCACTAGAAGCTGTGGTGTGGCAATGGGATCTAGCTGTCTATGATCACCAGAAGCTGAGGAGGGGCAATGGGATCTAGCTGTCTATGATCACGAGAAACTGTGTAGGGACAATGGAATCTGCTCTCTATGATCACTAGAAGCTGTGTAGGGGCAATGCGATCTAGCTGTCGATGATCACTAGAAGCTGTGGAGGAGCAATGGGATCTAGCTTTATATGATCAATAGAAGCTTTGAAGGGACGATGGGATCTAGCTGTCTATGATCAGTGGAAGCTGCGGAGGGTCGATGGGATATAGCTGTCTTTGATCACTAGAAGCTATGGAGAAACAATGGGATCAAGCTGTCTATGATCACTAGAAGATGTGGAGGACAAATGGGATCTAGCTGTCTAAGATCACTAAAAGCTGATGAGGGGCCATGGGATCTAGATCTCTCTGCTCACTAGAAGCTCTGAAGGGACAATGGGATCCAGATGTCTAAGATCACTAGAAGCTGAGGAGCAGTAACGGGAAAAAGCTGTCCATGATCACTAGAAGACATGCAGGGGCAATTGGATCTAGCTGTCTATGATCACTAGAAACTTTGGAGGGTCAATGCGATATAGCTGTCTATGGTCAGTAGAAGGTATGAAGGAGCAAAGGGATCTAGCTGTTCAATATCACTAGAAGCTGTGGAGGAGCAATGGGATGTAGCTGTCCAAGATCACTAGAAGCAATGGAGGGAAAATGGGATCTAGCTGTCTATGATCACTAGAGGCTGTGGAGTGACAATGGGATCTAGCTGTCTATGATCTCTAGAAGCTGTAGAGGGGCAATGGGATCATGCTGTCTATCATCACTAGAAGCTGTGGAGGGAAAATGGGATCTAGCTGTCCATGATCACTCTAAGCTGTGGAGGGACAATGGGATCTAGCTATTTATGATCACTAGAAGCTGTGGAGGGACAATGGGATCTAGCAGTCTATGATCACTAGAAGCTGTTGAGGGACAATGGGAGCTAGCTGTCTATGATCATTGGAAGCTGTGGAGGGGCATTGGGATCTTGCTGTCTATGATCTCTAGAAGCTGTGGGGGGACAATGGGATCTAGCTGTCTCTGAAATCTAGAAGCTGTAGAGGGGCAATGGGATCTTGCTGTCTATCATCACTAGAAGCTGTGGAGGGAAAATGGGATCTAGCTGTCAATGATCACTAGAGGCTTTGGAGGGAAAATGGGATCTAGCAGTCTATGATCACTAGAAGCTGTGGAGGGACAATGGGAGCTACCTGTCTATGATGATTGGAAGCTGAGGAGGGGCATTGGGAACTTGCTGTCTATGATCTCCAGAAGCTGTGGAGGGACAATGGGATCTAGCTGTCTATGATCAATAGTAGCTGTGGAGCAACAATGTGATCTAGCTGTCTATGATCACTAGAAGCTATGGAGGGGCAATGCAATCTAGCTGTCTCTGATGACTAGAAGCTGAGGAGGGGCAATGGGATCGAGCTGTCTATGATCACTAGAAACTTAGGAGGGGCAATGGGATTTAGCTATCGATGATCACTAGAAGCTATGGAGGAGCAATGGGATCTAGCTGTCCAAGAACACTAGAAACTGTGGAGGAGCAATGGGATCTAGCTGTCTATGATCGCTAGAAGCAATGGAGGGGAAATGGGATCTAGCTGTCTATGATCACTAGAAGCTGTGGTGTGGCAATGGGATCTAGCTGTCTATGATCACGAGAAACTGTGTAGGGACAATGGGATCCTGCTCTCTATGATCACTAGAAGCTGTGTAGGGGCAATGCGATCTAGCTGTCGATGATCACTAGAAGCTGTGGAGGAGCAATAGGATCTAGCTTTATATGATCAATAGAAGCTTTGGAGGGACGATGGGATCTAGCTGTCTATGATCAGTGGAAGCTGCGGAGGGTCGATGGGATATAGCTGTCTTTGATCACTAGAAGCTATGGAGAGACAATGGGATCAAGCTGTCTATGATCACTAGAAGATGTGGAGGACAAATGGGATCTAGCTGTCTAAGATCACTAGAAGCTGATGAGGGGCCATGGGATCTAGATCTCTCTGCTCACTAGAAGCTCTGAAGGGACAATGGGATCCAGATGTCTAAGATCACTAGAAGCTGAGGAGCAGTAATGGGAAAAAGCTGTCCATGATCACTAGAAGACATGCAGGGGCAATTGGATCTAGCTGTCTATGATCACTAGAAACTTTGGAGGGTCAATGCGATATAGCTGTCTATGGTCAGTAGAAGGTATGAAGGAGCAAAGGGATCTAGCTGTTCAATATCACTAGAAGCTGTGGAGGAGCAATGGGATGTAGCTGTCCAAGATCACTAGAAGCAATGGAGGGAAAATGGGATCTAGCTGTCTATGATCACTAGAGGCTGTGGAGTGACAATGGGATCTAGCTGTCTATGATCTCTAGAAGCTGTAGAGGGGCAATGGGATCATGCTGTTTATCATCACTAGAAGCTGTGGAGGGAAAATGGGATCTAGCTGTCCATGATCACTCTAAGCTGTGGAGGGACAATGGGATCTAGCTATTTATGATCACGAGAAGCTTCGGAGGGACAATGGGATCTAGCAGTCTATGATCACTAGAAGCTGTGGAGGGACAATGGGAGCTAGCTGCCTATGATCATTGGAAGCTGTGGAGGGGCATTGGGATCTTGCTGTCTATGATCTCTAGAAGCTGTGGAGGGACAATGGGATCTAGCTGTCTATGATCAATAGAAGCTGTGGAGGGGCAATGGGATCTAGCTGTCGATGATCACTAGAAGCTGTGCAGGAGCAATGGGATCTAGCTGTCTATGATCAATAGAAGCTGTGGAGGGGCAATGGGATCTAGATGTCTATGATCAATAGAAGCTGTGGAGGGGCAATGGGATCTAGCTGTCTAAGATCACTGGAAGCTGTGGAGGGGCAATGGGATGTAGCTGCCTATGATCACTACAAGCTCTAGAGGGGCAATGGGATCTAGCTGACTATATTCACTACAAGCAAAGGAGGGGCAATGGGATGTAGCTGTCCAACATCACTAGCAGCAGTGGAGGGAAAATGGGATCTAGCTGTCTGTGATCACTAGAAGCTATGTAGGGACAATGGGATCCAGATGTCTATGATCACTGGAAGCTGTGGAAGGACAATGGGATCATGCTGTCTATGATCACTAGAAACTGTGATGGGACAATCTGTTCCAGCTGTCTATGATCACTAGAAGCTATGGAGAGACAATGGGATCTAGCTGTCTATGATCACTAGAAGATGTGGAGGGCAAATGGGATCTAGCTGTCTATGATCACTAGAAGCTGAGGAGGGGCCATGGGATCTAGATCTCTCTGCTCACTAGAAGCTGTGGAGCGACAATGTCTAGCTGTCTATGATCACTAGAAGCTGAGGAGGGTCAATGGGATCTAGTTGTCTATAATCACTAGAAACTGTGTAGGGACAATGGGATCCAGCTGTCTATTATCACTAGAAACTGTGTAGGGACAATGGGATCCAGCTGTCTATGATCACTAGAAACTCTGGAGGGGCAATGTGATCTAGCTGTCTATGATCAATAGAAGCTGTGGAGGGGCAATGTGATCTAGCTGTCTATGATCAATAGAAGCTGTGGAGGGGCAATGTGATCTAGCTGTCTATGATCAATTGAAGCTGTGGAGGGGCAATGAGAGCGAGCTGTTGATGATCACTAGAAGCTATGGAGGAGCAATGGGATCTAGCTGTCCAAGATCACTAGAAGCAGTGGAGGAGCAATGGCATGTAGCTGTCCAACATCACTAGAAGCACTGGAGGGAAAATGGGATCTGGCTGTCTATGATCACTAGAAGCTGTGGAGGGAAAATGGGATCGAGCTGTCTATGATAACTAGAAGCTGTGGAGGGACAATAGGATCTAGCTGTCTATGATCACTTGAATCTGTGGAGGGGCAAAGGGATTTAGCTCTCTATGATCACTACAAGCTGTGGAGGGCCAATGGGATCAAGCTGTCTATGATGACTAGAAACTGTGGATTGACAATGGAATCCAACTTTGATCACTAGATGCTGTTGTAGGGCAATGGGATCTAGCTGTCTATGATCACTAGAAACTGTTTAGGGCCAATTGGATCTAGCTGTCTATGATCTTTGGAAGCTGTGGAGGGACAATGGGATCTAGCTGTCTATGATAACTAGAAGCTGTGGAGGGACAATGGGATCTAGCTGTCTATGATCACGAGAAGCAATGGTGGGACAATGGGATCTAGCTGTCTATGTTCACTAGAAGCAGTAGTGGGACAATGGGATCTAGCTGTCTATGATCACTAGAAGCAATGGAGGGGCAATGCGATCTAGCTGTCTATGATCAGTAGAAACTCTGTAGGGACAATGGGATCCAGCTGTCTATGATCACTAGAAGCTGGGGAGGGGCAATGGGATCCAGCTGTCTATGATCACTAAAAGATGTGGAGGAGCAATGGGATCTAGCTGTCCAAGATCAGTAGAAGCAGTGGAGGAGCAATGGGATCTAGCTGTCCAAGATCAATAGAAGCAGTGGAGGGAAAATGGGATCAAGCTGTCGATGATCACTAGAAGCTGTGGAGGATCAATGGGATCTAGCTGTCTATGATCAATAGAAGCTGTGGAGCGACAATGTGATCTAGCTGTCTAGGATCACCAGAAGCTGTGGAGGGCCAATGGGATCAAGCTGTCTATGATGTCTAGAAACTGTGGATTGACAATGGAATCCAACTTTGATCACTAGATGCTGTTGTAGGGCAATGGGATCTAGCTGTCTATGATCACTAGAAACTGTTTAGGGCCAATTGGATCTAGCTGTCTATGATCTTTGGAAGCTGTGGAGGGACAATGGGATCTAGCTGTCTATGATAACGAGAAGCTGTGGAGGGACAATGGGATCTAGCTGTCTATGATCATGAGAAGCAGTGGTAGGACAATGGGATCTAGCTGTCTATGTTCACTAGAAGCAGAGGTGGGACAATGGGATCTAGCTGTCTATGATCACTAGAAGCAATGGAGGGGCAATGCGATCTAGCTGTCTATGATCAGTAGAAACTGTGTAGGGACAATGGGATCCAGCTGTCTATGATCACTAGAAGCTGGGGAGTGGCAATGGGATCTAGCTGTCTGTGATCACTAAAAGATGTGGAGGAGCAATGGGATCTAGCTGTCCAAGATCAGTAGAAGCAGTGGAGGAGCAATGGGATCTAGCTGTCCAAGATCAATAGAAGCAGTGGAGGGAAAATGGGATCAAGCTGTCGATGATCACTAGAAGCTGTGGAGGATCAATGGGATCTAGCTGTCTATGATCAATAGAAGCTGTGGAGTGGCAATGGGATCTAGCTGTCTATGATCACTACAAGCTGAGGAGGGGCAATGGGATCTGGCTGTCTATGATCACTAGAAACTATGTAGGGACAATGGGATCCTGCTGTCAATGATCACTAGAAGCTGTGGAGGGGCGATGGTAACTAGATGTCGATGATCACTAGAAGCTGTGGAGGAGCAATGGGATCTAGATGTTTATGATCAATAGAAGCTGTGGAGGGACAATGGGATCTAGCTGTCTATGATCATTGGAAGCTGTGGAGGGGCAATGGGATCTTGCTGTCTATGATCTCTAGAAGCTGTGGAGGGACAATGGGATCTAGCTGTCTATGATCAATAGAAGCTGTGGAGCGACAATGTCTAGCTGTCTATGATCACTAGAAGCTGAGGAGGGTCAATGGGATCTAGCTGTCTATGATCACTATAAACTGTGTAGGGACAATGGGATCAGCTGTCTATGATCACTAGAAACTGTATAGGGACAATGGGATCCAGCTGTCTATGATCACTAGAAACTCTGGAGGGGCAATGTGATCTAGCTGTCTATGATCAATAGAAGCTGTGGAGGGGCAATGGGATCTAGCTGTCGATGATCACTAGAAGCTATGGAGGAGCAATGGGATCTAACTGTCCAAGATCACAAGAAGCAGTGGAGGAGCAATGGCATGTAGCTGTCCAACATCACTAGAAGCACTGGAGGGAAAATGGGATCTGGCTGTCTATGATCACTAGAAGCTGTGGAGGAAACATGGGATCTAGCTTTCTATGATCATTAGAAGCTGTGGACGGGCAATGGGATCTTGCTGTCCTAAATCACTAGAAGCTGTGGAGGGAAAATGGGATCTAGCTGTCTATGATGACTAGAAGCTGTGGAGGGACAATAGGATCTAGCTGTCTATGATCACTTGAATCTGTGGAGGGGCAAAGGGATTTAGCTCTCTATGATCACTCTTAACTGTGGAGGGGCAATGGGATCAAGCTGTCTATGATGACTAGAAACTGTGGATTGACAATGGAATCCAGCTTTGATCACTAGATGCTGTTGTAGGGCAATCGGATCTAGCTGTCTATGATGACTAGAAACTGTGGATTGACAATGGAATCCAGCTTTGATCACTAGATGCTGTTGTAGGGCAATCGGATCTAGCTGTCTATGATCACTAGAAACTGTTTAGGGCCAATTGGCTCTAGCTGTCTATGATCTTTGGAAGCTGTGGAGGGACAATGGGATCTAGCTGTCTATGATAACTAGAAGCTGTGGAGGGACAATGGGATCTAGCTGTCTATGATCTTTGGAAGCTGTGGAGGGGCATTGGGACCTTGCTGTCTATGATCTCTAGAAGCTGTGGAGGGTCAATGGGATCTAGCTGTCTATGATCAATAGAAGCTGTGGAGCGACAATGTCTAGCTGTCTCTGATCACTAGAAGCTGAGGAGGGTCAATGGGATCTAGCTGTCTATGATCACTATAAACTGTGTAGGGACAATGGGATCCAGCTGTCTATGATCACTAGAAACTGTGTAGGGACAATGGGATCCAACTGTCTATGATCACTAGAAACTCTGGAGGGGCAATGTGATCTAGCTGTCTATGATCAATTGAAGCTGTGGAGGGGCAATGGGATCTAGCTGTCGATGATCACTAGAAGCTATAGAGGAGCAATGGGATCTAGCTGTCCAAGATCACTAGAAGCAGTGGAGGAGCAATGGCATGTAGCTGTCCAACATCACTAGAAGCACTGGAGGGAAAAAGGGATCTAGCTGTCTATGATCATTAGAAGCTGTGGAGGAACAACGGGATCTAGCTTTCTATGATTGTTAGAAGCTGTGGACGGGCAATGGGATCTTGCTGTCTATGATCACTAGAAGCTATGGAGGTAAAATGGGATCTAGCTGTCTGTGATAACTAGAAGCTGTGGAGGGACAATAGGATCTAGCTGTCTATGATCACTTGAATCTGTGGAGGGGCAAAGGGATTTAGCTCTCTATGATCACTAGAAGCTGTGGAGGGGCAATGGGATCAAGCTGGCTATGATGACTAGAAACTGTGGATTGACAATGGAATCCAACTTTGATCACCAGATGCTGTTGTAGGGCAAAGGGATCTAGCTGTCTATGATCACTAGAAACTGTTTAGGGGCAATTGGATCTAGCTGTCTATGATCTTTGGAAGCTGTGGAGGGGCAACGGGATCTAGCTGTCTATGATCACTAGAAGCTGAGGAGGGGCAATGGGATCGAGTTGTCTATCATCACTAGAAACTGTGTAGGCACAATGGGATCCAGCTATCTATGATCACTAGAAACTTAGGAGCGGCAATGGGATCTAGCTGTCGATGATCACTAGAAGCTATGGAGGAGCAATGGGATCTAGCTGTCCAAGATCACTAGAAGCTGTGGAGGGGCAATGGGATCTAGCTGTCTATAAACACTAGAGGCAATGGAGGGGCAATGGGATCTAGCTGTCTATGATCACTAGAAGCTGTGGAGCGGCAATGGGATCTAGCTGTCTATGATCACAAGAAGCTGAGGAGGGGCAATGGGATCTAGCTGTCTATGGTCAATAGAAACTGTGGAGTGGCAATGGGATCTAGCTGTCTATGATTACTAGAAGCTGTGGAGGGACAATGGGATCCAGCTGTCTAAGATCACTGGAAGCTGTGGAGGGGACATGGGATGTACCTGTCAATGATCACTAGAAGCTCTGGAGGGGCAATGTGATCTAGCTGTCTATGCTCAATGGAAGCTGTGGAGCGGCATTGGGATATTGCTGTCTATGATCTCTAAAAGCTGTGGGGGGACAATGGGATCTAGCTGTCTATGATCAATAGAAACTCTGGAGCGACAATATGATCTAGCTGTCTATGATCACTAGAAGCTGTGGAGCGGCAATGGGATCTAGCTGTCTATGATCAAAAGAAGCTGAGGAGGGGCAATGGGATCTAGCTGTCTATGGTCAATAGAAACTGTGGAGTGGCAATGCAATCTAGCTGTCTATGATCACTAGAAGCTGTGTAGGGGCAATGCAATCTAGCTGTCTCTGATCATGAGAAGCTGTGGAGCGACAATGGGATCTAGCTTTGATCACTAGATTCTGTAGTAGGGCAACGGGATTCAGCTGTCTATGATCACTAGAAGCTGTGGAGGGGCAATGGGGTCGAGCTGTCTATGAAAACTAGAAGCTGTGGAGCGACAATGGGATCTAGCTTTGATCACTAGATTCTGTAGTAGGGCAACGGGATTCAGCTGTCTATGATCACTAGAAGCTGTGGAGGGAAAATGGGATCTAGCTGTGTATGATCATTGGAAGCTGTGGAGGGGCATTGGGATTTTGCTGTCTATGTTCTGTAGAAGCTGTGGGGGGACAATGGGATCTAGCTGTCTATGATCACTAGAAGCTGCGGAGGGCCAATGGGATCTAGCTGTCTATGATCACTAGAAGCTGTGGAGGGGCAATGAGATCTAGCTGTCTATGATCATTGGAAGATATGGAGGGGAAATGTGATCTAGCTGTCTATGATCACTAGAAGCTGTGGAGGGACAATGGCATCTAGCTGTCTATGATCATTGGAAGCTGTGGAGGGTCATTGGGATCCAGCTGTCTATGATCACTGGCAGCTGTGGAGGGACAATGGGATCTAACTTTCTATGATCACTAGAAGCTGTGGAGGGACAAATGGATCTAGCTGTGTATGATAACTAGAAGCTGTGGAGGGATAATGGGACCTAGCTGCTTATAATTAATAGAAGACACGGATGGACAAGGGTATCCTACTGTCTATGATCGCTGGAAACTGTGGAGGGGCAATGGAATCTAGCTGTCCATGATCACTAGAAGCTGTGGAGGGACAATGTGATCTAGCTGTCTAGGATCACCAGAAGCTGTGGAGGGCCAATGGGATCAAGCTGTCTATGATGTCTAGAAACTGTGGATTGACAATGGAATCCAACTTTGATCACTAGATGCTGTTGTAGGGCAATGGGATCTAGCTGTCTATGATCACTAGAAACTGTTTAGGGCCAATTGGATCTAGCTGTCTATGATCTTTGGAAGCTGTGGAGGGACAATGGGATCTAGCTGTCTATGATAACGAGAAGCTGTGGAGGGACAATGGGATCTAGCTGTCTATGATCACGAGAAGCAGTGGTAGGACAATGGGATCTAGCTGTCTATGTTCACTAGAAGCAGAGGTGGGACAATGGGATCTAGCTGTCTATGATCACTAGAAGCAATGGAGGGGCAATGCGATCTAGCTGTCTATGATCAGTAGAAAATGTGTAGGGACAATGGGATCCAGCTGTCTATGATCACTAGAAGCTGGGGAGTGGCAATGGGATCTAGCTGTCTGTGATCACTAAAAGATGTGGAGGAGCAATGGGATCTAGCTGTCCAAGATCAGTAGAAGCAGTGGAGGAGCAATGGGATCTAGCTGTCCAAGATCAATAGAAGCAGTGGAGGGAAAATGGGATCAAGCTGTCGATGATCACTAGAAGCTGTGGAGGATCAATGGGATCTAGCTGTCTATGATCAATAGAAGCTGTGGAGTGGCAATGGGATCTAGCTGTCTATGATCACTACAAGCTGAGGAGGGGCAATGGGATCTGGCTGTCTATGATCACTAGAAACTATGTAGGGACAATGGGATCCTGCTGTCAATGATCACTAGAAGCTGTGGAGGGGCGATGGTAACTAGATGTCGATGATCACTAGAAGCTGTGGAGGAGCAATGGGATCTAGATGTTTATGATCAATAGAAGCTGTGGAGGGACAATGGGATCTAGCTGTCTATGATCATTGGAAGCTGTGGAGGGGCAATGGGATCTTGCTGTCTATGATCTCTAGAAGCTGTGGAGGGACAATGGGATCTAGCTGTCTATGATCAATAGAAGCTGTGGAGCGACAATGTCTAGCTGTCTATGATCACTAGAAGCTGAGGAGGGTCAATGGGATCTAGCTGTCTATGATCACTATAAACTGTGTAGGGACAATGGGATCAGCTGTCTATGATCACTAGAAACTGTATAGGGACAATGGGATCCAGCTGTCTATGATCACTAGAAACTCTGGAGGGGCAATGTGATCTAGCTGTCTATGATCAATAGAAGCTGTGGAGGGGCAATGGGATCTAGCTGTCGATGATCACTAGAAGCTATGGAGGAGCAATGGGATCTAACTGTCCAAGATCACAAGAAGCAGTGGAGGAGCAATGGCATGTAGCTGTCCAACATCACTAGAAGCACTGGAGGGAAAATGGGATCTGGCTGTCTATGATCACTAGAAGCTGTGGAGGAAACATGGGATCTAGCTTTCTATGATCATTAGAAGCTGTGGACGGGCAATGGGATCTTGCTGTCCTAAATCACTAGAAGCTGTGGAGGGAAAATGGGATCTAGCTGTCTATGATGACTAGAAGCTGTGGAGGGACAATAGGATCTAGCTGTCTATGATCACTTGAATCTGTGGAGGGGCAAAGGGATTTAGCTCTCTATGATCACTCTTAACTGTGGAGGGGCAATGGGATCAAGCTGTCTATGATGACTAGAAACTGTGGATTGACAATGGAATCCAGCTTTGATCACTAGATGCTGTTGTAGGGCAATCGGATCTAGCTGTCTATGATGACTAGAAACTGTGGATTGACAATGGAATCCAGCTTTGATCACTAGATGCTGTTGTAGGGCAATCGGATCTAGCTGTCTATGATCACTAGAAACTGTTTAGGGCCAATTGGCTCTAGCTGTCTATGATCTTTGGAAGCTGTGGAGGGACAATGGGATCTAGCTGTCTATGATAACTAGAAGCTGTGGAGGGACAATGGGATCTAGCTGTCTATGATCTTTGGAAGCTGTGGAGGGGCATTGGGACCTTGCTGTCTATGATCTCTAGAAGCTGTGGAGGGTCAATGGGATCTAGCTGTCTATGATCAATAGAAGCTGTGGAGCGACAATGTCTAGCTGTCTCTGATCACTAGAAGCTGAGGAGGGTCAATGGGATCTAGCTGTCTATGATCACTATAAACTGTGTAGGGACAATGGGATCCAGCTGTCTATGATCACTAGAAACTGTGTAGGGACAATGGGATCCAACTGTCTATGATCACTAGAAACTCTGGAGGGGCAATGTGATCTAGCTGTCTATGATCAATTGAAGCTGTGGAGGGGCAATGGGATCTAGCTGTCGATGATCACTAGAAGCTATAGAGGAGCAATGGGATCTAGCTGTCCAAGATCACTAGAAGCAGTGGAGGAGCAATGGCATGTAGCTGTCCAACATCACTAGAAGCACTGGAGGGAACAAGGGATCTAGCTGTCTATGATCATTAGAAGCTGTGGAGGAACAACGGGATCTAGCTTTCTATGATTGTTAGAAGCTGTGGACGGGCAATGGGATCTTGCTGTCTATGATCACTAGAAGCTATGGAGGTAAAATGGGATCTAGCTGTCTGTGATAACTAGAAGCTGTGGAGGGACAATAGGATCTAGCTGTCTATGATCACTTGAATCTGTGGAGGGGCAAAGGGATTTAGCTCTCTATGATCACTAGAAGCTGTGGAGGGGCAATGGGATCAAGCTGGCTATGATGACTAGAAACTGTGGATTGACAATGGAATCCAACTTTGATCACCAGATGCTGTTGTAGGGCAAAGGGATCTAGCTGTCTATGATCACTAGAAACTGTTTAGGGGCAATTGGATCTAGCTGTCTATGATCTTTGGAAGCTGTGGAGGGGCAACGGGATCTAGCTGTCTATGATCACTAGAAGCTGAGGAGGGGCAATGGGATCGAGTTGTCTATCATCACTAGAAACTGTGTAGGCACAATGGGATCCAGCTATCTATGATCACTAGAAACTTAGGAGCGGCAATGGGATCTAGCTGTCGATGATCACTAGAAGCTATGGAGGAGCAATGGGATCTAGCTGTCCAAGATCACTAGAAGCTGTGGAGGGGCAATGGGATCTAGCTGTCTATAAACACTAGAGGCAATGGAGGGGCAATGGGATCTAGCTGTCTATGATCACTAGAAGCTGTGGAGCGGCAATGGGATCTAGCTGTCTATGATCACAAGAAGCTGAGGAGGGGCAATGGGATCTAGCTGTCTATGGTCAATAGAAACTGTGGAGTGGCAATGGGATCTAGCTGTCTATGATTACTAGAAGCTGTGGAGGGACAATGGGATCCAGCTGTCTAAGATCACTGGAAGCTGTGGAGGGGACATGGGATGTACCTGTCAATGATCACTAGAAGCTCTGGAGGGGCAATGTGATCTAGCTGTCTATGCTCAATGGAAGCTGTGGAGCGGCATTGGGATATTGCTGTCTATGATCTCTAAAAGCTGTGGGGGGACAATGGGATCTAGCTGTCTATGATCAATAGAAACTCTGGAGCGACAATATGATCTAGCTGTCTATGATCACTAGAAGCTGTGGAGCGGCAATGGGATCTAGCTGTCTATGATCAAAAGAAGCTGAGGAGGGGCAATGGGATCTAGCTGTCTATGGTCAATAGAAACTGTGGAGTGGCAATGCAATCTAGCTGTCTCTGATCATGAGAAGCTGTGGAGCGACAATGGGATCTAGCTTTGATCACTAGATTCTGTAGTAGGGCAACGGGATTCAGCTGTCTCTGATCACTAGAAGCTGTGGAGGGAAAATGGGATCTAGCTGTGTATGATCATTGGAAGCTGTGGAGGGGCATTGGGATATTGCTGTCTATGTTCTGTAGAAGCTGTGGGGGGACAATGGGATCTAGCTGTCTATGATCACTAGAAGCTGCGGAGGGCCAATGGGATCTAGCTGTCTATGATCACTAGAAGCTGTGGAGGGGCAATGAGATCTAGCTGTCTATGATCATTGGAAGATATGGAGGGGAAATGTGATCTAGCTGTCTATGATCACTAGAAGCTGTGGAGGGACAATGGCATCTAGCTGTCTATGATCATTGGAAGCTGTGGAGGGTCATTGGGATCCAGCTGTCTATGATCACTGGCAGCTGTGGAGGGACAATGGGATCTAACTTTCTATGATCACTAGAAGCTGTGGAGGGACAAATGGATCTAGCTGTGTATGATAACTAGAAGCTGTGGAGGGACAATGGGACCTAGCTGCTTATAATTAATAGAAGACACGGATGGACAAGGGTATCCTACTGTCTATGATCGCTGGAAACTGTGGAGGGGCAATGGAATCTAGCTGTCCATGATCACTAGAAGCTGTGGAGGAGCAATGGGATCTAGCTGTCTGTGATCACTAGAAGCTGTGTAGGGGCAATTAGATCAAGCAGTCTATTATGACTAGAAACTGTGGAGGGACAATGGGATCTAGCTATGATCACTGGAAGCTGTTGTACGGCAATGGGATCTAGCTGGCTATGATCACTAGAAGCTGTGCAGGGGCAATGGGATCTAGCATTCTATGATCACTAGAAGCTGTGGGCGGGCAATGGGATCTATCTGGCTATGATCAGAAGAAGCTGTGGAGGGGCAATGGGATCTAGCTGTCTATGATCACTAGAAGCAATGGAGGGGCAATGCGATCTAGCTGTCTATGATCAGTAGAAACTGTGTAGGGACAATGGGATCCAGCTGTCTATGATCACCAGAAGCTGGGGAGTGGCAATGGGATCTAGCTGTCTGTGATCACTAAAAGATGTGGAGGAGCAATGGGATCTAGCTGTCCAAGATCAGTAGAAGCAGTGGAGGAGCAATGGGATCTAGCTGTCCAAGATCAATAGAAGCAGTGGAGGGAAAATGGGATCAAGCTGTCGATGATCACTAGAAGCTGTGGAGGATCAATGGGATCTAGCTGTCTATGATCAATAGAAGCTGTGGAGTGGCAATGGGATCTAGCTGTCTATGATCACTACAAGCTGAGGAGGGGCAATGGGATCTGGCTGTCTATGATCACTAGAAACTATGTAGGGACAATGGGATCCTGCTGTCAATGATCACTAGAAGCTGTGGAGGGGCGATGGTAACTAGATGTCGATGATCACTAGAAGCTGTGGAGGAGCAATGGGATCTAGATGTTTATGATCAATAGAAGCTGTGGAGGGACAATGGGATCTAGCTGTCTATGATCATTGGAAGCTGTGGAGGGGCAATGGGATCTTGCTGTCTATGATCTCTAGAAGCTGTGGAGGGACAATGGGATCTAGCTGTCTATGATCAATAGAAGCTGTGGAGCGACAATATCTAGCTGTCTATGATCACTAGAAGCTGAGGAGGGTCAATGGGATCTAGCTGTCTATGATCACTATAAACTGTGTAGGGACAATGGGATCCAGCTGTCTATGATCACTAGAAACTGTATAGGGACAATGGGATCCAGCTGTCTATGATCACTAGAAACTCTGGAGGGGCAATGTGATCTAGCTGTCTATGATCAATAGAAGCTGTGGAGGGGCAATGGGATCTAGCTGTCGATGATCACTAGAAGCTATGGAGGAGCAATGGGATCTAACTGTCCAAGATCACAAGAAGCAGTGGAGGAGCAATGGCATGTAGCTGTCCAACATCACTAGAAGCACTGGAGGGAAAATGGGATCTGGCTGTCTATGATCACTAGAAGCTGTGGAGGAAACATGGGATCTAGCTTTCTATGATCATTAGAAGCTGTGGACGGGCAATGGGATCTTGCTGTCCTAAATCACTAGAAGCTGTGGAGGGAAAATGGGATCTAGCTGTCTATGATGACTAGAAGCTGTGGAGGGACAATAGGATCTAGCTGTCTATGATCACTTGAATCTGTGGAGGGGCAAAGGGATTTAGCTCTCTATGATCACTCTTAACTGTGGAGGGGCAATGGGATCAAGCTGTCTATGATGACTAGAAACTGTGGATTGACAATGGAATCCAGCTTTGATCACTAGATGCTGTTGTAGGGCAATCGGATCTAGCTGTCTATGATGACTAGAAACTGTGGATTGACAATGGAATCCAGCTTTGATCACTAGATGCTGTTGTAGGGCAATCGGATCTAGCTGTCTATGATCACTAGAAACTGTTTAGGGCCAATTGGCTCTAGCTGTCTATGATCTTTGGAAGCTGTGGAGGGACAATGGGATCTAGCTGTCTATGATAACTAGAAGCTGTGGAGGGACAATGGGATCTAGCTGTCTATGATCTTTGGAAGCTGTGGAGGGGCATTGGGACCTTGCTGTCTATGATCTCTAGAAGCTGTGGAGGGTCAATGGGATCTAGCTGTCTATGATCAATAGAAGCTGTGGAGCGACAATGTCTAGCTGTCTCTGATCACTAGAAGCTGAGGAGGGTCAATGGGATCTAGCTGTCTATGATCACTATAAACTGTGTAGGGACAATGGGATCCAGCTGTCTATGATCACTAGAAACTGTGTAGGGACAATGGGATCCAACTGTCTATGATCACTAGAAACTCTGGAGGGGCAATGTGATCTAGCTGTCTATGATCAATTGAAGCTGTGGAGGGGCAATGGGATCTAGCTGTCGATGATCACTAGAAGCTATAGAGGAGCAATGGGATCTAGCTGTCCAAGATCACTAGAAGCAGTGGAGGAGCAATGGCATGTAGCTGTCCAACATCACTAGAAGCACTGGAGGGAAAAAGGGATCTAGCTGTCTATGATCATTAGAAGCTGTGGAGGAACAACGGGATCTAGCTTTCTATGATTGTTAGAAGCTGTGGACGGGCAATGGGATCTTGCTGTCTATGATCACTAGAAGCTATGGAGGTAAAATGGGATCTAGCTGTCTGTGATAACTAGAAGCTGTGGAGGGACAATAGGATCTAGCTGTCTATGATCACTTGAATCTGTGGAGGGGCAAAGGGATTTAGCTCTCTATGATCACTAGAAGCTGTGGAGGGGCAATGGGATCAAGCTGGCTATGATGACTAGAAACTGTGGATTGACAATGGAATCCAACTTTGATCACCAGATGCTGTTGTAGGGCAAAGGGATCTAGCTGTCTATGATGACTAGAAACTGTTTAGGGGCAATTGGATCTAGCTGTCTATGATCTTTGGAAGCTGTGGAGGGGCAACGGGATCTAGCTGTCTATGATCACTAGAAGCTGAGGAGGGGCAATGGGATCGAGTTGTCTATCATCACTAGAAACTGTGTAGGCACAATGGGATCCAGCTATCTATGATCACTAGAAACTTAGGAGCGGCAATGGGATCTAGCTGTCGATGATCACTAGAAGCTATGGAGGAGCAATGGGATCTAGCTGTCCAAGATCACTAGAAGCTGTGGAGGGGCAATGGGATCTAGCTGTCTATAAACACTAGAGGCAATGGAGGGGCAATGGGATCTAGCTGTCTATGATCACTAGAAGCTGTGGAGCGGCAATGGGATCTAGCTGTCTATGATCACAAGAAGCTGAGGAGGGGCAATGGGATCTAGCTGTCTATGGTCAATAGAAACTGTGGAGTGGCAATGGGATCTAGCTGTCTATGATTACTAGAAGCTGTGGAGGGACAATGGGATCCAGCTGTCTAAGATCACTGGAAGCTGTGGAGGGGACATGGGATGTACCTGTCAATGATCACTAGAAGCTCTGGAGGGGCAATGTGATCTAGCTGTCTATGCTCAATGGAAGCTGTGGAGCGGCATTGGGATATTGCTGTCTATGATCTCTAAAAGCTGTGGGGGGACAATGGGATCTAGCTGTCTATGATCAATAGAAACTCTGGAGCGACAATATGATCTAGCTGTCTATGATCACTAGAAGCTGTGGAGCGGCAATGCAATCTAGCTGTCTCTGATCACTAGAAGCTGTGGAGCGACAATGGGATCTAGCTTTGATCACTAGATTCTGTAGTAGGGCAACGGGATTCAGCTGTCTATGATCACTAGAAGCTGTGGAGGGAAAATGGGATCTAGCTGTGTATGATCATTGGAAGCTGTGGAGGGGCATTGGGATATTGCTGTCTATGTTCTGTAGAAGCTGTGGGGGGACAATGGGATCTAGCTGTCTATGATCACTAGAAGCTGCGGAGGGCCAATGGGATCTAGCTGTCTATGATCACTAGAAGCTGTGGAGGGGCAATGAGATCTAGCTGTCTATGATCATTGGAAGATATGGAGGGGAAATGTGATCTAGCTGTCTATGATCACTAGAAGCTGTGGAGGGACAATGGCATCTAGCTGTCTATGATCATTGGAAGCTGTGGAGGGTCATTGGGATCCAGCTGTCTATGATCACTGGCAGCTGTGGAGGGACAATGGGATCTAACTTTCTATGATCACTAGAAGCTGTGGAGGGACAAATGGATCTAGCTGTGTATGATAACTAGAAGCTGTGGAGGGACAATGGGACCTAGCTGCTTATGATTAATAGAAGACACGGATGGACAAGGGTATCCTACTGTCTATGATCGCTGGAAACTGTGGAGGGGCAATGGAATCTAGCTGTCCATGATCACTAGAAGCTGTGGAGGAGCAATGGGATCTAGCTGTCTGTGATCACTAGAAGCTGTGTAGGGGCAATTAGATCAAGCAGTCTATTATGACTAGAAACTGTGGAGGGACAATGGGATCTAGCTATGATCACTGGAAGCTGTTGTACGGCAATGGGATCTAGCTGGCTATGATCACTAGAAGCTGTGCAGGGGCAATGGGATCTAGCATTCTATGATCACTAGAAGCTGTGGGCGGGCAATGGGATCTATCTGGCTATGATCAGAAGAAGCTGTGGAGGGGCAATGGGATCTAGCTGTCTATGATCACTAGAAGCTTTGGAGGGGCAATTTGATCTAGCTGTCTATGATCTCTAGAAGATGTGGAGGGACAATGGGATCTAGCTGTCTATGATCAATAGAAGCTGTGCAGCGACAATGTGATCTAGCTGTCTAAGATCACTAGAAGCTGTGGAGGGGCAATGCAATCTAGCTGTCTCTGATCACTAGAAGCTGTGGAGGGGCAATGGGATCAGGCTGTCTATGATCACTAGAAACTGTGTGGGGACAATGGGATCCAGCTATCTATGATCATTAGAAGCTGTGGAGGGGTAATTGAATCTAGCTGTCGATGATCACTAGAAGCTTTGGAGGAGCAATGGGATGTAGCTGTCCAAGATGACATGAAGCAGTGGAGGAGCAATGGGATGTAGCAGAACAACATCACTAGAAGTAGTGGAGGGAAAATGTGATCTAGCTGTCTATGATCACTCAAGGCTGTGGAGGGACAACGGGATCCAGCTGTCTATGAATACAAGAATCTGTGGAGGGGCAATGGGATCCTGCTGTCTATGATCACTAGAAGCAGTGGAGGGAAAATGGGATCTAGCTGTCTATGATCACTGAAAGCTGTGGAGGGTAAATGGGATCCAGCTGTCCTTGATCACTAGAAGCTGTGGAGTGGCAATGGGATCTAGCTGTCTGTGATAACTAGAAGCTGTGGAGGGGCAATCGGATCAAGCTGTCCATTATGACTAGAAACTGTGGAGGGACAATAGGATCTAGCTATGATCACTGGAAACTGTTGTATGGCAATGGGATCTAGCTGCCTATGATTACTAGAAGCTGTGAAGGGACAATGGGGTCTAGCTGTCTATGATCTTTGGAAGCTGTGGAGGGGCATTGGGACCTTGCTGTCTATGATCTCTAGAAGCTGTGGAGGGTCAATGGGATCTAGCTGTCTATGATCAATAGAAGCTGTGGAG
This sequence comes from Isurus oxyrinchus, assembly GCA_026770705.1. Lineage (NCBI taxonomy): Eukaryota > Metazoa > Chordata > Chondrichthyes > Lamniformes > Lamnidae > Isurus > Isurus oxyrinchus. The sequence continues at coordinate 175,907,737 of JANJGN010000006.1, read as the reverse complement.
CGACAATGTCTAGCTGTCTCTGATCACTAGAAGCTCAGGAGGGTCAATGGGATCTAGCTGTCTATGATCACTAGAAACTGTGTAAGGACAATGGGATCCAGCTGTCTATGATCACTAGAAACTGTGTAGGGACAATGGGATCCAACTGTCTATGATCACTAGAAACTCTGGAGGGGCAATGTGATCTAGCTGTCTATGATCACTAGAAGCTGTGGAGGGGCAATGGGATCTAGCTGTCGATGATCACTAGAAGCTATAGAGGAGCAATGGGATCTAGCTGTCCAAGATCACTAGAAGCAGTGGAGGAGCAATGGCATGTAGCTGTCCAACATCACTAGAAGCACTGGAGGGAAAAAGGGATCTAGCTGTCTATGATCATTAGAAGCTGTGGAGGAACAACGGGATCTAGCTTTCTATGATTGTTAGAAGCTGTGGACGGGCAATGGGATCTTGCTGTCTATGATCACTAGAAGCTATGGAGGTAAAATGAGATCTAGCTGTCTGTGATAACTAGAAGCTGTGGAGGGACAATAGAATCTAGCTGTCTATGATCACTTGAATCTGTGGAGGGGCAAAGGGATTTAGCTCTCTATGATCACTAGAAGCTGTGGAGGGGCAATGGGATCAAGCTGTCTATGATGACTAGAAACTGTGGATTGACAATGGAATCCAACTTTGATCACCAGATGCTGTTGTAGGGCAAAGGGATCTAGCTGTCTATGATCACTAGAAACTGTTTAGGGGCAATTGGATCTAGCTGTCTATGATCTTTGGAAGCTGTGGAGGGGCAATGGGATCTAGCTGTCTATGATCACTAGAAGCTGAGGAGGGGCAATGGGATCGAGTTGTCTATCATCTCTAGAAACTGTGTAGGCACAATGGGATCCAGCTATCTATGATCACTAGAAACTTAGGAGCGGCAATGGGATCTAGCTGTCGATGATCACTAGAAGCTATGGAGGAGCAATGGGATCTAGCTGTCCAAGATCACTAGAAGCTGTGGAGGGGCAATGGGATCTAGCTGTCTATAAACACTAGAGGCAATGGAGGGGCAATGGGATCTAGCTGTCTATGATCACTAGAAGCTGTGGAGCGGCAATGGGATCTAGCTGTCTATGATCACAAGAAGCTGAGGAGGGGCAATGGGATCTAGCTGTCTATGGTCAATAGAAACTGTGGAGTGGCAATGGGATCTAGCTGTCTATGATTACTAGAAGCTGTGGAGGGACAATGGGATCCAGCTGTCTAAGATCACTGGAAGCTGTGGAGGGGACATGGGATGTACCTGTCAATGATCACTAGAAGCTCTGGAGGGGCAATGTGATCTAGCTGTCTATGCTCAATGGAAGCTGTGGAGCGGCATTGGGATATTGCTGTCTATGATCTCTAAAAGCTGTGGGGGGACAATGGGATCTAGCTGTCTATGATCAATAGAAACTCTGGAGCGACAATATGATCTAGCTGTCTATGATCACTAGAAGCTGTGGAGCGGCAATGCAATCTAGCTGTCTCTGATCACTAGAAGCTGTGGAGCGACAATGGGATCTAGCTTTGATCACTAGATTCTGTAGTAGGGCAACGGGATTCAGCTGTCTATGATCACTAGAAGCTGTGGAGGGAAAATGGGATCTAGCTGTGTATGATCATTGGAAGCTGTGGAGGGGCATTGGGATATTGCTGTCTATGTTCTGTAGAAGCTGTGGGGGGACAATGGGATCTAGCTGTCTATGATCACTAGAAGCTGCGGAGGGCCAATGGGATCTAGCTGTCTATGATCACTAGAAGCTGTGGAGGGGCAATGAGATCTAGCTGTCTATGATCATTGGAAGATATGGAGGGGAAATGTGATCTAGCTGTCTATGATCACTAGAAGCTGTGGAGGGACAATGGCATCTAGCTGTCTATGATCATTGGAAGCTGTGGAGGGTCATTGGGATCCAGCTGTCTATGATCACTGGCAGCTGTGGAGGGACAATGGGATCTAACTTTCTATGATCACTAGAAGCTGTGGAGGGACAAATGGATCTAGCTGTGTATGATAACTAGAAGCTGTGGAGGGACAATGGGACCTAGCTGCTTATGATTAATAGAAGACACGGATGGACAAGGGTATCCTACTGTCTATGATCGCTGGAAACTGTGGAGGGGCAATGGAATCTAGCTGTCCATGATCACTAGAAGCTGTGGAGGAGCAATGGGATCTAGCTGTCTGTGATCACTAGAAGCTGTGTAGGGGCAATTAGATCAAGCAGTCTATTATGACTAGAAACTGTGGAGGGACAATGGGATCTAGCTATGATCACTGGAAGCTGTTGTACGGCAATGGGATCTAGCTGGCTATGATCACTAGAAGCTGTGCAGGGGCAATGGGATCTAGCATTCTATGATCACTAGAAGCTGTGGGCGGGCAATGGGATCTATCTGGCTATGATCAGAAGAAGCTGTGGAGGGGCAATGGGATCTAGCTGTCTATGATCACTAGAAGCTTTGGAGGGGCAATTTGATCTAGCTGTCTATGATCTCTAGAAGATGTGGAGGGACAATGGGATCTAGCTGTCTATGATCAATAGAAGCTGTGCAGCGACAATGTGATCTAGCTGTCTAAGATCACTAGAAGCTGTGGAGGGGCAATGCAATCTAGCTGTCTCTGATCACTAGAAGCTGTGGAGGGGCAATGGGATCAGGCTGTCTATGATCACTAGAAACTGTGTGGGGACAATGGGATCCAGCTATCTATGATCATTAGAAGCTGTGGAGGGGTAATTGAATCTAGCTGTCGATGATCACTAGAAGCTTTGGAGGAGCAATGGGATGTAGCTGTCCAAGATGACATGAAGCAGTGGAGGAGCAATGGGATGTAGCAGAACAACATCACTAGAAGTAGTGGAGGGAAAATGTGATCTAGCTGTCTATGATCACTCAAGGCTGTGGAGGGACAACGGGATCCAGCTGTCTATGAATACAAGAATCTGTGGAGGGGCAATGGGATCCTGCTGTCTATGATCACTAGAAGCAGTGGAGGGAAAATGGGATCTAGCTGTCTATGATCACTGAAAGCTGTGGAGGGTAAATGGGATCCAGCTGTCCTTGATCACTAGAAGCTGTGGAGTGGCAATGGGATCTAGCTGTCTGTGATAACTAGAAGCTGTGGAGGGGCAATCGGATCAAGCTGTCCATTATGACTAGAAACTGTGGAGGGACAATAGGATCTAGCTATGATCACTGGAAACTGTTGTATGGCAATGGGATCTAGCTGCCTATGATTACTAGAAGCTGTGAAGGGACAATGGGGTCTAGCTGTCTATGATCTTTGGAAGCTGTGGAGGGGCATTGGGACCTTGCTGTCTATGATCTCTAGAAGCTGTGGAGGGTCAATGGGATCTAGCTGTCTATGATCAATAGAAGCTGTGGAGCGACAATGTCTAGCTGTCTCTGATCACTAGAAGCTCAGGAGGGTCAATGGGATCTAGCTGTCTATGATCACTAGAAACTGTGTAAGGACAATGGGATCCAGCTGTCTATGATCACTAGAAACTGTGTAGGGACAATGGGATCCAACTGTCTATGATCACTAGAAACTCTGGAGGGGCAATGTGATCTAGCTGTCTATGATCACTAGAAGCTGTGGAGGGGCAATGGGATCTAGCTGTCGATGATCACTAGAAGCTATAGAGGAGCAATGGGATCTAGCTGTCCAAGATCACTAGAAGCAGTGGAGGAGCAATGGCATGTAGCTGTCCAACATCACTAGAAGCACTGGAGGGAAAAAGGGATCTAGCTGTCTATGATCATTAGAAGCTGTGGAGGAACAACGGGATCTAGCTTTCTATGATTGTTAGAAGCTGTGGACGGGCAATGGGATCTTGCTGTCTATGATCACTAGAAGCTATGGAGGTAAAATGAGATCTAGCTGTCTGTGATAACTAGAAGCTGTGGAGGGACAATAGAATCTAGCTGTCTATGATCACTTGAATCTGTGGAGGGGCAAAGGGATTTAGCTCTCTATGATCACTAGAAGCTGTGGAGGGGCAATGGGATCAAGCTGTCTATGATGACTAGAAACTGTGGATTGACAATGGAATCCAACTTTGATCACCAGATGCTGTTGTAGGGCAAAGGGATCTAGCTGTCTATGATCACTAGAAACTGTTTAGGGGCAATTGGATCTAGCTGTCTATGATCTTTGGAAGCTGTGGAGGGGCAATGGGATCTAGCTGTCTATGATCACTAGAAGCTGAGGAGGGGCAATGGGATCGAGTTGTCTATCATCTCTAGAAACTGTGTAGGCACAATGGGATCCAGCTATCTATGATCACTAGAAACTTAGGAGCGGCAATGGGATCTAGCTGTCGATGATCACTAGAAGCTATGGAGGAGCAATGGGATCTAGCTGTCCAAGATCACTAGAAGCTGTGGAGGGGCAATGGGATCTAGCTGTCTATAAACACTAGAGGCAATGGAGGGGCAATGGGATCTAGCTGTCTATGATCACTAGAAGCTGTGGAGCGGCAATGGGATCTAGCTGTCTATGATCACAAGAAGCTGAGGAGGGGCAATGGGATCTAGCTGTCTATGGTCAATAGAAACTGTGGAGTGGCAATGGGATCTAGCTGTCTATGATAACTAGAAGCTGTGGAGGGACAATGGGATCCAGCTGTCTAAGATCACTGGAAGCTGTGGAGGGGACATGGGATGTACCTGTCTATGATCACTAGAAGCTCTGGAGGGGCAATGTGATCTAGATGTCTATGCTCAATGGAAGCTGTGGAGGGGCATTGGCATATTGCTGTCTATGATCTCTAAAAGCTGTGGGGGGACAATGGGATCTAGCTGTCTATAATCAATAGAAACTCTGGAGCGACAATATGATCTAGCTGTCTATGATCACTAGAAGCTGTGTAGGGGCAATGCAATCTAGCTGTCTCTGATCACTAGAAGCTGTGGAGCGACAATGGGATCTAGCTTTGATCACTAGATTCTGTAGTAGGGCAATGGGATTCAGCTGTCTCTGATCACTAGAAGCTGTGGAGGGAAAATGGGATCTAGCTGTGTATGATCATTGGAAGCTGTGGAGGGGCATTGGGATATTGCTGTCTATGTTCTGTAGAAGCTGTGGGGGGACAATGGGATCTAGCTGTCTATGATCACTAGAAGCTGCGGAGGGCCAATGGGATCTAGCTGTCTATGATCACTAGAAGCTGTGGAGGGGCAATGAGATCTAGCTGTCTATGATCATTGGAAGATATGGAGGGGAAATGTGATCTAGCTGTCTATGATCACTAGAAGCTGTGGAGGGACAATGGCATCTAGCTGTCTATGATCATTGGAAGCTGTGGAGGGTCATTGGGATCCAGCTGTCTATGATCACTGGCAGCTGTGGAGGGACAATGGGATCTAACTTTCTATGATCACTAGAAGCTGTGGAGGGACAAATGGATCTAGCTGTGTATGATAACTAGAAGCTGTGGAGGGACAATGGGACCTAGCTGCTTATGATTAATAGAAGACACGGATGGACAAGGGTATCCTACTGTCTATGATCGCTGGAAACTGTGGAGGGGCAATGGAATCTAGCTGTCCATGATCACTAGAAGCTGTGGAGGAGCAATGGGATCTAGCTGTCTGTGATCACTAGAAGCTGTGTAGGGGCAATTAGATCAAGCAGTCTATTATGACTAGAAACTGTGGAGGGACAATGGGATCTAGCTATGATCACTGGAAGCTGTTGTACGGCAATGGGATCTAGCCGGCTATGATCACTAGAAGCTGTGCAGGGGCAATGGGATCTAGCATTCTATGATCACTAGAAGCTGTGGGCGGGCAATGGGATCTATCTGGCTATGATCAGAAGAAGCTGTGGAGGGGCAATGGGATCTAGCTGTCTATGATCACTAGAAGCTTTGGAGGGGCAATTTGATCTAGCTGTCTATGATCTCTAGAAGATGTGGAGGGACAATGGGATCTAGCTGTCTATGATCAATAGAAGCTGTGCAGCGACAATGTGATCTAGCTGTCTATGATCACTAGAAGCTGTGGAGGGGCAATGCAATCTAGCTGTCTCTGATCACTAGAAGCTGTGGAGTGGCAATGGGATCAGGCTGTCTATGATCACTAGAAACTGTGTGGGGACAATGGGATCCAGCTATCTATGATCATTAGAAGCTGTGGAGGGGTAATTGAATCTAGCTGTCGATGATCACTAGAAGCTTTGGAGGAGCAATGGGATGTAGCTATCCAAGATGACATGAAGCAGTGGAGGAGCAATGGGATGTAGCAGAACAACATCACTAGAAGTAGTGGAGGGAAAATGTGATCTAGCTGTCTATGATCACTCAAGGCTGTGGAGGGACAACGGGATCCAGCTGTCTATGAATACAAGAAGCTGTGGAGGGGCAATGGGATCCTGCTGTCTATGATCACTAGAAGCAGTGGAGGGAAAATGGGATCTAGCTGTCTATGATCACTGAAAGCTGTGGAGGGTAAATGGGATCCAGCTGTCCTTGATCACTAGAAGCTGTGGAGTGGCAATGGGATCTAGCTGTCTGTGATAACTAGAAGCTGTGGAGGGGCAATCGGATCAAGCTGTCCATTATGACTAGAAACTGTGGAGGGACAATAGGATCTAGCTATGATCACTGGAAACTGTTGTATGGCAATGGGATCTAGCTGCCTATGATTACTAGAAGCTGTGAAGGGACAATGGGATCTAGCTGTCTATGATCTTTGGAAGCTGTGGAGGGGCATTGGGACCTTGCTGTCTATGATCTCTAGAAGCTGTGGAGGGTCAATGGGATCTAGCTGTCTATGATCAATAGAAGCTGTGGAGCGACAATGTCTAGCTGTCTCTGATCACTAGAAGCTCAGGAGGGTCAATGGGATCTAGCTGTCTATGATCACTAGAAACTGTGTAAGGACAATGGGATCCAGCTGTCTATGATCACTAGAAACTGTGTAGGGACAATGGGATCCAACTGTCTATGATCACTAGAAACTCTGGAGGGGCAATGTGATCTAGCTGTCTATGATCACTAGAAGCTGTGGAGGGGCAATGGGATCTAGCTGTCGATGATCACTAGAAGCTATAGAGGAGCAATGGGATCTAGCAGTCCAAGATCACTAGAAGCAGTGGAGGAGCAATGGCATGTAGCTGTCCAACATCACTAGAAGCACTGGAGGGAAAAAGGGATCTAGCTGTCTATGATCATTAGAAGCTGTGGAGGAACAACGGGATCTAGCTTTCTATGATTGTTAGAAGCTGTGGACGGGCAATGGGATCTTGCTGTCTATGATCACTAGAAGCTATGGAGGTAAAATGAGATCTAGCTGTCTGTGATAACTAGAAGCTGTGGAGGGACAATAGGATCTAGCTGTCTATGATCACTTGAATCTGTGGAGGGGCAAAGGGATTTAGCTCTCTATGATCACTAGAAGCTGTGGAGGGGCAATGGGATCAAGCTGTCTATGATGACTAGAAACTGTGGATTGACAATGGAATCCAACTTTGATCACCAGATGCTGTTGTAGGGCAAAGGGATCTAGCTGTCTATGATCACTAGAAACTGTTTAGGGGCAATTGGATCTAGCTGTCTATGATCTTTGGAAGCTGTGGAGGGGCAATGGGATCTAGCTGTCTATGATCACTAGAAGCTGAGGAGGGGCAATGGGATCGAGTTGTCTATCATCACTAGAAACTGTGTAGGCACAATGGGATCCAGCTATCTATGATCACTAGAAACTTAGGAGCGGCAATGGGATCTAGCTGTCGATGATCACTAGAAGCTATGGAGGAGCAATGGGATCTAGCTGTCCAAGATCACTAGAAGCTGTGGAGGGGCAATGGGATCTAGCTGTCTATAAGCACTAGAGGCAATGGAGGGGCAATGGGATCTAGCTGTCTATGATCACTAGAAGCTGTGGAGCGGCAATGGGATCTAGCTGTCTATGATCACAAGAAGCTGAGGAGGGGCAATGGGATCTAGCTGTCAATTTTCAATAGAAACTGTGGAGTGGCAATGGGATCTAGCTGTCTATGATTACTAGAAGCTGTGGAGGGACAATGGGATCCAGCTGTCTAAGATCACTGGAAGCTTTGGAGGGGACATGGGATGTACCTGTCAATGATCACTAGAAGCTCTGGAGGGGCAATGTGATCTAGATGTCTATGCTCAATGGAAGCTGTGGAGGGGCATTGGCATATTGCTGTCTATGATCTCTAAAAGCTGTGGGGGGACAATGGGATCTAGCTGTCTATAATCAATAGAAACTCTGGAGCGACAATATGATCTAGCTGTCTATGATCACTAGAAGCTGTGTAGGGGCAATGCAATCTAGCTGTCTCTGATCACTAGAAGCTGTGGAGCAACAATGGGATCTAGCTTTGATCACTAGATTCTGTAGTAGGGCAATGGGATTCAGCTGTCTCTGATCACTAGAAGCTGTGGAGGGAAAATGGGATCTAGCTGTGTCTGATCATTGGAAGCTGTGGAGGGGCATTGGGATATTGCTGTCTATGTTCTGTAGAAGCTGTGGGGGGACAATGGGATCTAGCTGTCTATGATCACTAGAAGCTGCGGAGGTGCAATGGGATCTAGCTGTCTATGATCACTAGAAGCTGTGGAGGGGCAATGAGATCTAGCTGTCTATGATCATTGGAAGATATGGAGGGGAAATGTGATCTAGCTGTCTATGATCACTAGAAGCTGTGGAGGGTCATTGGGATCCAGCTGTCTATGATCACTGGCAGCTGTGGAGGGACAATGGGATCTAACTTTCTATGATCACTAGAAGCTGTGGAGGGACAAATGGATCTAGCTGTGTATGATAACTAGAAGCTGTGGAGGGACAACTGGATCTAGCTGTGTATGATAACTAGAAGCTGTGGAGGGACAATGGGACCTAGCTGCTTATGATTAATAGAAGACACGGATGGACAAGGGTATCCTACTGTCTATGATCGCTGGAAACTGTGGAGGGGCAATGGGATCTAGCTGTCTGTGATCACTAGAAGCTGTGTAGGGGCAATTAGATCAAGCAGTCTATTATGACTAGAAACTGTGGAGGGACAATGGGATCTAGCTATGATCACTGGAAGCTGTTGTACGGCAATGGGATCTAGCTGGCTATGATCACTAGAAGCTGTGCAGGGGCAATGGGATCTAGCATTCTATGATCACTAGAAGCTGTGGGTGGGCAATGGGATCTATCTGGCTATGATCAGAAGAAGCTGTGGAGGGGCAATGGGATCTAGCTGTCTATGATCACTAGAAGCTTTGGAGGGGCAATTTGATCTAGCTGTCTATGATCTCTAGAAGATGTGGAGGGACAATGGGATCTAACTGTCTATGATCAATAGAAGCTGTGCAGCGACAATGTGATCTAGCTGTCTAAGATCACTAGAAGCTGTGGAGGGGCAATGCAATCTAGCTGTCTCTGATCACTAGAAGCTGTGAAGGGGCAATGGGATCAGGCTGTCTATGATCACTAGAAACTGTGTGGGGACAATGGGATCCAGCTATCTATGATCATTAGAAGCTGTGGAGGGGTAATTGAATCTAGCTGTTGATGATCACTAGAAGCTTTGGAGGAGCAATGGGATGTAGCTGTCCAAGATGACATGAAGCAGTGGAGGAGCAATGGGATGTAGCAGAACAACATCACTAGAAGTAGTGGAGGGAAAATGTGATCTACCTGTCTATGATCACTCAAGGCTGTGGAGGGACAACGGGATCCAGCTGTCTATGAATACAAGAAGCTGTGGAGGGGCAATGGGATCCTGCTGTCTATGATCACTAGAAGCTGTGGAGGGAAAATGGGATCTAGCTGTCTATGATCACTAGAATCTGTGGAGGGACAACGGGATCTAGCTGTCTATGATCACTGAAAGCTGTGGAGGGTAAATGGGATCCAGCTGTCCTTGATCACTAGAAGCTGTGGAGTGGCAATGGGATCTAGCTGTCTGTGATAACTAGAAGCTGTGGAGGGGCAATCGGATCAAGCTGTCTATTATGACTAGAAACTGTGGAAGGACAATAGGATCTAGTTATGATCACTGGAAACTGTTGTATGGCAATGGGATCTAGCTGCCTATGATTACTAGAAGCTGTGTAGGGGCAATGGGATCTAGCTGTCTATGATCACTAGAAGCTGTGGGGGAGCAATGGAATCTATCTGGCTATGATCACTAGAAGCTGTGGAAGGGCAATGGGATCTAGCTGTCTATGATCACTTGAAGCTCTGGAGGGACAATGGCAGCTAGCTGTCTATGATCATTGGAAGCTGTGGAGGTGCATTGGGTACTTGCTGTCTATGATCTCTAGAAGCTATGGAGGGAAAATGGGATCTAGCTGTCTATGATCACTCGAAGCTGTGGAGTGGCAATGGGATCTAGCTGTTTATGATAACATGAAGCCTTGGAGGGACATTTGGATTTGGCTGTCTATGATCACCAGAAGCCGTGCAGGGACAATGGGATTTAGCTGCCGATGATCACTAGCAGCTGTGGAGGGACAATGGGATCTGTCTATGATCACTAGAAGCTGTGGAGGGACAACTGGATCTAGCTTTTTATGATCAATAGAAGACGCAGAGGGACAAGGGTATCCTACAGTCGATGATCGCTGTAAACTGTGGTGGGGCAATGGGATCAAGCTGTCAAATATCACTAGAAGCTGTGGAAGGGCAATGGGATCTAGCTATCTGTGATCACTAGAAGCTGTGGAGTGGCAATGGGATCTAGGTGTCGATGATCACTAGAAGCTGTAGAGGGGTGATGGGATCCTGCTGTCTATGATCACTAGAAGCTGTGGAAGGAAAATGCGATCTAGCTGTCTATGATCACTAGAAGCTGTGGAGGGACAATGGGATCCAGCTGTCTATGATCATTAGAAGCTGTGGAGGGGCAATTGAATCTAGCTGTCGATGATAACTACAAGCTTTGGAGGAGCAATGGGAACTAGCTGTCCAAGATCACTTGAAGCAGTGCAGGAGCAATGGGATGTAGCAGTCCAATGTCACTAGAAGCAGTGGAGGGAAAATGTGACCTAGCTGTTTATGGTTACTAGAAGCTGTGGAGGAACAATGGGATCCAGGTGTCTATGAATACTAGAAGCTGTGGAGGGGCAACGGGATCCTGCTGTCTATGATCACTAGAAGCTGTGGAGGGAAAATGGGATCTAGCTGCCTATGATCACTAGAAGCTGTGGAGGGACAACGGGATCTAGCTGTCTATGATCACTGGAAGCTGTGGAGGGAAAATGGGATCAAGCTGTCCATGATCACTAGAAGCTGTGGGGTGGCAATGGGATCTAGCTGTCTATGATCACTAGAAGCTGTGTAGGCACAATGGGATCCAGCTATCTATGATCACTAGAAACTTAGGAGCGGCAATGGGATCTAGCTGTCGATGATCACTAGAAGCTATGGAGGAGCAATGGGATCTAGCTGTCCAAGATCACTAGAAGCTGTGGAGGGGCAATGGGATCTAGCTGTCTATAAGCACTAGAGGCAATGGAGGGGCAATGGGATCTAGCTGTCTATGATCACTAGAAGCTGTGGAGCGGCAATGGGATCTAGCTGTCTATGATCACAAGAAGCTGAGGAGGGGCAATGGGATCTAGCTGTCAATTTTCAATAGAAACTGTGGAGTGGCAATGGGATCTAGCTGTCTATGATTACTAGAAGCTGTGGAGGGACAATGGGATCCAGCTGTCTAAGATCACTGGAAGCTTTGGAGGGGACATGGGATGTACCTGTCAATGATCACTAGAAGCTCTGGAGGGGCAATGTGATCTAGATGTCTATGCTCAATGGAAGCTGTGGAGGGGCATTGGCATATTGCTGTCTATGATCTCTAAAAGCTGTGGGGGGACAATGGGATCTAGCTGTCTATAATCAATAGAAACTCTGGAGCGACAATATGATCTAGCTGTCTATGATCACTAGAAGCTGTGTAGGGGCAATGCAATCTAGCTGTCTCTGATCACTAGAAGCTGTGGAGCAACAATGGGATCTAGCTTTGATCACTAGATTCTGTAGTAGGGCAATGGGATTCAGCTGTCTCTGATCACTAGAAGCTGTGGAGGGAAAATGGGATCTAGCTGTGTCTGATCATTGGAAGCTGTGGAGGGGCATTGGGATATTGCTGTCTATGTTCTGTAGAAGCTGTGGGGGGACAATGGGATCTAGCTGTCTATGATCACTAGAAGCTGCGGAGGTGCAATGGGATCTAGCTGTCTATGATCACTAGAAGCTGTGGAGGGGCAATGAGATCTAGCTGTCTATGATCATTGGAAGATATGGAGGGGAAATGTGATCTAGCTGTCTATGATCACTAGAAGCTGTGGAGGGTCATTGGGATCCAGCTGTCTATGATCACTGGCAGCTGTGGAGGGACAATGGGATCTAACTTTCTATGATCACTAGAAGCTGTGGAGGGACAAATGGATCTAGCTGTGTATGATAACTAGAAGCTGTGGAGGGACAACTGGATCTAGCTGTGTATGATAACTAGAAGCTGTGGAGGGACAATGGGACCTAGCTGCTTATGATTAATAGAAGACACGGATGGACAAGGGTATCCTACTGTCTATGATCGCTGGAAACTGTGGAGGGGCAATGGGATCTAGCTGTCTGTGATCACTAGAAGCTGTGTAGGGGCAATTAGATCAAGCAGTCTATTATGACTAGAAACTGTGGAGGGACAATGGGATCTAGCTATGATCACTGGAAGCTGTTGTACGGCAATGGGATCTAGCTGGCTATGATCACTAGAAGCTGTGCAGGGGCAATGGGATCTAGCATTCTATGATCACTAGAAGCTGTGGGTGGGCAATGGGATCTATCTGGCTATGATCAGAAGAAGCTGTGGAGGGGCAATGGGATCTAGCTGTCTATGATCACTAGAAGCTTTGGAGGGGCAATTTGATCTAGCTGTCTATGATCTCTAGAAGATGTGGAGGGACAATGGGATCTAACTGTCTATGATCAATAGAAGCTGTGCAGCGACAATGTGATCTAGCTGTCTAAGATCACTAGAAGCTGTGGAGGGGCAATGCAATCTAGCTGTCTCTGATCACTAGAAGCTGTGAAGGGGCAATGGGATCAGGCTGTCTATGATCACTAGAAACTGTGTGGGGACAATGGGATCCAGCTATCTATGATCATTAGAAGCTGTGGAGGGGTAATTGAATCTAGCTGTTGATGATCACTAGAAGCTTTGGAGGAGCAATGGGATGTAGCTGTCCAAGATGACATGAAGCAGTGGAGGAGCAATGGGATGTAGCAGAACAACATCACTAGAAGTAGTGGAGGGAAAATGTGATCTACCTGTCTATGATCACTCAAGGCTGTGGAGGGACAACGGGATCCAGCTGTCTATGAATACAAGAAGCTGTGGAGGGGCAATGGGATCCTGCTGTCTATGATCACTAGAAGCTGTGGAGGGAAAATGGGATCTAGCTGTCTATGATCACTAGAATCTGTGGAGGGACAACGGGATCTAGCTGTCTATGATCACTGAAAGCTGTGGAGGGTAAATGGGATCCAGCTGTCCTTGATCACTAGAAGCTGTGGAGTGGCAATGGGATCTAGCTGTCTGTGATAACTAGAAGCTGTGGAGGGGCAATCGGATCAAGCTGTCTATTATGACTAGAAACTGTGGAAGGACAATAGGATCTAGTTATGATCACTGGAAACTGTTGTATGGCAATGGGATCTAGCTGCCTATGATTACTAGAAGCTGTGTAGGGGCAATGGGATCTAGCTGTCTATGATCACTAGAAGCTGTGGGGGAGCAATGGAATCTATCTGGCTATGATCACTAGAAGCTGTGGAAGGGCAATGGGATCTAGCTGTCTATGATCACTTGAAGCTCTGGAGGGACAATGGCAGCTAGCTGTCTATGATCATTGGAAGCTGTGGAGGTGCATTGGGTACTTGCTGTCTATGATCTCTAGAAGCTATGGAGGGAAAATGGGATCTAGCTGTCTATGATCACTCGAAGCTGTGGAGTGGCAATGGGATCTAGCTGTTTATGATAACATGAAGCCTTGGAGGGACATTTGGATTTGGCTGTCTATGATCACCAGAAGCCGTGCAGGGACAATGGGATTTAGCTGCCGATGATCACTAGCAGCTGTGGAGGGACAATGGGATCTGTCTATGATCACTAGAAGCTGTGGAGGGACAACTGGATCTAGCTTTTTATGATCAATAGAAGACGCAGAGGGACAAGGGTATCCTACAGTCGATGATCGCTGTAAACTGTGGTGGGGCAATGGGATCAAGCTGTCAAATATCACTAGAAGCTGTGGAAGGGCAATGGGATCTAGCTATCTGTGATCACTAGAAGCTGTGGAGTGGCAATGGGATCTAGGTGTCGATGATCACTAGAAGCTGTAGAGGGGTGATGGGATCCTGCTGTCTATGATCACTAGAAGCTGTGGAAGGAAAATGCGATCTAGCTGTCTATGATCACTAGAAGCTGTGGAGGGACAATGGGATCCAGCTGTCTATGATCATTAGAAGCTGTGGAGGGGCAATTGAATCTAGCTGTCGATGATAACTACAAGCTTTGGAGGAGCAATGGGAACTAGCTGTCCAAGATCACTTGAAGCAGTGCAGGAGCAATGGGATGTAGCAGTCCAATGTCACTAGAAGCAGTGGAGGGAAAATGTGACCTAGCTGTTTATGGTTACTAGAAGCTGTGGAGGAACAATGGGATCCAGGTGTCTATGAATACTAGAAGCTGTGGAGGGGCAACGGGATCCTGCTGTCTATGATCACTAGAAGCTGTGGAGGGAAAATGGGATCTAGCTGCCTATGATCACTAGAAGCTGTGGAGGGACAACGGGATCTAGCTGTCTATGATCACTGGAAGCTGTGGAGGGAAAATGGGATCAAGCTGTCCATGATCACTAGAAGCTGTGGGGTGGCAATGGGATCTAGCTGTCTATGATCACTAGAAGCTGTGGAGGGGCAATCGGATCAAGCTGTTTATTATGACTAGAAACTGTGGAGGGACAATGGGATCTAGCTATGATCACTGGAACTGTTGTATGGCAATGGGATCTAGCCGTCTATGATTACTAGAAGCTGTGTAGGGGCAATGGGATATAGTTGTCTATGATCACAAGAAGCTGTGGGGGAGCAATGGGATCTATCGGGCTATGATCACTAGGAGCTATGGAGGGGCAATGGGATCTAGCTGTCTATGATCACTTGAAGCTGTGGAGGGACAATGGGAGCTAGCTGTCTATAATCATGGGAAGCTATGGAGGGGCAATAGGATCTAGCTGTCTATGATCACTTGAAGCTGTGGAGGGACAATGGGAGCTAGCTGTCTATAATCATTGGAAGCTGTGGACTGGCGAGGGGATCTAGCTGTCTGTGAACACTAGAAGCTGTGGAGGGGCAATCGAAACAAGCTGTCTATTATGTCTAGAAACTG
Source organism: Isurus oxyrinchus (assembly GCA_026770705.1). Taxonomy (NCBI): domain Eukaryota; kingdom Metazoa; phylum Chordata; class Chondrichthyes; order Lamniformes; family Lamnidae; genus Isurus; species Isurus oxyrinchus. The sequence continues at coordinate 175,892,292 of JANJGN010000006.1, read as the reverse complement.
TGGAGGGACAACAGGATCTATCTATGATCACTGGAAACATTTGTACGGCAATGGGATCTAGCTGTCTATGATTACTTGAAGCTGTGTAGGGGCAATGTGATCTAGTTGTCTATGATCACTACAAGCTGTGGTGGAGCAATGGAATCTATCTGGCTATGATCCCTAGAAGCTGTGGAGGGGCAATGGGATCTAGCTGTCTATGATCACTAGAAGCTGTGGGGGAGCAATGGAATCTATCTGGCTATGATCCCTAGAAGCTGTGGAGGGGCAATGGGATCTAGCGGTCTATGATCCCTAGAAGCTGTGGAGGGGCAATGGGATCTAGCTGTCTATGATCACTAGAAGCTTTGGAGGGGCAATGGGATCTAGCTGTCTATGATCACTTGAAACGCTGGGGGGACAATGGGAGCTAGCTGTCTATGATCAATAGAAGCTGTGCAGTGACATTGTGATCTAGCTGTCTATGATCACTAGAAGCTGTGGAGGGGCAATGCAATCTAGCTGTCTCTGATCACTAGAAGCTGTGGAGGGGCAATGGGATCAGGCTGTCTATGATCACTAGAAACTGTGTAGGGACAATGGGTTCCAGCTATCTATGATCATTAGACGCTGTGGAGGGGTAATTGAATCTAGCTGTCAATGATCACTAGAAGCTGTGGAGCAATAGGATCTAGCTTTCCAAGATGACATGAAGCAGTGGAGGAGCAATGGGATGTAGCAGAACAACATCACTAGAAGTAGTGGAGGGAAAATGTGATCTAGCTGTCTATGATCACTAGAGGCTGTGGAGGGACAATGGGATCCAGCTGTCTATGAAAACTAGAAGCTGTGGAGGGGCAATGGGATCCTGCTGTCTATGATCACGAGAAGCTGTGGAAGGTAAATGGGATCTAGCTGTCTATGATCACTAGAAGCTGTGGAGGGACAATGGGATCCAGCTGTCTATGATCACTGGAAGCTGTGGAGGGACAATGGGATCTAGCTGTCTATGATCACTGGAAGCTGCGGAGGGGCAATCGGATCAAGCTGTCTATTATGACTAGAAACTGTGGAGGGACAATAGGATCCAGCTATGATCACTGGAAACTGTTGTATGGCAATGGGATCTAGCTGCCTATGATTACTAGAAGCTGTGTAGGGGCAATGGGATCTAGCTGTCTATGATCACTAGAAGCTACAGGGGAGCAATGGAATCTATCTGGCTATGATCACTAGAAGCTTTGGAGGAGCAATGGGATCTAGCTGTCCAAGATGACATGAAGCAGTGGAGGAGCAATGGTATGTAGCAGAACAACATCACTAGAAGTAGTGGAGGGAAAATGTGATCTAGCTGTCTATGATCACTAGAGGCTGTGGAGGGACAACGGGATCCAGCTGTCTATGAATACTAGAAGCTGTGGAGGGGCAATGGGATCCTGCTGTCTGTGATCACTAGAAGCTGTGGAGGGAAAATGGGATCTAGCTGTCTATGATCACTAGAAGCAGTGGATGGACAATGGGATCCAGCTGTCTAAGATCACTGGAAGCTTTGGAGGGGACATGGGATGTACCTGTCAATGATCACTAGAAGCTCTGGAGGGGCAATGTGATCTAGATGTCTATGCTCAATGGAAGCTGTGGAGGGGCATTGGCATATTGCTGTCTATGATCTCTAAAAGCTGTGGGGGGACAATGGGATCTAGCTGTCTATAATCAATAGAAACTCTGGAGCGACAATATGATCTAGCTGTCTATGATCACTAGAAGCTGTGTAGGGGCAATGCAATCTAGCTGTCTCTGATCACTAGAAGCTGTGGAGCGACAATGGGATCTAGCTTTGATCACTAGATTCTGTAGTAGGGCAATGGGATTCAGCTGTCTCTGATCACTAGAAGCTGTGGAGGGAAAATGGGATCTAGCTGTGTCTGATCATTGGAAGCTGTGGAGGGGCATTGGGATATTGCTGTCTATGTTCTGTAGAAGCTGTGGGGGGACAATGGGATCTAGCTGTCTATGATCACTAGAAGCTGCGGAGGTGCAATGGGATCTAGCTGTCTATGATCACTAGAAGCTGTGGAGGGGCAATGAGATCTAGCTGTCTATGATCATTGGAAGATATGGAGGGGAAATGTGATCTAGCTGTCTATGATCACTAGAAGCTGTGGAGGGTCATTGGGATCCAGCTGTCTATGATCACTGGCAGCTGTGGAGGGACAATGGGATCTAACTTTCTATGATCACTAGAAGCTGTGGAGGAACAAATGGATCTAGCTGTGTATGATAACTAGAAGCTGTGGAGGGACAACTGGATCTAGCTGTGTATGATAACTAGAAGCTGTGGAGGGACAATGGGACCTAGCTGCTTATGATTAATAGAAGACACGGATGGACAAGGGTATCCTACTGTCTATGATCGCTGGAAACTGTGGAGGGGCAATGGGATCTAGCTGTCTGTGATCACTAGAAGCTGTGTAGGGGCAATTAGATCAAGCAGTCTATTATGACTAGAAACTGTGGAGGGACAATGGGATCTAGCTATGATCACTGGAAGCTGTTGTACGGCAATGGGATCTAGCTGGCTATGATCACTAGAAGCTGTGCAGGGGCAATGGGATCTAGCATTCTATGATCACTAGAAGCTGTGGGTGGGCAATGGGATCTATCTGGCTATGATCAGAAGAAGCTGTGGAGGGGCAATGGGATCTAGCTGTCTATGATCACTAGAAGCTTTGGAGGGGCAATTTGATCTAGCTGTCTATGATCTCTAGAAGATGTGGAGGGACAATGGGATCTAGCTGTCTATGATCAATAGAAGCTGTGCAGCGACAATGTGATCTAGCTGTCTAAGATCACTAGAAGCTGTGGAGGGGCAATGCAATCTAGCTGTCTCTGATCACTAGAAGCTGTGAAGGGGCAATGGGATCAGGCTGTCTATGATCACTAGAAACTGTGTGGGGACAATGGGTTCCAGCTATCTATGATCATTAGACGCTGTGGAGGGGTAATTGAATCTAGCTGTCAATGATCACTAGAAGCTGTGGAGCAATAGGATCTAGCTTTCCAAGATGACATGAAGCAGTGGAGGAGCAATGGGATGTAGCAGAACAACATCACTAGAAGTAGTGGAGGGAAAATGTGATCTAGCTGTCTATGATCACTAGAGGCTGTGGAGGGACAATGGGATCCAGCTGTCTATGAAAACTAGAAGCTGTGGAGGGGCAATGGGATCCTGCTGTCTATGATCACGAGAAGCTGTGGAAGGTAAATGGGATCTAGCTGTCTATGATCACTAGAAGCTGTGGAGGGACAATGGGATCCAGCTGTCTATGATCACTGGAAGCTGTGGAGGGACAATGGGATCTAGCTGTCTATGATCACTGGAAGCTGCGGAGGGGCAATCGGATCAAGCTGTCTATTATGACTAGAAACTGTGGAGGGACAATAGGATCCAGCTATGATCACTGGAAACTGTTGTATGGCAATGGGATCTAGCTGCCTATGATTACTAGAAGCTGTGTAGGGGCAATGGGATCTAGCTGTCTATGATCACTAGAAGCTACAGGGGAGCAATGGAATCTATCTGGCTATGATCACTAGAAGCTTTGGAGGAGCAATGGGATCTAGCTGTCCAAGATGACATGAAGCAGTGGAGGAGCAATGGTATGTAGCAGAACAACATCACTAGAAGTAGTGGAGGGAAAATGTGATCTAGCTGTCTATGATCACTAGAGGCTGTGGAGGGACAACGGGATCCAGCTGTCTATGAATACTAGAAGCTGTGGAGGGGCAATGGGATCCTGCTGTCTGTGATCACTAGAAGCTGTGGAGGGAAAATGGGATCTAGCTGTCTATGATCACTAGAAGCAGTGGATGGACAATGGGATCCAGCTGTCTAAGATCACTGGAAGCTTTGGAGGGGACATGGGATGTACCTGTCAATGATCACTAGAAGCTCTGGAGGGGCAATGTGATCTAGATGTCTATGCTCAATGGAAGCTGTGGAGGGGCATTGGCATATTGCTGTCTATGATCTCTAAAAGCTGTGGGGGGACAATGGGATCTAGCTGTCTATAATCAATAGAAACTCTGGAGCGACAATATGATCTAGCTGTCTATGATCACTAGAAGCTGTGTAGGGGCAATGCAATCTAGCTGTCTCTGATCACTAGAAGCTGTGGAGCGACAATGGGATCTAGCTTTGATCACTAGATTCTGTAGTAGGGCAATGGGATTCAGCTGTCTCTGATCACTAGAAGCTGTGGAGGGAAAATGGGATCTAGCTGTGTCTGATCATTGGAAGCTGTGGAGGGGCATTGGGATATTGCTGTCTATGTTCTGTAGAAGCTGTGGGGGGACAATGGGATCTAGCTGTCTATGATCACTAGAAGCTGCGGAGGTGCAATGGGATCTAGCTGTCTATGATCACTAGAAGCTGTGGAGGGGCAATGAGATCTAGCTGTCTATGATCATTGGAAGATATGGAGGGGAAATGTGATCTAGCTGTCTATGATCACTAGAAGCTGTGGAGGGTCATTGGGATCCAGCTGTCTATGATCACTGGCAGCTGTGGAGGGACAATGGGATCTAACTTTCTATGATCACTAGAAGCTGTGGAGGGACAAATGGATCTAGCTGTGTATGATAACTAGAAGCTGTGGAGGGACAACTGGATCTAGCTGTGTATGATAACTAGAAGCTGTGGAGGGACAATGGGACCTAGCTGCTTATGATTAATAGAAGACACGGATGGACAAGGGTATCCTACTGTCTATGATCGCTGGAAACTGTGGAGGGGCAATGGGATCTAGCTGTCTGTGATCACTAGAAGCTGTGTAGGGGCAATTAGATCAAGCAGTCTATTATGACTAGAAACTGTGGAGGGACAATGGGATCTAGCTATGATCACTGGAAGCTGTTGTACGGCAATGGGATCTAGCTGGCTATGATCACTAGAAGCTGTGCAGGGGCAATGGGATCTAGCATTCTATGATCACTAGAAGCTGTGGGTGGGCAATGGGATCTATCTGGCTATGATCAGAAGAAGCTGTGGAGGGGCAATGGGATCTAGCTGTCTATGATCACTAGAAGCTTTGGAGGGGCAATTTGATCTAGCTGTCTATGATCTCTAGAAGATGTGGAGGGACAATGGGATCTAGCTGTCTATGATCAATAGAAGCTGTGCAGCGACAATGTGATCTAGCTGTCTAAGATCACTAGAAGCTGTGGAGGGGCAATGCAATCTAGCTGTCTCTGATCACTAGAAGCTGTGAAGGGGCAATGGGATCAGGCTGTCTATGATCACTAGAAACTGTGTGGGGACAATGGGATCCAGCTATCTATGATCATTAGAAGCTGTGGAGGGGTAATTGAATCTAGCTGTTGATGATCACTAGAAGCTTTGGAGGAGCAATGGGATGTAGCTGTCCAAGATGACATGAAGCAGTGGAGGAGCAATGGGATGTAGCAGAACAACATCACTAGAAGTAGTGGAGGGAAAATGTGATCTACCTGTCTATGATCACTCAAGGCTGTGGAGGGACAACGGGATCCAGCTGTCTATGAATACAAGAAGCTGTGGAGGGGCAATGGGATCCTGCTGTCTATGATCACTAGAAGCTGTGGAGGGAAAATGGGATCTAGCTGTCTATGATCACTAGAATCTGTGGAGGGACAACGGGATCTAGCTGTCTATGATCACTGAAAGCTGTGGAGGGTAAATGGGATCCAGCTGTCCTTGATCACTAGAAGCTGTGGAGTGGCAATGGGATCTAGCTGTCTGTGATAACTAGAAGCTGTGGAGGGGCAATCGGATCAAGCTGTCTATTATGACTAGAAACTGTGGAGGGACAATAGGATCTAGTTATGATCACTGGAAACTGTTGTATGGCAATGGGATCTAGCTGCCTATGATTACTAGAAGCTGTGTAGGGGCAATGGGATCTAGCTGTCTATGATCACTAGAAGCTGTGGGGGAGCAATGGAATCTATCTGGCTATGATCACTAGAAGCTGTGGAAGGGCAATGGGATCTAGCTGTCTATGATCACTTGAAGCTCTGGAGGGACAATGGCAGCTAGCTGTCTATGATCATTGGAAGCTGTGGAGGTGCATTGGGTACTTGCTGTCTATGATCTCTAGAAGCTATGGAGGGAAAATGGGATCTAGCTGTCTATGATCACTCGAAGCTGTGGAGTGGCAATGGGATCTAGCTGTTTATGATAACATGAAGCCTTGGAGGGACATTTGGATTTGGCTGTCTATGATCACCAGAAGCCGTGCAGGGACAATGGGATTTAGCTGCCGATGATCACTAGCAGCTGTGGAGGGACAATGGGATCTAACTGTCTATGATCACTAGAAGCTGTGGAGGGACAACTGGATCTAGCTTTTTATGATCAATAGAAGACGCAGAGGGACAAGGGTATCCTACAGTCGATGATCGCTGTAAACTGTGGTGGGGCAATGGGATCAAGCTGTCAAATATCACTAGAAGCTGTGGAAGGGCAATGGGATCTAGCTATCTGTGATCACTAGAAGCTGTGGAGTGGCAATGGGATCTAGGTGTCGATGATCACTAGAAGCTGTAGAGGGGTGATGGGATCCTGCTGTCTATGATCACTAGAAGCTGTGGAAGGAAAATGCGATCTAGCTGTCTATGATCACTAGAAGCTGTGGAGGGACAATGGGATCCAGCTGTCTATGATCATTAGAAGCTGTGGAGGGGCAATTGAATCTAGCTGTCGATGATAACTACAAGCTTTGGAGGAGCAATGGGAACTAGCTGTCCAAGATCACTTGAAGCAGTGCAGGAGCAATGGGATGTAGCAGTCCAATGTCACTAGAAGCAGTGGAGGGAAAATGTGACCTAGCTGTTTATGGTTACTAGAAGCTGTGGAGGAACAATGGGATCCAGGTGTCTATGAATACTAGAAGCTGTGGAGGGGCAACGGGATCCTGCTGTCTATGATCACTAGAAGCTGTGGAGGGAAAATGGGATCTAGCTGCCTATGATCACTAGAAGCTGTGGAGGGACAACGGGATCTAGCTGTCTATGATCACTGGAAGCTGTGGAGGGAAAATGGGATCAAGCTGTCCATGATCACTAGAAGCTGTGGGGTGGCAATGGGATCTAGCTGTCTATGATCACTAGAAGCTGTGGAGGGGCAATCGGATCAAGCTGTTTATTATGACTAGAAACTGTGGAGGGACAATGGGATCTAGCTATGATCACTGGAACTGTTGTATGGCAATGGGATCTAGCCGTCTATGATTACTAGAAGCTGTGTAGGGGCAATGGGATATAGTTGTCTATGATCACAAGAAGCTGTGGGGGAGCAATGGGATCTATCGGGCTATGATCACTAGGAGCTATGGAGGGGCAATGGGATCTAGCTGTCTATGATCACTTGAAGCTGTGGAGGGACAATGGGAGCTAGCTGTCTATAATCATGGGAAGCTATGGAGGGGCAATAGGATCTAGCTGTCTATGATCACTTGAAGCTGTGGAGGGACAATGGGAGCTAGCTGTCTATAATCATTGGAAGCTGTGGACTGGCGAGGGGATCTAGCTGTCTGTGAACACTAGAAGCTGTGGAGGGGCAATCGAAACAAGCTGTCTATTATGTCTAGAAACTGTGGAGGGACAACAGGATCTATCTATGATCACTGGAAACATTTGTACGGCAATGGGATCTAGCTGTCTATGATTACTTGAAGCTGTGTAGGGGCAATGTGATCTAGTTGTCTATGATCACTACAAGCTGTGGTGGAGCAATGGAATCTATCTGGCTATGATCCCTAGAAGCTGTGGAGGGGCAATGGGATCTAGCTGTCTATGATCACTAGAAGCTGTGGGGGAGCAATGGAATCTATCTGGCTATGATCCCTAGAAGCTGTGGAGGGGCAATGGGATCTAGCGGTCTATGATCCCTAGAAGCTGTGGAGGGGCAATGGGATCTAGCTGTCTATGATCACTAGAAGCTTTGGAGGGGCAATGGGATCTAGCTGTCTATGATCACTTGAAACGCTGGGGGGACAATGGGAGCTAGCTGTCTATGATCAATAGAAGCTGTGCAGTGACATTGTGATCTAGCTGTCTATGATCACTAGAAGCTGTGGAGGGGCAATGCAATCTAGCTGTCTCTGATCACTAGAAGCTGTGGAGGGGCAATGGGATCAGGCTGTCTATGATCACTAGAAACTGTGTAGGGACAATGGGTTCCAGCTATCTATGATCATTAGACGCTGTGGAGGGGTAATTGAATCTAGCTGTCAATGATCACTAGAAGCTGTGGAGCAATAGGATCTAGCTTTCCAAGATGACATGAAGCAGTGGAGGAGCAATGGGATGTAGCAGAACAACATCACTAGAAGTAGTGGAGGGAAAATGTGATCTAGCTGTCTATGATCACTAGAGGCTGTGGAGGGACAATGGGATCCAGCTGTCTATGAAAACTAGAAGCTGTGGAGGGGCAATGGGATCCTGCTGTCTATGATCACGAGAAGCTGTGGAAGGTAAATGGGATCTAGCTGTCTATGATCACTAGAAGCTGTGGAGGGACAATGGGATCCAGCTGTCTATGATCACTGGAAGCTGTGGAGGGACAATGGGATCTAGCTGTCTATGATCACTGGAAGCTGCGGAGGGGCAATCGGATCAAGCTGTCTATTATGACTAGAAACTGTGGAGGGACAATAGGATCTAGCTATGATCACTGGAAACTGTTGTATGGCAATGGGATCTAGCTGCCTATGATTACTAGAAGCTGTGTAGGGGCAATGGGATCTAGCTGTCTATGATCACTAGAAGCTACAGGGGAGCAATGGAATCTATCTGGCTATGATCACTAGAAGCTTTGGAGGAGCAATGGGATCTAGCTGTCCAAGATGACATGAAGCAGTGGAGGAGCAATGTTATGTAGCAGAACAACATCACTAGAAGTAGTGGAGGGAAAATGTGATCTAGCTGTCTATGATCACTAGAGGCTGTGGAGGGACAACGGGATCCAGCTGTCTATGAATACTAGAAGCTGTGGAGGGGCAATGGGATCCTGCTGTCTGTGATCACTAGAAGCTGTGGAGGGAAAATGGGATCTAGCTGTCTATGATCACTAGAAGCAGTGGATGGACAATGGGATCAAGCTGTCTATGATCACTAGAAGCTGTGGAGGGACAATGGGATCTAGCTGTCTATGATCACTGGATGTTGTGGAGGTAAAATGGGATCCAGCTGTCCATGATCACCAGAAGCTGTGGAGTGGCAATGGGATCTAGCTGTCTGTGAACACTAGAAGCTGTGGAGGGGCAATCGGATCAAGCTGTCTATTATGACTAGAAACTGTGGAGGGACAATAGGATCTAGCTATGATCACTGGAAACGGTTGTATGGCAATGGGATCTAGCTGCCTATGATTATTAGAAGCTGTGTAGGGGCATTGGGATCTAGCTGTCTATGATCACTAGAAGCTGCGGGGGAGCAATGGAATCTCTATGGCTATGATCACTAGAAGCTGTGGAGGGGCAATGGGATCTAGCTGTCTATGATCACTTGAAGCTCTGGAGGGACAATGGCAGCTAGCTGTCTATGATCATTGGAAGCTGTGGAGGTGCATGGGGTTCTTGCTGTCTATGATCTCTAGAAGCTATGGAGGTATAATAGGATCTAGCTGTCTATGATCAATAGAAGCTGTGGAGCGACAATGGGATCTAGCTGTCTATGATCACTGGAAGCTCTGGAGGGGCATTGGGATCTAGCTGTCTATGGTCACTGGAAGCTGTGGAGGGACAATGTGATCTAGCTGTCTATGATCACTCGAAGCTGTGGAGTGGCAATGGGATCTAGCTGTTTATGATCACTAGAAGCTGTGGGGGGGAAAAGGGATCTAGCTGTCTCTGATAACATGAAGCCTTGGAGGGACATTTGGATTTGGCTGTCTATGATCACCAGAAGCCGTGCAGGGACAATGGGATCTAGCTGCCGATGATCACTAGCAGCTGTGGAGGGACAATGGGATCGAACTGTCTATGATCACTAGAAGCTGTGGAGGGAAAACTGGATCTAGCTGTTTATGATCAAAAGAAGACGCAGAGGGACAAGGGTATCCCACTGTCGATGATCGCTGTAAACTGTGGAGGGGCAATGGGAACTAGCTGTCCAAGATCACTTGAAGCAGTGCAGGAGCAAAGGGATATAGCAGTCCAACATCACTAGAAGCTGTGGAGGCAAAATGTGATCTAGCTGTCTATGGTCACTAGAAGCTGTGGAGGGGAAATGGGATCCTGCTGTCTATGATCACTAGAAGCTGTGGAAGGAAAAAGCGATCTAGCTGTCTATGATCACTAGAAGCTGTGGAGGGACAATGGGATCCAGCTGTCTATGATCATTAGAAGCTGTGGAGGGGCAATTGAATCTAGCTGTCGATGATAACTACAAGCTTTGGAGGAGCAATGGGAACTAGCTGTCCAAGATCACTTGAAGCAGTGCAGGAGCAATGGGATGTAGCAGTCCAACATCACTAGAAGCAGTGGAGGGAAAATGTGATCTAGCTGTTTATGGTTACTAGAAGCTGTGGAGGAACAATGGGATCCAGGTGTCTATGAATACTAGAAGCTGTGGAGGGGCAATGGGATCTAGCTGTCTATGATCACTAGAAGCTGTGGAGGGAAAATGGGATCAAGCTGTCTATTATGACTAGAAATTGTGGAGGGACAATGGGATCTAGCTATGATCACTGGAACTGTTGTAATGGCAATGGGATCTAGCCGTCTATGATTACTAGAAGCTGTGCAGGGGCAATGGGATATAGCTGTCTATGATCACAAGAAGCTGTGGGGGAGCAATGGGATCTCTCTGGCTATGATCACTAGAAGCTATGGAGGGGCAATGGGATCCAGCTGTCTATGATCACTTGAAGCTGTGGAGGGACAATGGGAGCTAGCTGTCTATAATCATTGGAAGCTATGGAGGGGCAATGGGATCTAGCTGTCTATGATCACTTGAAGCTGTGGAGGGACAATGGGAGCTAGCTGTCTATAATCATTGGAAGCATTGGACTGGCGATGGGATCGAGCTGTCTGTGAACACTAGAAGCTGTGGAGGGGCAATCGAAACAAGCAGTCTATTCTGTCTAGAAACTGTGGAGGGACAATAGGATCTAGCTATGATCACTGGAAACTTTTGTACGGCAATGGGATCTAGCTGTCTATGATTACTAGAAGCTGTGTAGGGGCAATTGGATCTAGCTGTCTATGATCACTAGAAGCTGTTGAGGGGCAATGGGATCTAGCTGTCTATGATCACTAGAAGCTGTGGGGGAGCAATGGAATCTATCTGGCTATGATCCCTAGAAGCTGTGGAGGGACAATGGGATCTAGCTGTCTATGATCACTGGAAGCTGCGGAGGGGCAATCGGATCAAGCTGTCTATTATGACTAGAAACTGTGGAGGGACAATAGGATCTAGCTATGATCACTGGAAACTGTTGTATGGCAATGGGATCTAGCTGCCTATGATTACTAGAAGCTGTGTAGGGGCAATGGGATCTAGCTGTCTATGATCACTAGAAGCTACAGGGGAACAATGGAATCTATCTGGCTATGATCACTAGAAGCTTTGGAGGAGCAATGGGATCTAGCTGTCCAAGATGACATGAAGCAGTGGAGGAGCAATGTTATGTAGCAGAACAACATCACTAGAAGTAGTGGAGGGAAAATGTGATCTAGCTGTCTATGATCACTAGAGGCTGTGGAGGGACAACGGGATCCAGCTGTCTATGAATACTAGAAGCTGTGGAGGGGCAATGGGATCCTGCTGTCTGTGATCACTAGAAGCTGTGGAGGGAAAATGGGATCTAGCTGTCTATGATCACTAGAAGCAGTGGATGGACAATGGGATCAAGCTGTCTATGATCACTAGAAGCTGTGGAGGGACAATGGGATCTAGCTGTCTATGATCACTGGATGTTGTGGAGGTAAAATGGGATCCAGCTGTCCATGATCACCAGAAGCTGTGGAGTGGCAATGGGATCTAGCTGTCTGTGAACACTAGAAGCTGTGGAGGGGCAATCGGATCAAGCTGTCTATTATGACTAGAAACTGTGGAGGGACAATAGGATCTAGCTATGATCACTGGAAACGGTTGTATGGCAATGGGATCTAGCTGCCTATGATTATTAGAAGCTGTGTAGGGGCATTGGGATCTAGCTGTCTATGATCACTAGAAGCTGCGGGGGAGCAATGGAATCTCTATGGCTATGATCACTAGAAGCTGTGGAGGGGCAATGGGATCTAGCTGTCTATGATCACTTGAAGCTCTGGAGGGACAATGGCAGCTAGCTGTCTATGATCATTGGAAGCTGTGGAGGTGCATGGGGTTCTTGCTGTCTATGATCTCTAGAAGCTATGGAGGTATAATAGGATCTAGCTGTCTATGATCAATAGAAGCTGTGGAGCGACAATGGGATCTAGCTGTCTATGATCACTGGAAGCTCTGGAGGGGCATTGGGATCTAGCTGTCTATGGTCACTGGAAGCTGTGGAGGGACAATGTGATCTAGCTGTCTATGATCACTCGAAGCTGTGGAGTGGCAATGGGATCTAGCTGTTTATGATCACTAGAAGCTGTGGGGGGGAAAAGGGATCTAGCTGTCTCTGATAACATGAAGCCTTGGAGGGACATTTGGATTTGGCTGTCTATGATCACCAGAAGCCGTGCAGGGACAATGGGATCTAGCTGCCGATGATCACTAGCAGCTGTGGAGGGACAATGGGATCGAACTGTCTATGATCACTAGAAGCTGTGGAGGGAAAACTGGATCTAGCTGTTTATGATCAAAAGAAGACGCAGAGGGACAAGGGTATCCCACTGTCGATGATCGCTGTAAACTGTGGAGGGGCAATGGGAACTAGCTGTCCAAGATCACTTGAAGCAGTGCAGGAGCAAAGGGATATAGCAGTCCAACATCACTAGAAGCTGTGGAGGCAAAATGTGATCTAGCTGTCTATGGTCACTAGAAGCTGTGGAGGGGAAATGGGATCCTGCTGTCTATGATCACTAGAAGCTGTGGAAGGAAAAAGCGATCTAGCTGTCTATGATCACTAGAAGCTGTGGAGGGACAATGGGATCCAGCTGTCTATGATCATTAGAAGCTGTGGAGGGGCAATTGAATCTAGCTGTCGATGATAACTACAAGCTTTGGAGGAGCAATGGGAACTAGCTGTCCAAGATCACTTGAAGCAGTGCAGGAGCAATGGGATGTAGCAGTCCAACATCACTAGAAGCAGTGGAGGGAAAATGTGATCTAGCTGTTTATGGTTACTAGAAGCTGTGGAGGAACAATGGGATCCAGGTGTCTATGAATACTAGAAGCTGTGGAGGGGCAATGGGATCTAGCTGTCTATGATCACTAGAAGCTGTGGAGGGAAAATGGGATCAAGCTGTCTATTATGACTAGAAATTGTGGAGGGACAATGGGATCTAGCTATGATCACTGGAACTGTTGTAATGGCAATGGGATCTAGCCGTCTATGATTACTAGAAGCTGTGCAGGGGCAATGGGATATAGCTGTCTATGATCACAAGAAGCTGTGGGGGAGCAATGGGATCTATCTGGCTATGATCACTAGAAGCTATGGAGGGGCAATGGGATCCAGCTGTCTATGATCACTTGAAGCTGTGGAGGGACAATGGGAGCTAGCTGTCTATAATCATTGGAAGCTATGGAGGGGCAATGGGATCTAGCTGTCTATGATCACTTGAAGCTGTGGAGGGACAATGGGAGCTAGCTGTCTATAATCATTGGAAGCATTGGACTGGCGATGGGATCGAGCTGTCTGTGAACACTAGAAGCTGTGGAGGGGCAATCGAAACAAGCAGTCTATTCTGTCTAGAAACTGTGGAGGGACAATAGGATCTAGCTATGATCACTGGAAACTTTTGTACGGCAATGGGATCTAGCTGTCTATGATTACTAGAAGCTGTGTAGGGGCAATTGGATCTAGCTGTCTATGATCACTAGAAGCTGTTGAGGGGCAATGGGATCTAGCTGTCTATGATCACTAGAAGCTGTGGGGGAGCAATGGAATCTATCTGGCTATGATCCCTAGAAGCTGTGGAGGGGCAATGGGATCTAGCTGTCTATGATCACTAGAAGCTGTGGGGGAGCAATGGAATCTATCTGGCTATGATCCGTAGAAGCTGTGGAGGGGCAATGGGATCTAGCTGTCTATGATCCCTAGAAGCTGTGGAGGGGCAATGGGATCTAGCTGTCTATGATCACTTGAAACGCTGGGGGAACAATGGGAGCTAGCTGTCTATGATCAATAGAAGCTGTGCAGTGACAATGTGATCTAGCTGTCTATGATCACTAGAAGCTGTGGAGGGGCAATGCAATCTAGCTGTCTCTGATCACTAGAAGCTGTGGAGGGGCAATGGGATCAGGCTGTCTATGATCACTAGAAACTGTGTAGGGACAATGGGTTCCAGCTATCTATGATCATTAGACGATGTGGAGGGGTAATTGAATCTAGCTGTCAATGATCACTAGAAGCTGTGGAGCAATGGGATCTAGCTTTCCAAGATGACATGAAGCAGTGGAAGAGCAATGGGATGTAGCAGAACAACATCACTAGAAGTAGTGGAGGGAAAATGTGATCTAGCTGTCTATGATCACTAGAGGCTGTGGAGGGACAATGGGATCCAGCTGTCTATGAATACTAGAAGCTGTGGAGGGGCAATGGGATCCTGCTGTCTATGATCGCGAGAAGCTGTGGAGGGAAAATTGGATCTAGCTGTCTATGATCACTAGAAGCTGTGGAGGGACAATGGGATCCAGCTGTTTATGATCACTGGAAGCTGTGGAGGGACAATGGGATCTAGATGTCTATGATCACTGGAAGTTGTGGAGGGGAAATGGGATCCAGCTGTCCATGATCACTAGAAGCTGTGATGTGGCAATGGGATCGAACTATCTGTGATAATTAGAAGCTGCGGAGGGGCAATCGGATCAAGCTGTCTATTATGACTAGAAACTGTGGAGGGACAATAGGATCTAGCTATGATCACTGGAAACTGTTGTATGGCAATGGGATCTGGCTGCCTATGATTACTAGAAGCTGTGTAGGGGCAATGGGATCTAGCTGTCTATGATCACTAGAAGCTACGGGGGAGCAATGGAATCTATCTGGCTATGATCACAAGAAGCTGTGGAGGGGCAATGGGTTCTAGCTGTCTATGATCACTTGAAGCTCTGGAGGGACAATGGGAGCTAGCTGTCTATGATCAATAGAAGCTGTGCAGCGACAATGTGATCTAGCTGTCTATGATCACTAGAAACTGTGGAGGGGCAATGCAATCTAGCTGTCTCTGATCACTAGAAGCTGTGGAGGGGCAATGGGATCAGGCTGTCTATGATCACTAGAAACTGTGTGGGAACAATGGGATCCAGCTATCTATGATCATTAGACGCTATGGAGGGGTAATTGAATCTAGCTGTCGATGATCACTAGAAGCTTTGGAGGAGCAATGGGATCTAGCTGTCCAAGATGACATGAAGCAGTGGAGGAGCAATGGGATGTAGCAGAACAACATCACTAGAAGTAGTGGAGGGAAAATGTGATCTACCTGTCGATGATCACTAGAGGCTGTGGAGGGACAACGGGATCCAGCTGTCTATGAATACTAGAAGCTGTGGAGGGGCAATGAGATCCTGCTGTCTATGATCACTGGAAGTTGTGGAGGGAAAATGGGATCCAGCTGTCCATGATCACTAGAAGCTGTGGAGTGGCATTGGGATCTAGCTGTCTGTGAACACTAGAAGCTGTGGAGGGGCAATCGGATCAAGCTGTCTATTATGACTAGAAACTGTGGAGGGACGATAGGATCTAGCTATGATCACTGGAAACTGTTGTATGGCACTGGGATCAAGCTGCCTATGATTACTAGAAGCTGTGTAGGGGCAATGGGATCTAGCTGTCTATGATCACTAGAAGCTGCGGGGGAGCAATGGAATCTATATGGCTATGATCACTAGAAGCTGTGGAGGGGCAATGGGATCTAGCTGTCTATGATCACTTGAAGCTCTGGAGGGACAATGGCAGCTAGCTGTCTATGATCATTGGAAGCTGTGGAGGTGCATGGGGTTCTTGCTGTCTATGATCTCTAGAAGCTATGGAGGGATAATAGGATCTAGCTGTCTATGATCAATAGAAGCTGTGGAGCAACAATGGGATCTAGCTGTCTATGAACACTGGAAGCTCTGGAGGGGCATTGGGATCTAGCTGTCTATGGTCACTGGAAGCTGTGGAGGGACAGTGTGATCTAGCTGTCTATGATCACTCGAAGCTGTGGAGTGGCAATGGGATCTAGCTGTTTATGATCACTAGAAGCTGTGGAGGGGAAAAGGGATCTAGCTGTCTATGATAACATGAAGCCTTGGGGGGACATTGGGATTTGGCTGTCTATGATCACCAGAAGCCGTGCAGGGACAATGGGATCTAGCTGCCGATGATCACTAGCAGCTGTGGAGGGACAATGGGATCTAACTGTCTATGATCACTAGAAGCTGTGGAGGGACAACTGGATCTAGCTTTTTATGATCAAAAGAAGACACAGAGGGACAAGGGTATCCTACTGTCTATGATCGCTGTATACTGTGGAGGGGCAATGGGATCTAGCTGTCAAATATCACTAGAAGCTGTGGAGTGGCAATGGGATCTAGGTGTCAATGATCACTGGAAGCTGTAGAGGGGTGATGGGATCTAGGTGTCGATGATCACTAGAAACTGTGTAGGGACAATGCGATCCAGATGTCTATGATCATTAGAAGCTGTGGAGGGGCAATTGTATCTAGCTGTCGATGCTCACTAGAAGCTTTGGAGGAGCAATGGGAACTAGCTGTCCAAGATCACTTGAAACAGTGCAGGAGCAATGGGATATAGCAGTCCAACATCACTAGAAGCTGTGGAGGCAAAATGTGATCTAGCTGTCTATGGTCACTAGAAGCTGTGGAGGGGGAATGGGATCCTGCTGTCTATGATCACTAGAAGCTGTGGAAGGAAAAAGCGATCTAGCTGTCTATGATCACTAGAAGCTGTGGAGGGAAAATGGGATCCAGCTGTCTATGATCATTAGAAGCTGTGGAGGGGCAATTGAATCTAGCTGTCGATGATAACTACAAGCTTTGGAGGAGCAATGGGAACT
This sequence comes from Isurus oxyrinchus, assembly GCA_026770705.1. Classification (NCBI taxonomy): domain Eukaryota; kingdom Metazoa; phylum Chordata; class Chondrichthyes; order Lamniformes; family Lamnidae; genus Isurus; species Isurus oxyrinchus. The sequence continues at coordinate 175,875,118 of JANJGN010000006.1, read as the reverse complement.
AGCTGTCCAAGATCACTTGAAGCAGTGCAGGAGCAATGGGATGTAGCAGTCCAACATCACTAGAAGCAGTGGAGGGAAAATGTGATCTAGCTGTTTATGGTTACTAGAAGCTGTGGAGGAACAATGGGATCCAGGTGTCTATGAATACTAGAAGCTGTGGAGGGAAAATGGGATCTAGCTGCCTATGATCACTAGAAGCTGTGGAGGGACAACAGGATCTAGCTGTCTATGATCACTGGAAGCTGTGGAGGGAAAATGGGATCAAGCTGTCCATGATCACTAGAAGCTGTGGGATGGCAATGGGATCTAGCTGTCTATGATCACTAGAAGCTGTGGAGGGGCAATCGGATCAAGCTGTCTATTATGACTAGAAATTGTGGAGGGATAATGGGATCTAGCTATGATCACTGGAACTGTTGTAATGGCAATGGGATCTAGCCGTCTATGATTACTAGAAGCTGTGTAGGGGCAATGGGATATAGCTGTCTATGATCACAAGAAGCTGTGAGGGAGCAATGGGATCTATCTGGCTATGATCACTAGAAGCTATGGAGGGGCAATGGGATCCAGCTGTCTATGATCACTTGAAGCTGTGGAGGGACAATGGGAGCTAGCTGTCTATAATCATTGGAAGCTATGGAGGGGCAATGGGATCTAGCTGTCTATGATCACTTGAAGCTCTGGAGGGACAATGGGATCTAGCTGTCTGTGATAACTAGAAGCTGCGGAGGGGCAATCGGATCAAGCTGTCTATTATGACTAAAAACTGTGGAGGGACAATAGGATCTAGCTATGATCACTGGAAACTGTTGTATGGCAATGGGATCTAGCTGTCTGTGATCACTAGAAGCTACGGGGGAGCAATGGAATCTATCTGGCTATGATCACTAGAAGCTGTGGAGGGGCAATGGGTTCTAGCTGTCTATGATCACTTGAAGCTCTGGAGGGACAATGGGAGCTAGCTGTCTATGATCAATAGAAGTTGTGCAGCGACAATGTGATCTAGCTGTCTATGATCACTAGAAGCTGTGGAGGGGCAATGCAAGCTAGCTGTCTCTGATCACTAGAAGCTGTGGAGGGGCAATGGGATCAGGCTGTCTATGATCACTAGAAACTGTGTAGGGACAATTGGATCCAGCTATCTATGATCATTAGAGGCTGTGGAGGGGTAATTGAATCTAGCTGTCGATGATCACTAGAAGCTTTGGAGGAGCAATGGGATCTAGCTGTCCAAGATGACATGAAGCAGTGGAGGAGCAATGGGATGTAGCAGAACAACATCACTAGAAGTAGTGGAGGGAAAATGTGATCTAGCTGTCTATGATCACTAGAGGCTGTGGAGGGACAATGGGATCCAGCTGTCTATGAATACAAGAAGCTGTGGAGGGGCAATGAGATCCTGCTGTCTATGATCACTAGAAGCTGTGGTGGGAAAATGGGATCTAGCTGTCTATGATCACAGGAAGCTGTGGATGGACAATGGGATCAAGCTGTCTATAATCACTAGAATCTGTGGAGGGACAATGGGATCTAGCTGTCTATGATCACTGGAAGTTGTGGATGGAAAATGGGATCCAGCTGTCCATGATCACTAGAAGCTGTGGAGTGGCAATCGGATCAAGCTGTCTATTATGACTAGAAACTGTGGAGGGAGAATAGGATCTAGTTATGATCACTGGAAACTGTTGTATGGCAATGGGATCTAGCTGCCTATGATTACTAGAAGCTGTGTAGGGGCAATGGGATCTAGCTGTCTATGATCACTAGAAGCTGTGGGGGAGCAATGGAATCTATATGGCTATGATCACTAGAAGCTGTGGAGGGGCAATGGGATCTAGCTGTCTATGATCACTTGAAGCTCTGGAGGGACAATGGCAGCTAGCTGTCTATGATCATTGGAAGCTGTGGAGGTGCATGGGGTTCTTGCTGTCTATGATCTCTAGAAGCTATGGAGGGATAATAGGATCTAGCTGTCTATGATCAATAGAAGCTGTGGAGCAACAATGGGATCTAGCTGTCTATGATCACTGGAAGCTCTGGAGGGGCATTGGGATCTAGCTGTCTATGGTCACTGGAAGCTGTGGAGGGACAATGTGATCTAGCTGTCTATGATCACTCGAAGCTGTGGAGTGGCAATGGGATCTAGCTGTTTATGATCACTAGAAGCTGTGGAGGGGAAAAGGGATCTAGCTGTCTATGATAACATGAAGCCTTGGGGGGACATTGGGATTTGGCTGTCTATGATCACCAGAAGCCGTGCAGGGACAATGGGATCTAGCTGCCGATGATCACTAGCAGCTGTGGAGGGACAATGGGATCTAACTGTCTATGATGACGAGAAGCTGTGGAGGGACAACTGGATCTAGCTTTTTATGATCAATCGAAGACGCAGAGGGACAAGGGTATCCTACTGTCTATGATCGCTGTATACTGTGGAGGGGCAATGGGATCTAGCTGTCAAATATCACTAGAAGCTGTGGAGTGGCAATGGGATCTAGTTGTCAATGATCACTGGAAGCTGTAGAGGGGTGATGGGATCTAGGTGTCGATGATCACTAGAAACTGTGTAGGGACAATGCGATCCAGATGTCTATGATCATTAGAAGCTGTGGAGGGGCAACTGAATCTAGCTGTCGATGCTCACTAGAAGCTTTGGAGGAGCAATGGGAACTAGCTGTCCAGGATCACTTGAAGCAGTGCAGGAGCAATGGGATATAGCAGTCCAACATCACTAGAAGCTGTGGAGGCAAAATGTGATCTAGCTGTCTATGGTCACTAGAAGCTGTGGAGGAACAATGGGATCCTGCTGTCTATGATCACTAGAAGCTGTGGAAGGAAAAAGCGATCTAGCTGTCTATGATCACTAGAAGCTGTGGAGGGAAAATGGGATCTAGCTGTCTATGATCACTAGAAGCTGTTGGGGGACAACAGGATCTAGCTGTCTATGATCACTGAAAGCTGTGGAGGGAAAATGGGATCAAGCTGTCCATGATCACTAGAAGCTGTGGGGTGGCAATGGGATCTAGCTGTCTATGATCACTAGAAGCTGTGGAGGGGCAATCGGATCAAGCTGTCTATTATGACTAGAAATTGTGGAGGGATAATGGGATCTAGCTATGATCACTGGAACTGTTGTAATGGCAATGGGATCTAGCCGTCTATGATTACTAGAAGCTGTGTAGGGGCAATGGGATATAGCTGTCTATGATCACTAGAAGCTGTGGAGGGGCAATGGGATCTAGCTGTCTATGATCACTAGAAGCTTTGGAGGGGCAATGGGATCTAGCTGTCTATGATCACTTGAAACGCTGGGGGGACAATGGGAGCTAGCTGTCTATGATCAATAGAAGCTGTGCATTGACATTGTGATCTAGCTGTCTATGATCACTAGAAGCTGTGGAGGGGCAATGCAATCAAGCTGTCTCTGATCACTAGAAGCTGTGGAGGGGCAATGGGATCAGGCTGTCTATGATCACTAGAAACTGTGTAGGGACAATGGGTTCCAGCTGTCAATGATCGCTAGAAGCTGTGGAGCAATGGGATCTAGCTTTCCAAGATGACATGAAGCAGTGGAGGAGCAATGGGATGTAGCAGAACAACATCACTAGAAGTAGTGGAGGGAAAATGTGATCTAGCTGTCTATGATCACTAGAGGCTGTGGAGGGACAATGGGATCCAGCTGTCTATGAAAACTAGAAGCTGTGGAGGGGCAATGGGATCTAGCTGTCTATGATCACTAGAAGCTGCGGGGGAGCAATGGAATCTCTATGGCTATGATCACTAGAAGCTGTGGAGGGGCAATGGGATCTAGCTGTCTATGATCACTTGAAGCTCTGGAGGGACAATGGCAGCTAGCTGTCTATGATCATTGGAAGCTGTGGAGGTGCATGGGGTTCTTGCTGTCTATGATCTCTAGAAGCTATGGAGGTATAATAGGATCTAGCTGTCTATGATCAATAGAAGCTGTGGAGCGACAATGGGATCTAGCTGTCTATGATCACTGGAAGCTCTGGAGGGGCATTGGGATCTAGCTGTCTATGGTCACTGGAAGCTGTGGAGGGACAATGTGATCTAGCTGTCTATGATCACTCGAAGCTGTGGAGTGGCAATGGGATCTAGCTGATTATGATCACTAGAAACTGTGGGGGGGAAAAGGGATCTAGCTGTCTCTGATAACATGAAGCCTTGGAGGGACATTTGGATTTGGCTGTCTATGATCACCAGAAGCCGTGCAGGGAAATTGGGATCTAGCTGCTGATGATCACTAGCAGCTGTGGAGGGACAATGGGATCGAACTGTCTATGATCACTAGAAGCTGTGGAGGGAAAACTGGATCTAGCTGTTTATGATCAATAGAAGACGCAGAAGGACAAGGGTATCCCACTGTCGATGATCGCTGTAAACTGTGGAGGGGCAATGGGAACTAGCTGTCCAAGATCACTTGAAGCAGTGCAGGAGCAAAGGGATATAGCAGTCCAACATCACTAGAAGCTGTGGAGGCAAAATGTGATCTAGCTGTCTATGGTCACTAGAAGCTGTGGAGGGGGAATGGGATCCTGCTGTCTATGATCACTAGAAGCTGTGGAAGGAAAAAGCGATCTAGCTGTCTATGATCACTAGAAGCTGTGGAGGGACAATGGGATCCAGCTGTCTATGATCATTAGAAGCTGTGGAGGGGCAATTGAATCTAGCTGTCGATGATAACTACAAGCTTTGGAGGAGCAATGGGAACTAGCTGTCCAAGATCACTTGAAGCAGTGCAGGAGCAATGGGATGTAGCAGTCCAACATCACTAGAAGCAGTGGAGGGAAAATGTGATCTAGCTGTTTATGGTTACTAGAAGCTGTGGAGGAACAATGGGATCCAGCTGTCTATGATCACTAGAAGCTGTGGAGGGAAAATGGGATCAAGCTGTCTATTATGACTAAAAATTGTGGAGGGATAATGGGATGTAGCTATGATCACTGGAACTGTTGTAATGGCAATGGGATCTAGCCGTCTATGATTACTAGAAGCTGTGTAGGGGCAATTGGATCTAGCTGTCTATGATCACTAGAAGCTGTTTAGGGGCAATGGGATCTAGCTGTCTATGATCACTAGAAGCTGTGGGGGAGCAATGGAATCTATCTGGCTATGATCCCTAGAAGCTGTGGAGGGGCAATGGGATCTAGCTGTCTATGATCACTAGAAGCTGTGGGGGAGCAATGGAATCTATCTGGCTATGATCCGTAGAAGCTGTGGAGGGGCAATGGGATCTAGCTGTCTATGATCCCTAGAAGCTGTGGAGGGGCAATGGGATCTAGCTGTCTATGATCACTTGAAACGCTGGGGGAACAATGGGAGCTAGCTGTCTATGATCAATAGAAGCTGTGCAGTGACAATGTGATCTAGCTGTCTATGATCACTAGAAGCTGTGGAGGGGCAATGCAATCTAGCTGTCTCTGATCACTAGAAGCTGTGGAGGGGCAATGGGATCAGGCTGTCTATGATCACTAGAAACTGTGTAGGGACAATGGGTTCCAGCTATCTATGATCATTAGACGATGTGGAGGGGTAATTGAATCTAGCTGTCAATGATCACTAGAAGCTGTGGAGCAATGGGATCTAGCTTTCCAAGATGACATGAAGCAGTGGAAGAGCAATGGGATGTAGCAGAACAACATCACTAGAAGTAGTGGAGGGAAAATGTGATCTAGCTGTCTATGATCACTAGAGGCTGTGGAGGGACAATGGGATCCAGCTGTCTATGAATACTAGAAGCTGTGGAGGGGCAATGGGATCCTGCTGTCTATGATCACGAGAAGCTGTGGAGGGAAAATTGGATCTAGCTGTCTATGATCACTAGAAGCTGTGGAGGGACAATGGGTTCTAGCAGTCAATGATCAATAGAAGCTGTGGAGGGACAATGTGATCTAGCTGTCTATGATCACTAGAAACTGTGGATGGACAATGGGATCTAGATATGATCACTAGAAGCTCTTCTGGGCAATGGGATCTAGCTGACTATGATCACTCGAAGCTGTGCAGGGGCAATTGGATCTACCTGTCTATGATCACCATAAGCTGTGGAGGGGCAATGGGATCTAGCTGTCTATGATCACTAGAAGCTATGGAGGGGTCAATTTGTTCTAGCTGTCTATGATCACTAGAAACTGTGTAGTGACAATGTGATCTAGCTGTCTATGATTACTAGAAGCTGTGGAGCGGCGATGGTATCTAGCTGTCCATGATGATTGGAAGCTGTGGAGGGGCATTGGGATCTTGCTGTCTATGATCACTAGATGCTGTGGAGGGACAATGGGATGTAGCTGTCTATGATCAATAGAAGCTGTGCAGCGACAATGTGATTTAGCTGTCTATGATCAATAGAAGCTGTGGAGGGGCAATCGGATCTAGCTGTCTGTGATCACCAGGAACTGTGTAGTGACAATTGATCTAGCTGTCAATGATCACTACAAGCTATGGAGGATCAATGGGATCGAGCTGTCCAAGATCACTAGAAGCAATGGAGGTGCAATGGGATCTAAATGTCTACGATCACTAGAAGCTGTGGAGGGACAATGGAATCTAGCTGTCTGTGATGACTATAAGCTGTGGAGGGGCAATGTGATCTTGCTGTCTTTGATCACTAGAAGCTCTGGCGGGAAAATGTCATCTAGCTGCCTATGATCACGAGAAGCTGTGGTGGGACAATGGGAACTAGCTGTCGATGATCACCAAAAGCTTTGGAGGTGCAATGGCATCTAGCTGTCTATGATCACTAGAAGCTATGGAGGGGCAAAGGGATCTAGCTGTCAAGGAATGGCCGCTGTGGAGGGGCAATGGAATCTAGCTGTCTATGATCACTAGAAGCTATGGAGGGGTAAAGGGTTCTAGATGTCTATGATCACTAGAAACTGTGTAGTGACAATGGGATCCAGCTGTCTATGATTACTAGAAGCTGTGGAGGGGCCATGGGATCTAGCTGTCTATGATCACTACAAGCTATGGAGGAGCAATGCGATCTTGCTGTCCAAGATCACTAGAAGCAGTGGAGGAGCAATGGGATCTAGCTGTCACAAATCACTAGAAGCTGTGGAGGGTCAACAGGATCTAGCTGTCTATGATCTCTAGAAGCTGTGGAGGGGCAATGGGATCTTGCTGTCTATGATCACTAGAAGCTGTGGAGGGAAAATGGGATCTAGCTGTCTATGATCATGAGAATCTGTGGATGGACAATGGGATCAAGCTGTCTATGATCACTAGAAGCGTTGGAGGGGCAATGAGATCTAGCTGTCTATGACCACTAGAAGCTCTGGAGGGACAATGGGATCTAGCTGTCTGATTATTGAATGCTGTGGAGGGGCATTGGGATCTTACTGTCTATGATCACAAGAAGCTGTGGAGGGACAATGGGATCTAGCTGTCTCGGATCTATAGAAGCTATGGAGCGACAATGTGAACGAGCTGTCTATGATCACTAGAGGCTTTGTAGGGACAACGGGATCTAGCTGTCTATGATCACTCGAAGCTGTGGAGGGGCAATGAGATCTTGCTGACTATGATCACTGGAAGCTGTGGAGGGAAAGTGGGATCAAGCTGTCTATGATCATTAGAATCTGTGGTCGGACAATGGGATCTAGCTGTCTATGATCACTAGAAGCTGTGGAGGGGCAATGGGATACAGCTGTCTAAGATCACTAGATGCTGAGGAGGGGCAATGGGATCTAGCTGTCTGTGATCACTAGATGCTGGGAGGGGCAATGGGATCTAGCTGTCTATGATCACTAGAAGCTGGGAGGGGCAATGGGATCTAGCTGTCTATGATCACTAGAAGCTGTGCAGCGGCAATGTGGTCTAGCTGTCTATGAACACTAGAAGCTGTGCAGCGGCAATGAAATCCAGCTGTCCATGATCACAAGAAGCTGCGGAGGAACAATGAGATCTAGCTGTCTATGATCATTGGAAGCTGTGGAGGGGCATTGGCATCTTCCTCTCTATGATCACTAGAAGCTGTGGAGTGACAATGTGATCTAGCTGTCTATGAACACTAGAAGCTGTGGAGGGGCAATGGGATCTAGCTGTCTGTGATCACTAGAAGCTGTGGAGGGGCAATCGGATCTAGCTGTCTGTGATCACTAGGAAATGTGTAGTGACAATGTGATCTAGCTCTCAATGAACACTAGAAGCTGTGGAGGGAAAATGGGATCAAGCTGTCTATTATGACTAGAAATTGTGGAGGGATAATGGGATCTAGCTATGATCACTGGAACTGTTGTAATGGCAATGGGATCTAGCCGTCTATGATTACTAGAAGCTGTGTAGGGGCAATGGGATATAGCTGTCTATGATCACAAGAAGCTGTGGGGGAGCAATGGGATCTATCTGGCTATGATCACTAGAAGCTATGGAGGGGCAATGGGATCCAGCTGTCTATGATCACTTGAAGCTGTGGAGGGACAATGGGAGCTAGCTGTCTATAATCATTGGAAGCTATGGAGGGGCAATGGGATCTAGCTGTCTAAGATCACTTGAAGCTCTGGAGGGACAATGGGAGCTAGCTGTCTATAATCATTGGAAGCTGTGGACTGGCGATGGGATCGAGCTGTCTGTGAACACTAGAAGCTGTGGAGGGGCAATCGAAACAAGCAGTCTATTCTGTCTAGAAACTGTGGAGGGACAATAGGATCTAGCTATGATCACTGGAAACTTTTGTACGGCAATGGGATCTAGCTGTCTATGATTACTAGAAGCTGTGTAGGGGCAATTGGATCTAGCTGTCTATGATCACTAGAAGCTGTTTAGGGGCAATGGGATCTAGCTGTCTATGATCACTAGAAGCTGTGGGGGAGCAATGAAATCTATCTGGCTATGATCCCTAGAAGCTGTGGAGGGGCAATGGGATCTAGCTGTCTATGATCACTAGAAGCTGTGGGGGAGCAATGGAATCTATCTGGCTATGATCCCTGGAAGCTGTGGAGGGGCAATGGGATCTAGCTGTCTATGATCCCTAGAAGCTGTGGAGGGGCAATGGGATCTAGCTGTCTATGATCACTTGAAACGCTGGGGGGACAATGGGAGCTAGCTGTCTATGATCAATAGAAGCTGTGCAGTGACAATGTGATCTAGCTGTCTATGATCACTAGAAGCTGTGGAGGGGCAGTGCAATCTAGCTGTCTCTGATCACTAGAAGCTGTGGAGGGGCAATGGGATCAGGCTGTCTATGATCACTAGAAACTGTGTAGGGACAATGGGTTCCAGCTATCTATGATCATTAGACGATGTGGAGGGGTAATTGAATCTAGCTGTCAATGATCACTAGAAGCTGTGGAGCAATGGGATCTAGCTTTCCAAGATGACATGAAGCAGTGGAAGAGCAATGGGATGTAGCAGAACAACATCACTAGAAGTAGTGGAGGGAAAATGTGATCTAGCTGTCTATGATCACTAGAGGCTGTGGAGGGACAATGGGATCCAGCTGTCTATGAATACTAGAAGCTGTGGAGGGGCAATGGGATCCTGCTGTCTATGATCACGAGAAGCTGTGGAGGGAAAATTGGATCTAGCTGTCTATGATCACTAGAAGCTGTGGAGGGACAATGGGTTCTAGCAGTCAATGATCAATAGAAGCTGTGGAGGGACAATGTGATCTAGCTGTCTATGATCACTAGAAACTGTGGATGGACAATGGGATCTAGATATGATCACTAGAAGCTCTTCTGGGCAATGGGATCTAGCTGACTATGATCACTCGAAGCTGTGCAGGGGCAATTGGATCTACCTGTCTATGATCACCATAAGCTGTGGAGGGGCAATGGGATCTAGCTGTCTTTGATCACTAGAAGCTATGGAGGGGTCAATTTGTTCTAGCTGTCTATGATCACTAGAAACTGTGTAGTGACAATGTGATCTAGCTGTCTATGATTACTAGAAGCTGTGGAGCGGCGATGGTATCTAGCTGTCCATGATGATTGGAAGCTGTGGAGGGGCATTGGAATCTTGCTGTCTATGATCACTAGATGCTGTGGAGGGACAATGGGATGTAGCTGTCTATGATCAATAGAAGCTGTGCAGCGACAATGTGATTTAGCTGTCTATGATCAATAGAAGCTGTGGAGGGGCAATCGGATCTAGCTGTCTGTGATCACCAGGAACTGTGTAGTGACAATGTGATCTAGCTGTCAATGATCACTACAAGCTATGGAGGATCAATGGGATCGAGCTGTCCAAGATCACTAGAAGCAATGGAGGTGCAATGGGATCTAAATGTCTACGATCACTAGAAGCTGTGGAGGGACAATGGAATCTAGCTTTCTGTGATGACTATAAGCTGTGGAGGGGCAATGTGATCTTGCTGTCTTTGATCACTAGAAGCTCTGGCGGGAAAATGTCATCTAGCTGCCTATGATCACGAGAAGCTGTGGTGGGACAATGGGAACTAGCTGTCGATGATCACCAAAAGCTTTGGAGGTGCAATGGCATCTAGCTGTCTATGATCACTAGAAGCTATGGAGGGGCAAAGGGATCTAGCTGTCAAGGAATGGCCGCTGTGGAGGGGCAATGGAATCTAGCTGTCTATGATCACTAGAAGCTGTGGAGGGACAATGGGTTCTAGCAGTCAATGTTCAATACAAGCTGTGGAGCGACAATGTGATCTAGCTGTCTATGATCACGAGAAGCTGTAATGGGAGAATGGGATCTAGCTGTCGATGATCACCAAAAGCTTTGGAGGTGCAATGGCATCTAGCTGTCTATAATCACTAGAAGCTATGGATGGGTCAATGGGATCTAGCTGTCAATGACTGGCCGCTGTGGAGGGGCATTGGGATCTTGTTGTCTATGATCACTAGAAGCTGTGGAGGGACAATGGGTTCTAGCAGTCAATGATCAATAGAAGCTGTGGAGCGACAATGTGATCTAGCTGTCTATGATCACGAGAAGCTGTGGTGGGACAATGGGAACTAGCTGTCGATGATCACCAAAAGCTTTGGAGGTGCAATGGCATCTAGCTGTCTATGATCACTAGAAGCTATGGAGGGGCAAAGGGATCTAGCTGTCAAGGAATGGCCGCTGTGGAGGGGCAATGGAATCTAGCTGTCTATGATCACTAGAAGCTATGGAGGGGTAAAGGGTTCTAGATGTCTATGATCACTAGAAACTGTGTAGTGACAATGGGATCCAGCTGTCTATGATTACTAGAAGCTGTGGAGGGGCCATGGGATCTAGCTGTCTATGACCACTACAAGCTATGGAGGAGCAATGCGATCTTGCTGTCCAAGATCACTAGAAGCAGTGGAGGAGCAATGGGATCTAGCTGTCACAAATCACTAGAAGCTGTGGAGGGTCAACAGGATCTAGCTGTCTATGATCTCTAGAAGCTGTGGAGGGGCAATGGGATCTTGCTGTCTATGATCACTAGAAGCTGTGGAGGGAAAATGGGATCTAGCTGTCTATGATCATGAGAATCTGTGGATGGACAATGGGATCAAGCTGTCTATGATCACTAGAAGCGTTGGAGGGGCAATGAGATCTAGCTGTCTATGACCACTAGAAGCTCTGGAGGGACAATGGGATCTAGCTGTCTGATTATTGAATGCTGTGGAGGGGCATTGGGATCTTACTGTCTATGATCACAAGAAGCTGTGGAGGGACAATGGGATCTAGCTGTCTCGGATCTATAGAAGCTATGGAGCGACAATGTGAACGAGCTGTCTATGATCACTAGAGGCTTTGTAGGGACAACGGGATCTAGCTGTCTATGATCACTCGAAGCTGTGGAGGGGCAATGAGATCTTGCTGACTATGATCACTGGAAGCTGTGGAGGGAAAGTGGGATCAAGCTGTCTATGATCATTAGAATCTGTGGTCGGACAATGGGATCTAGCTGTCTATGATCACTAGAAGCTGTGGAGGGGCAATGGGATACAGCTGTCTAAGATCACTAGATGCTGAGGAGGGGCAATGGGATCTAGCTGTCTGTGATCACTAGATGCTGGGAGGGGCAATGGGATCTAGCTGTCTATGATCACTAGAAGCTGGGAGGGGCAATGGGATCTAGCTGTCTATGATCACTAGAAGCTGTGCAGCGGCAATGTGGTCTAGCTGTCTATGAACACTAGAAGCTGTGCAGCGGCAATGAAATCCAGCTGTCCATGATCACTAGAAGCTGCGGAGGAACAATGTGATCTAGCTGTCTGTGATCACTAGAAGCTGTGTAGTGACAATGTGATCTAGCTGTCTATGAACACTAGAAGCTGTGCAGCGGCAATGAATTCCAGCTGTCCATGATCACTAGAAGCTGCGGAGGAACAATGAGATCTAGCTGTCTATGATCATTGGAAGCTGTGGAGGGGCATTGGCATCTTCCTCTCTATGATCACTAGAAGCTGTGGAGTGACAATGTGATCTAGCTGTCTATGAACACTAGAAGCTGTGGAGGGGCAATGGGATCTAGCTGTCTGTGATCACTAGAAGCTGTGGAGGGGCAATCGGATCTAGCTGTCTGTGATCACTAGGAAATGTGTAGTGACAATGTGATCTAGCTCTCAATGAACACTAGAAGCTGTGGAGGGGCAATGGCGTCTAGCTGTCAATGATCACTACAAGCTATGGAGAATCAATGGGATCTAGCTGTCCAAGATCACTAGAAGCAATGGAGGTGCAATGGGATATAGCTGTCTATGATCACTAGAAGCTGTGGAGGGACAATGGAATCTAGCTGTCTGTGATCACTATAAGCTGTGGAGGGGCAATGGGATCTTGCTGTCTTTGATCACTAGAAGCTCTGGCGGGAAAATGGGATCTAGCTGTCTATGATCATGAGAAGCTGTGGTGGGACAATGGGATCTAGCTGTCGGTGATCACCAAAAGCTTTGGAGGTGCAATGGCATCTAGCTGTCTATGATCACTAGAAGCTATGGATGGGTCAATGGGATCTAGCTGTCAATGATTGGCCGCTGTGGAGGGGCATTGGGATCTTGTTGTCTATGATCACTAGAAGCTGTGGAGGGACAATGGGTTCTAGCAGTCAATGATCAATACAAGCTGTGGAGCGACAATGTGATCTAGCTGTCTATGATCACGAGAAGCTGTGATGGGACAATGGGATCTAGCTGTCGATGATCACCAAAAGCTTTGGAGGTGCAATGGCATCTAGCTGTCTATGATCACTAGAAGCTATGGATGGGTCAATGGGATCTAGCTGTCAATGATTGGCCGCTGTGGAGGGGCATTGGGATCTTGTTGTCTATGATCACTAGAAGCTGTGGAGGGACAATGGGTTCTAGCAGTCAATGAGCAATAGAAGCTCTGGCGGGAAAATGGGATCTAGCTGTCTATGATCACGAGAAGCTGTGGTGGGACAATGGGATCTAGCTGTCGATGATCAGCAAAAGCTTTGGAGGTGCAATGGCATCTAGCTGTCTGTGATCACTAGAAGATATGGATGGGTCAATGGGATCTAGCTGTCAATGATTGGCCGCTGTGGAGGGGCTTTGGGATCTTGTTGTCTATGATCACTAGAAGCTGTGGAGGGACAATGGGTTCTAGCAGTAAATGATCAATAGAAGCTGTGGAGCGACAATGTGATCTAGCTGTCTATGATCACTAGAAACTGTGGATGGACAATGGGATCTAGATATGATCACTAGAAGCTCTTCTGAGCAATGGGATCTAGCTGACTATGATCACTCGAAGCTGTGTAGGGGCAATTGGATCTACCTGTCTATGATCACCATAAGCTGTGGAGGGGCAATGGGATCTAGCTGTCTATGATCACTAGAAGCTATGGAGGGGTAAAGGGTTCTAGCTGTCTATGATCACTAGAAACTGTGTAGTGACAATAGGATCCAGCTGTCTATGATTACTAGAAGCTGTGGAGGGGCGATGGTATCTAGCTGTCCATGATGATTGGAAGATGTGGAGGGGCATTGGGATGTTGCTGTCTATGATCACTAGATGCTGTGGACGGACAATGGGATGTAGCTGTCTATGATCAATAGAAGCTGTGCAGCGACAATGTGATCTAGCTGTCTATGATCAATAGAAGCTGTGGAGGGGCAATCGGATCTAGTTGTCTGTGATAACTAGGAACTGTGGACAGGTGATGGGATCTAGCTGTCTGTGATCACTAGAAGCTGTGGAGGGGCAATCGGATCTAGCTGTCTGTGATCACTAGGAACTGTGTAGTGACAATGTGCTCTAGCTCTCAATGAACACTAGAAGCTGTGGAAGGGCAATGGGATCTAGCTGTCAATGATCACTACAAGCTATGGAGTATCAATGCGATCTTGCTGTCCAAGATCACTAGAAGCAGTGGAGGAGCAATGGGATCTAGCTGTCACAAATCACTAGAAGCTGTGGAGGGTCAACAGGATCTAGCTGTCTATGATCTCTAGAAGCTGTGGAGGGGCAATGGGATCTTGCTGTCTATGATCACTAGAAGCTGTGGAGGGAAAATGGGATCTAGCTGTCTATGATCATGAGAATCTGTGGATGGACAATGGGATCAAGCTGTCTATGATCACTAGAAGCGTTGGAGGGGCAATGAGATCTAGCTGTCTATGACCACTAGAAGCTCTGGAGGGACAATGAGATCTAGCTGTCTGATTATTGAATGCTGTGGAGGGGCATTGGGATCTTACTGTCTATGATCACAAGAAGCTGTGGAGGGACAATGGGATCTAGCTGTCTCGGATCTATAGAAGCTATGGAGCGACAATGTGAACGAGCTGTCTATGATCACTTGAGGCTTTGTAGGGACAACGGGATCTAGCTGTCTATGATCACTCGAAGCTGTGGAGGGGCAATGAGATCTTGCTGACTATGATCACTGGAAGCTGTGGAGGGAAAATGGGATCAAGCTGTCTATGATCATTAGAATCTGTGGTCGGACAATGGGATCTAGCTGTCTATGATCACTAGAAGCTGTGGAGGGGCAATGGGATACAGCTGTCTAAGATCACTAGATGCTGAGGAGGGGCAATGGGATCTAGCTGTCTGTGATCACTAGATGCTGGGAGGGGCAATGGGATCTAGCTGTCTATGATCACTAGAAGCTGGGAGGGGCAATGGGATCTAGCTGTCTATGATCACTAGAAGCTGTGCAGCGGCAATGTGGTCTAGCTGTCTATGAACACTAGAAGCTGTGCAGCGGCAATGAAATCCAGCTGTCCATGATCACTAGAAGCTGCGGAGGAACAATGTGATCTAGCTGTCTGTGATCACTAGAAGATGTGTAGTGACAATGTGATCTAGCTGTCTATGAACACTAGAAGCTGTGCAGCGGCAATGAAATCCAGCTGTCCATGATCACTAGAAGCTGCGGAGGAACAATGAGATCTAGCTGTCTATGATCATTGGAAGCTGTGGAGGGACATTGGCATCTTCCTCTCTATGATCACTAGAAGCTGTGGAGTGACAATGTGATCTAGCTGTCTATGAACACTAGAAGCTGTGGAGGGGCAATGGGATCTAGCTGTCTGTGATCACTAGAAGCTGTGGAGGGGCAATCGGATCTAGCTGTCTGTGATCACTAGGAACTGTGTAGTGACAATGTGATCTAGCTCTCAATGAACACTAGAAGCTGTGGAGGGGCAATGGGATCTAGCTGTCAATGATCACTACAAGCTATGGAGGATCAATGGGATCTAGCTGTCCAAGATCACTAGAAGAAATGGAGGTGCAATGGGATCTAGCTGTCTATGATCACTAGAGGCTGTGGAGGGACAATGGAATCTAACTGTCTGTGATCACTATAAGCTGTGGAAGGGCAATGGGATCTTGCTGTCTATGATCACTAAAAGCTCTGGCGGGAAAATGGGATCGAGCTGTCTATGATCACGAGAAGCTGTGGTGGGACAATGGGATCTAGCTGTCGATGATCACCAAAAGCTTTGGAGGTGCAATGTCATCTAGCTGTCTATGATCACTAGAAGCTGTGGAGGGACAGTGGGATCTAGCTGTCAATGATTGGCCGCTGTGGAGGGGCATTGAGATCTTGTTGTCTATGATCACTAAAAGCAGTGGAGGGACAATGGATTCTAGCAGTCAATGATGAATAAATTTTGTGGAGCGACAATGTGATCTAGCTGTCTATGATCACTAGAAGCTATGGAGGGGCAAGGGGTCAAGCTGTCTATGATGACTAGAAACTGTGGATGGACAATGGGATCTAGATATGATCACTAGAAGCTCTTCTGGGCAATGGGATCTAGCTGACTATGATCACTCGGAGCTGTGGAGGGGCAATGGCATCTAGCTGTCTATGATCACTAGAAGCTATCGAGGGGCAAAGGGATCTAGCTGTCTATGATCACTAGAAACTGTGTAGTGACAATGGGATCCAGCTGTCTATGATTACTAGAAGCTGTGGAGGGGCCATGGGATCTAGCTGTCTATGATCACTACAAGCTATGGAGGAGCAATGGGATCTTGCTGTCCAAGATCACTAGAAGCAGTGGAGGAGCAATGCGATCTAGCTGTCACAAATCACTAGAAGCTGTGCAGGGTCAACAGGATCTAACTGTCTATGATCTCTAGAAGCTGTGGAGGGGCAATGGAATCTTGCTGTCTATGATCACTAGAAGCTGTGGAGGGAAAATGGGATCTAGCTGTCTATAAACATGAGAATCTGTGGATGGACAATGGGATCAAGCTGTCTATGATCACTAGAAGCGTTGGAGGGGCAATGAGATCTAGCTGTCTATGACCACTAGAAGCTCTGGAGGGACAATGGGATCTAGCTGTCTATGATTATTGAATGCTGTGGAGGGGCATTGGGATCTTACTGTCTATGATCACAAGAAGCTGTGGAGGGACAATGGGATCTAGCTGTCTTGGATCTATAGAAGCTATGGAGCGACAATGTGATCGAGCTGTCTATGATCACTCGAAGCTGTGCAGGGGCAATGAGATCTTGCTGTCTATGATCACTGGAAGCTGTGGAGGGAAAATGGGTTCAAGATGTCTATGATCATTAGAATCTGTGGTGGGACAATGGGATCTAGCTGTCTATGATCACTAGAAGCTGTGGAGGGGCAATGGGATACAGCTGTCTAAGATCACTAGATGCAGAGGAGGGGCAATGGGATCTAGCTGTCTATGATCACTAGAAGCTGGGAGGGGCAATGGAATCTAGCTGTCTATGATCACTAGATGCTGTGGAGGGGCAATGGGATCTAGCTGTCTATGATCACTAGAAGCTGTGGAGGGACAATGGAATCTAGCAGTCCATGATCATTGGAAGCTGTGGAGGGGCATTGGGATCTTGCTGTCTATGATCACTAGATGCTGTGGAGGGACAATGGGATGTAGCTGTCTATGATCAACAGAAGCTGTGCAGCGACAATGTGATCTAGCTGTCTATGATCACCAGAAGCTGTGGAGGGGTGATGGTATCTAGCTGTCTATGATCACTAGAATTTGTGGAGGGCCAATGGAATCTAGCTGTCTATGATCACTAGATGCTGTGGAGGAGCAATGGGATCTAGCTGTCTATGATAACTGAAAGCTGTGGAGTGCAATGTGATCTAGTTGTCTATGATCACTAGAAGCTGTGGAGGGGCAATGGGATCTTGCTGTCTATGATCACTAGAAGCTGTGGAGGGAAAATGGGATCTAGCTGTCTACGAACATGAGAATCTGTGGATGGACAATGGGATCAAGCTGTCTATGATCACTAGAAGCTCTGGAGGGACAATGGGATCTAGCTGTCTATGATTATTGAATGCTGTGGAGGGGCATTGGGATCTTACTGTCTATGATCACAAGAAGCTGTGGAGGGACAATGGGATCTAGCTGTCTCGGATCTATAGAAGCTATGGAGCGACAATGTGATCGAGCTGTCTATGATCACTAGAAGCTGTGCAGGGGCAATGAGATCTTGCTGTCTATGATCACTGGAAGCTGTGGAGGGAAAATGGGTTCAAGATGTCTATGATCATTAGAATCTGTGGTGGGACAATGGGATCTAGCTGTCAATGATCACTAGAAGCTGTGGAGGGGCAATGGGACACAGCTGTCTAAGATCACTAGATGCTGAGGAGGGGCAATGGGATCTAGCTGTCTATGATCACTAGAAGCTGGGAGGGGCAATGAAATCCAGCTGTCCATGATCACTAGAAGCTGCGGAGGAACAATGAGATCTAGCTGTCTATGATCATTGGAAGCTGTGGAGGGGCACTGGCATCTTCCTGTCTATGATCACTAGAAGCTGCGGAGGGACAATGTGATCTAGCTGTCTGTGATCACTAGAAGCTGTGTAGTGACAATGTCATCTAGCTGTCTATGAACACTAGAAGCTGTGCAGCGACAATGAAATCCAGCTGTCCATGATCACTAGAAGCTGCGAAGGAACAATGAGATCTAGCTGTCTATGATCACTGGAAGCTGTGGAGTGACAATGTCATCTAGCTGTCTGTGATCACTAGAAGCTGTGTAGTGACAATGTGATCTAGCTGTCTATGAACACAAGAAGCTGTGGAGGGGCAATGGGATCTAGCTGTCTGTGATCACTAGAAGCTGTGGATGGGCAATCGGATCAAGCTGTCTATGATCAGAGAAACTGAGTAGTGACAATGGGATCCAGCTGTCTATGATTACTAGAAGCTGTGGAGGGGCAATGGGATCTAGCTGTCAATGATCACGAAAAGCTATGGAGGAGCAAAGGGATCTCGCTGTCCAAGATCCCTCGAAGCAGTGGAGGAGCAATGGGATCTAGCTGTCACAAACCACGAGAAGCAGTGAAGGGAAAATGGGATCTAGCTGTCTAAGATCACTAGAAGCTGTGGAGGCTCAACGGGATCTAGCTGTCTATGATCTCTGGAGGCTGCGGAGGGGCAATGGGATCTTGCTGTCTATGATCAATAGAAGCTGTGGAGGGACAATGGAATCTAGCAGTCCATGATCATTGGAAGCTGTGGAGGGGCATTGGGATCTTGCTGTCTATGATCACTAGATGCTGTGGAGGGACAATGGGATGTAGCTGTCTATGATCAATAGAAGCTGTGCAGCGACAATGTGATCTAGCTGTCTATGATCACCAGAAGCTGTGGAGGGGTGATGGTATCTAGCTGTCTATGATCACTAGAATGTGTGGAGGGCCAATGCAATCTAGCTGTCTATGATCACTAGATGCTGTGGAGGGGCAATGGGATCCAGCTGTCTATGATAACTGAAAGCTGTGGAGTGCAATGTGATCTAGTTGTCTATGATCACTAGAAGCTGTGGAGGGACAATGTGATCTAGTTGTCTATGATCACGAGAAGCTGTGGACTGGCGATGGGATCCAGCTGTCTGTGATCACGAGAAGCTGTGGAGGGGCAATCGGATCTAGCTGTCTGTGATCACTAGGAAATGTGTAGTGACAATGTGATCTAGCTCTCAATGAACACTAGAAGCTGTGGAGGGGCAATGGGGTCTAGCTGTCAATGATCACTACAATCTATGGAGGATCAATGGGATCTAGCTGTCCAAGATCACTAGAAGCAATGGAGGTGCAATGGGATATAGCTGTCTATGATCACTAGAAGCTGTGGAGGGACAATGGAATCTAGCTGTCTGTGATCACTATAAGCTTTGGAGGTGCAATGGCATCTAGCTGTCTATGATCACTAGAAGCTATGGATGGGTCAATGGAATCTAGCTGTCAATGATTGGCCGCTGGAGGGGAATTGGGATCTTGTTGTCTATGATCACTAGAAGCTGTGGAGGGACAATGGGTTCTAGCAGTCAATGATCAATAGAAGCTGTGGAGCGACAATGTGATCTAGCTGTCTATGATCACGAGAAGCTGTGGTGGGACAATGGGATCTAGCTGTCGATGATCACCAAAAGCTTTGGAGGTGCAATGGCATCTAGCTGTCTATGATCACTAGAAGCTATTGATGGGTCAATTGGATCTAGCTGTCAATGATTGGCCGCTGTGGAGGGGCATTGGGATCTTGTTGTCTATGATCACTAGAAGCTGTGGAGGGACAATGGGTTCTAGCAGTCAATGAGCAATAGAAGCTCTGGCGGGAAAATAGGATCTAGCTGTCTATGATCACGAGAAGCTGTGGTGGGACAATGGGATCTAGCTGTCGATGATCACCAAAAGCTTTGGAGGTGCAATGTCATCTAGCTGTCTATGATCACTAGAAACTGTGGATGGACAATGGGATCTAGATATGATCACTAGAAGCTCTTCTGGGCAATGGGATCTAGCTGACTATGATCACTCGAAGCTGTGCAGGGGCAATTGGATCTACCTGTCTATGATCACCATAAGCTGTGGAGGGGCAATGGGATCCAGCTGTCTATGATCACTAGAAGCTATGGAGGGGTCAATTTGTTCTAGCTGTCTATGATCACTAGAAACTGTGTAGTGACAATAGGATCCAGCAGTCTATGATTACTAGAAGCTGTGGAGCGGCGATGGTATCTAGCTGTCCATGATGATTGGAAGCTGTGGAGGGGCATTGGGATCTTGCTGTCTATGATCACTAGATGCTGTGGAGGGACAATGGGATGTAGCTGTCTATGATCAATAGAAGCTGTGCAGCGACAATGTGATTTAGTTGTCTATGATCAATAGAAGCTGTGGAGGGGCAATCGGATCTAGCTGTCTGTGATCACCAGGAACTGTGTAGTGACAATGTGATCTAGCTGTCTATGAACACTAGACGCTGTGGAGGGGCAATGGGATCTAGCTGTCAATGATCACTACAAGCTATGGAGGATCAATGGGATCGAGCTGTCCAAGATCACTAGAAGCAATGGAGGTGCAATGGGATCTAAATGTCTACGATCACTAGAAGCTGTGGAGGGACAATGGAATCTAGCTGTCTGTGATGACTATAAGCTGTGGAGGGGCAATGTGATCTTGCTGTCTTTGATCACTAGAAGCTCTGGCGGGAAAATGTCATCTAGCTGCCTCTGATCACGAGAAGCTGTGGTGGGACAATGGGAACTAGCTGTCGATGATCACCAAAAGCTTTGGAGGTGCAATGGCATCTAGCTGTCTATGATCACTAGAAGCTATGGAGGGGCAAAGGGATCTAGCTGTCAAGGAATGGCCGCTGTGGAGGGGCAATGGAATCTAGCTGTCTATGATCACTAGAAGCTATGGAGGGGTAAAGGGTTCTAGATGTCTATGATCACTAGAAACTGTGTAGTGACAATGGGATCCAGCTGTCTATGATTACTAGAAGCTGTGGAGGGGCAATGGGATCTAGCTGTCTATGACCACTACAAGCTATGGAGGAGCAATGCGATCTTGCTGTCCAAGATCACTAGAAGCAGTGGAGGAGCAATGGGATCTAGCTGTCACAAATCACTAGAAGCTGTGGAGGGTCAACAGGATCTAGCTGTCTATGATCTCTAGAAGCTGTGGAGGGGCAATGGGATCTTGCTGTCTATGATCACTAGAAGCTGTGGAGGGAAAATGGGATCTAGCTGTCTATGATCATGAGAATCTGTGGATGGACAATGGGATCAAGCTGTCTATGATCACTAGAAGCGTTGGAGGGGCAATGAGATCTAGCTGTCTATGACCACTAGAAGCTCTGGAGGGACAATGAGATCTAGCTGTCTGATTATTGAATGCTGTGGAGGGGCATTGGGATCTTACTGTCTATGATCACAAGAAGCTGTGGAGGGACAATGGGATCTAGCTGTCTCGGATCTATAGAAGCTATGGAGCGACAATGTGAACGAGCTGTCTATGATCACTTGAGGCTTTGTAGGGACAACGGGATCTAGCTGTCTATGATCACTCGAAGCTGTGGAGGGGCAATGAGATCTTGCTGACTATGATCACTGGAAGCTGTGGAGGGAAAATGGGATCAAGCTGTCTATGATCATTAGAATCTGTGGTCGGACAATGGGATCTAGCTGTCTATGATCACTAGAAGCTGTGGAGGGGCAATGGGATACAGCTGTCTAAGATCACTAGATGCTGAGGAGGGGCAATGGGATCTAGCTGTCTGTGATCACTAGATGCTGGGAGGGGCAATGGGATCTAGCTGTCTATGATCACTAGAAGCTGGGAGGGGCAATGGGATCTAGCTGTCTATGATCACTAGAAGCTGTGCAGCGGCAATGTGGTCTAGCTGTCTATGAACACTAGAAGCTGTGCAGCGGCAATGAAATCCAGCTGTCCATGATCACTAGAAGCTGCGGAGGAACAATGTGATCTAGCTGTCTGTGATCACTAGAAGATGTGTAGTGACAATGTGATCTAGCTGTCTATGAACACTAGAAGCTGTGCAGCGGCAATGAAATCCAGCTGTCCATGATCACTAGAAGCTGCGGAGGAACAATGAGATCTAGCTGTCTATGATCATTGGAAGCTGTGGAGGGACATTGGCATCTTCCTCTCTATGATCACTAGAAGCTGTGGAGTGACAATGTGATCTAGCTGTCCATGAACACTAGAAGCTGTGGAGGGGCAATGGGATCTAGCTGTCTGTGATCACTAGAAGCTGTGGAGGGGCAATCGGATCTAGCTGTCTGTGATCACTAGGAACTGTGTAGTGACAATGTGATCTAGCTCTCAATGAACACTAGAAGCTGTGGAGGGGCAATGGGATCTAGCTGTCAATGATCACTACAAGCTATGGAGGATCAATGGGATCTAGCTGTCCAAGATCACTAGAAGAAATGGAGGTGCAATGGGATCTAGCTGTCTATGATCACTAGAGGCTGTGGAGGGACAATGGAATCTAACTGTCTGTGATCACTATAAGCTGTGGAAGGGCAATGGGATCTTGCTGTCTATGATCACTAAAAGCTCTGGCGGGAAAATGGGATCGAGCTGTCTATGATCACGAGAAGCTGTGGTGGGACAATGGGATCTAGCTGTCGATGATCACCAAAAGCTTTGGAGGTGCAATGTCATCTAGCTGTCTATGATCACTAGAAGCTGTGGAGGGACAGTGGGATCTAGCTGTCAATGATTGGCCGCTGTGGAGGGGCATTGAGATCTTGTTGTCTATGATCACTAAAAGCAGTGGAGGGACAATGGATTCTAGCAGTCAATGATGAATAAATTTTGTGGAGCGACAATGTGATCTAGCTGTCTATGATCACTAGAAGCTATGGAGGGGCAAGGGGTCAAGCTGTCTATGATGACTAGAAACTGTGGATGGACAATGGGATCTAGATATGATCACTAGAAGCTCTTCTGGGCAATGGGATCTAGCTGACTATGATCACTCGGAGCTGTGGAGGGGCAATGGCATCTAGCTGTCTATGATCACTAGAAGCTATCGAGGGGCAAAGGGATTTAGCTGTCTATGATCACTAGAAACTGTGTAGTGACAATGGGATCCAGCTGTCTATGATTACTAGAAGCTGTGGAGGGGCAATGGGATCTAGCTGTCTATGATCACTACAAGCTATGGAGGAGCAATGGGATCTTGCTGTCCAAGATCACTAGAAGCAGTGGAGGAGCAATGCGATCTAGCTGTCACAAATCACTAGAAGCTGTGCAGGGTCAACAGGATCTAACTGTCTATGATCTCTAGAAGCTGTGGAGGGGCAATGGGATCTTGCTGTCTATGATCACTAGAAGCTGTGGAGGGAAAATGGGATCTAGCTGTCTATAAACATGAGAATCTGTGGATGGACAATGGAATCAAGCTGTCTATGATCACTAGAAGCGTTGGAGGGGCAATGAGATCTAGCTGTCTATGACCACTAGAAGCTCTGGAGGGACAATGGGATCTAGCTGTCTATGATTATTGAATGCTGTGGAGGGGCATTGGGATCTTACTGTCTATGATCACAAGAAGCTGTGGAGGGACAATGGGATCTAGCTGTCTCGGATCTATAGAAGCTATGGAGCGACAATGTGATCGAGCTGTCTATGATCACTCGAAGCTGTGCAGGGGCAATGAGATCTTGCTGTCTATGATCACTGGAAGCTGTGGAGGGAAAATGGGTTCAAGATGTCTATGATCATTAGAATCTGTGGTGGGACAATGGGATCTAGCTGTCTATGATCACTAGAAGCTGTGGAGGGGCAATGGGATACAGCTGTCTAAGATCACTAGATGCAGAGGAGGGGCAATGGGATCTAGCTGTCTATGATCACTAGAAGCTGGGAGGGGCAATGGAATCTAGCTGTCTATGATCACTAGATGCTGTGGAGGGGCAATGGGATCTAGCTGTCTATGATCACTAGAAGCTGTGGAGGGACAATGGAATCTAGCAGTCCATGATCATTGGAAGCTGTGGAGGGGCATTGGGATCTTGCTGTCTATGATCACTAGATGCTGTGGAGGGACAATGGGATGTAGCTGTCTATGATCAACAGAAGCTGTGCAGCGACAATGTGATCTAGCTGTCTATGATCACCAGAAGCTGTGGAGGGGTGATGGTATCTAGCTGTCTATGATCACTAGAATTTGTGGAGGGCCAATGGAATCTAGCTGTCTATGATCACTAGATGCTGTGGAGGGGCAATGGGATCTAGCTGTCTATGATAACTGAAAGCTGTGGAGTGCAATGTGATCTAGTTGTCTATGATCACTAGAAGCTGTGGAGGGGCAATGGGATCTTGCTGTCTATGATCACTAGAAGCTGTGGAGGGAAAATGGGATCTAGCTGTCTACGAACATGAGAATCTGTGGATGGACAATGGGATCAAGCTGTCTATGATCACTAGAAGCTCTGGAGGGACAATGGGATCTAGCTGTCTATGATTATTGAATGCTGTGGAGGGGCATTGGGATCTTACTGTCTATGATCACAAGAAGCTGTGGAGGGACAATGGGATCTAGCTGTCTCGGATCTATAGAAGCTATGGAGCGACAATGTGATCGAGCTGTCTATGAACACTAGAAGCTGTGCAGGGGCAATGAGATCTTGCTGTCTATGATCACTGGAAGCTGTGGAGGGAAAATGGGTTCAAGATGTCTATGATCATTAGAATCTGTGGTGGGACAATGGGATCTAGCTGTCAATGATCACTAGAAGCTGTGGAGGGGCAATGGGACACAGCTGTCTAAGATCACTAGATGCTGAGGAGGGGCAATGGGATCTAGCTGTCTATGATCACTAGAAGCTGGGAGGGGCAATGAAATCCAGCTGTCCATGATCACTAGAAGCTGCGGAGGAACAATGAGATCTAGCTGTCTATGATCATTGGAAGCTGTGGAGGGGCACTGGCATCTTCCTGTCTATGATCACTAGAAGCTGCGGAGGGACAAT
Organism: Isurus oxyrinchus; assembly: GCA_026770705.1. Classification (NCBI taxonomy): domain Eukaryota; kingdom Metazoa; phylum Chordata; class Chondrichthyes; order Lamniformes; family Lamnidae; genus Isurus; species Isurus oxyrinchus. The sequence continues at coordinate 175,849,948 of JANJGN010000006.1, read as the reverse complement.
GTGATCTAGCTGTCTGTGATCACTAGAAGCTGTGTAGTGACAATGTCATCTAGCTGTCTATGAACACTAGAAGCTGTGCAGCGACAATGAAATCCAGCTGTCCATGATCACTAGAAGCTGCGAAGGAACAATGAGATCTAGCTGTCTATGATCACTGGAAGCTGTGGAGTGACAATGTCATCTAGCTGTCTGTGATCACTAGAAGCTGTGTAGTGACAATGTGATCTAGCTGTCTATGAACACAAGAAGCTGTGGAGGGGCAATGGGATCTAGCTGTCTGTGATCACTAGAAGCTGTGGATGGGCAATCGGATCAAGCTGTCTATGATCAGAGAAACTGAGTAGTGACAATGGGATCCAGCTGTCTATGATTACTAGAAGCTGTGGAGGGGCAATGGGATCTAGCTGTCAATGATCACGAAAAGCTATGGAGGAGCAAAGGGATCTCGCTGTCCAAGATCCCTCGAAGCAGTGGAGGAGCAATGGGATCTAGCTGTCACAAACCACGAGAAGCAGTGAAGGGAAAATGGGATCTAGCTGTCTAAGATCACTAGAAGCTGTGGAGGCTCAACGGGATCTAGCTGTCTATGATCTCTGGAGGCTGCGGAGGGGCAATGGGATCTTGCTGTCTATGATCAATAGAAGCTGTGGAGGGACAATGGAATCTAGCAGTCCATGATCATTGGAAGCTGTGGAGGGGCATTGGGATCTTGCTGTCTATGATCATTAGATGCTGTGGAGGGACAATGGGATGTAGCTGTCTATGATCAACAGAAGCTGTGCAGTGACAATGTGATCTAGATGTCTATGATCACCAGAAGCTGTGGAGGGGTGATGGTATCTAGCTGTCTATGATCACTAGAATTTGTGGAGGGCCAATGCAATCTAGCTGTCTATGATCACTAGATGCTGTGGAGGGGCAATGGGATCCAGCTGTCTATGATAACTGAAAGCTGTGGAGTGCAATGTGATCTAGTTGTCTATGATCACTAGAAGCTGTGGAGGGACAATGTGATCTAGTTGTCTATGATCACGAGAAGCTGTGGACTGGCGATGGGATCCAGCTGTCTGTGATCACGAGAAGCTGTGGAGGGGCAATCGGATCTAGCTGTCTGTGATCACTAGGAAATGTGTAGTGACAATGTGATCTAGCTCTCAATGAACACTAGAAGCTGTGGAGGGGCAATGGGGTCTAGCTGTCAATGATCACTACAATCTATGGAGGATCAATGGGATCTAGCTGTCCAAGATCACTAGAAGCAATGGAGGTGCAATGGGATATAGCTGTCTATGATCACTAGAAGCTGTGGAGGGACAATGGAATCTAGCTGTCTGTGATCACTATAAGCTTTGGAGGTGCAATGGCATCTAGCTGTCTATGATCACTAGAAGCTATGGATGGGTCAATGGAATCTAGCTGTCAATGATTGGCCGCTGGAGGGGAATTGGGATCTTGTTGTCTATGATCACTAGAAGCTGTGGAGGGACAATGGGTTCTAGCAGTCAATGATCAATAGAAGCTGTGGAGCGACAATGTGATCTAGCTGTCTATGATCACGAGAAGCTGTGGTGGGACAATGGGATCTAGCTGTCGATGATCACCAAAAGCTTTGGAGGTGCAATGGCATCTAGCTGTCTATGATCACTAGAAGCTATTGATGGGTCAATTGGATCTAGCTGTCAATGATTGGCCGCTGTGGAGGGGCATTGGGATCTTGTTGTCTATGATCACTAGAAGCTGTGGAGGGACAATGGGTTCTAGCAGTCAATGAGCAATAGAAGCTCTGGCGGGAAAATAGGATCTAGCTGTCTATGATCACGAGAAGCTGTGGTGGGACAATGGGATCTAGCTGTCGATGATCACCAAAAGCTTTGGAGGTGCAATGGCATCTAGCTGTCTATGATCACTAGAAACTGTGGATGGACAATGGGATCTAGATATGATCACTAGAAGCTCTTCTGGGCAATGGGATCTAGCTGACTATGATCACTCGAAGCTGTGCAGGGGCAATTGGATCTACCTGTCTATGATCACCATAAGCTGTGGAGGGGCAATGGGATCTAGCTGTCTATGATCACTAGAAGCTATGGAGGGGTCAATTTGTTCTAGCTGTCTATGATCACTAGAAACTGTGTAGTGACAATAGGATCCAGCAGTCTATGATTACTAGAAGCTGTGGAGCGGCGATGGTATCTAGCTGTCCATGATGATTGGAAGCTGTGGAGGGGCATTGGGATCTTGCTGTCTATGATCACTAGATGCTGTGGAGGGACAATGGGATGTAGCTGTCTATGATCAATAGAAGCTGTGCAGCGACAATGTGATTTAGTTGTCTATGATCAATAGAAGCTGTGGAGGGGCAATCGGATCTAGCTGTCTGTGATCACCAGGAACTGTGTAGTGACAATGTGATCTAGCTGTCTATGAACACTAGACGCTGTGGAGGGGCAATGGGATCTAGCTGTCAATGATCACTACAAGCTATGGAGGATCAATGGGATCGAGCTGTCCAAGATCACTAGAAGCAATGGAGGTGCAATGGGATCTAAATGTCTACGATCACTAGAAGCTGTGGAGGGACAATGGAATCTAGCTGTCTGTGATGACTATAAGCTGTGGAGGGGCAATGTGATCTTGCTGTCTTTGATCACTAGAAGCTCTGGCGGGAAAATGTCATCTAGCTGCCTCTGATCACGAGAAGCTGTGGTGGGACAATGGGAACTAGCTGTCGATGATCACCAAAAGCTTTGGAGGTGCAATGGCATCTAGCTGTCTATGATCACTAGAAGCTATGGAGGGGCAAAGGGATCTAGCTGTCAAGGAATGGCCGCTGTGGAGGGGCAATGGAATCTAGCTGTCTATGATCACTAGAAGCAATGGAGGGGTAAAGGGTTCTAGATGTCTATGATCACTAGAAACTGTGTAGTGACAATGGGATCCAGCTGTCTATGATTACTAGAAGCTGTGGAGGGGCAATGGGATCTAGCTGTCTATGACCACTACAAGCTATGGAGGAGCAATGCGATCTTGCTGTCCAAGATCACTAGAAGCAGTGGAGGAGCAATGGGATCTAGCTGTCACAAATCACTAGAAGCTGTGGAGGGTCAACAGGATCTAGCTGTCTATGATCTCTAGAAGCTGTGGAGGGGCAATGGGATCTTGCTGTCTATGATCACTAGAAGCTGTGGAGGGAAAATGGGATCTAGCTGTCTATGATCATGAGAATCTGTGGATGGACAATGGGATCAAGCTGTCTATGATCACTAGAAGCGTTGGAGGGGCAATGAGATCTAGCTGTCTATGACCACTAGAAGCTCTGGAGGGACAATGGGATCTAGCTGTCTGATTATTGAATGCTGTGGAGGGGCATTGGGATCTTACTGTCTATGATCACAAGAAGCTGTGGAGGGAAAATGGGATCTAGCTGTCTCGGATCTATAGAAGCTATGGAGCGACAATGTGAACGAGCTGTCTATGATCACTAGAGGCTTTGTAGGGACAACGGGATCTAGCTGTCTATGATCACTCGAAGCTGTGGAGGGGCAATGAGATCTTGCTGACTATGATCACTGGAAGCTGTGGAGGGAAAATGGGATCAAGCTGTCTATGATCATTAGAATCTGTGGTCGGACAATGGGATCTAGCTGTCTATGATCACTAGAAGCTGTGGAGGGGCAATGGGATCTAGCTGTCTGTGATCACTAGATGCTGGGAGGGGCAATGGGATCTAGCTGTCTATGATCACTAGAAGCTGGGAGGGGCAATGGGATCTAGCTGTCTATGATCACTAGAAGCTGTGTAGTGACAATGTGATCTAGCTGTCTATGAACACTAGAAGCTGTGCAGCGGCAATGAAATCCAGCTGTCCATGATCACTAGAAGCTGCGGAGGAACAATGAGATCTAGCTGTCTATGATCATTGGAAGCTGTGGAGGGGCATTGGCATCTTCCTCTCTATGATCAATAGAAGGTGTGGAGTGACAATGTGATCTAGCTGTCTATGAACACTAGAAGCTGTGGAGGGGCAATGGGATCTAGCTGTCTGTGATCACTACAAGCTATGGAGGGGCAATCGGATCTAGCTGTCTGTGATCACTAGGAAATGTGTAGTGACAATGTGATCTAGCTCTCAATGAACACTAGAAGCTGTGGAGGGGCAATGGGGTCTAGCTGTCAATGATCACTACAAGCTATGGAGAATCAATGGGATCTAGCTGTCCAAGATCACTAGAAGCAATGGAGGTGCAATGGGATATAGCTGTCTATGATCACTAGAAGCTGTGGAGGGACAATGGAATCTAGCTGTCTGTGATCACTATAAGCTGTGGAGGGGCAATGGGATCTTGCTGTCTTTGATCACTAGAAGCTCTGGCGGGAAAATGGGATCTAGCTGTCTATGATCACGAGAAGCTGTGGTGGGACAATGGGATCTAGCTGTCGGTGATCACCAAAAGCTTTGGAGGTGCAATGGCATCTAGCTGTCTATGATCACTAGAAGCTATGGATGGGTCAATGGGATCTAGCTGTCAATGATTGGCCGCTGTGGAGGGGCATTGGGATCTTGTTGTCTATGATCACTAGAAGCTGTGGAGGGACAATGGGTTCTAGCAGTCAATGATCAATACAAGCTGTGGAGCGACAATGTGATCTAGCTGTCTATGATCACGAGAAGCTGTGGTGGGACAATGGGATCTAGCTGTCGATGATCACCAAAAGCTTTGGAGGTGCAATGGCATCTAGCTGTCTATGATCACTAGAAGCTATGGATGGGTCAATGGGATCTAGCTGTCAATGATTGGCCGCTGTGGAGGGGCATTGGGATATTGTTGTCTATGATCACTAGAAGCTGTGGAGGGACAATGGGTTCTAGCAGTCAATGATCAATAGAAGCTGTGGAGCGACAATGTGATCTAGCTGTCTATGATCACGAGAAGCTGTGGTGGGACAATGGGATCTAGCTGTCGATGATCACCAAAAGCTTTGGAGGTGCAATGGCATCTAGCTGTCTATGATCACTAGAAGCTATGGATGGGTCAATGGGATCTAGCTGTCAATGATTGGCCGCTGTGGAGGGGCATTGGGATCTTGTTGTCTATGATCACTAGAAGCTGTGGAGGGACAATGGGTTCTAGCAGTCAATGAGCAATAGAAGCTCTGGCGGGAAAATGGGATCGAGCTGTCTATGATCAGGAGAAGCTGTGGTGGGACAATGGGATCTAGCTGTCGATGATCACCAAAAGCTTTGGAGGTGCAATGGCATCTAGCTGTCTATGATCACTAGAAACTGTGGATGGACAATGGGATCTAGATATGATCACTAGAAGCTCTTCTGGGCAATGGGATCTAGCTGACTATGATCACTCGAAGCTGTGCAGGGGCAATTGGATCTACCTGTCTATGATCACCATAAGCTGTGGAGGGGCAATGGGATCTAGCTGTCTATGATCACTAGAAGCTATGGAGGGGTCAATTTGTTCTAGCTGTCTATGATCACTAGAAACTGTGTAGTGACAATAGGATCCAGCAGTCTATGATTACTAGAAGCTGTGGAGCGGCGATGGTATCTAGCTGTCCATGATGATTGGAAGCTGTGGAGGGGCATTGGGATCTTGCTGTCTATGATCACTAGATGCTGTGGAGGGACAATGGGATGTAGCTGTCTATGATCAATAGAAGCTGTGCAGCGACAATGTGATTTAGTTGTCTATGATCAATAGAAGCTGTGGAGGGGCAATCGGATCTAGCTGTCTGTGATCACCAGGAACTGTGTAGTGACAATGTGATCTAGCTGTCTATGAACACTAGACGCTGTGGAGGGGCAATGGGATCTAGCTGTCAATGATCACTACAAGCTATGGAGGATCAATGGGATCGAGCTGTCCAAGATCACTAGAAGCAATGGAGGTGCAATGGGATCTAAATGTCTACGATCACTAGAAGCTGTGGAGGGACAATGGAATCTAGCTGTCTGTGATGACTATAAGCTGTGGAGGGGCAATGTGATCTTGCTGTCTTTGATCACTAGAAGCTCTGGCGGGAAAATGTCATCTAGCTGCCTCTGATCACGAGAAGCTGTGGTGGGACAATGGGAACTAGCTGTCGATGATCACCAAAAGCTTTGGAGGTGCAATGGCATCTAGCTGTCTATGATCACTAGAAGCTATGGAGGGGCAAAGGGATCTAGCTGTCAAGGAATGGCCGCTGTGGAGGGGCAATGGAATCTAGCTGTCTATGATCACTAGAAGCAATGGAGGGGTAAAGGGTTCTAGATGTCTATGATCACTAGAAACTGTGTAGTGACAATGGGATCCAGCTGTCTATGATTACTAGAAGCTGTGGAGGGGCAATGGGATCTAGCTGTCTATGACCACTACAAGCTATGGAGGAGCAATGCGATCTTGCTGTCCAAGATCACTAGAAGCAGTGGAGGAGCAATGGGATCTAGCTGTCACAAATCACTAGAAGCTGTGGAGGGTCAACAGGATCTAGCTGTCTATGATCTCTAGAAGCTGTGGAGGGGCAATGGGATCTTGCTGTCTATGATCACTAGAAGCTGTGGAGGGAAAATGGGATCTAGCTGTCTATGATCATGAGAATCTGTGGATGGACAATGGGATCAAGCTGTCTATGATCACTAGAAGCGTTGGAGGGGCAATGAGATCTAGCTGTCTATGACCACTAGAAGCTCTGGAGGGACAATGGGATCTAGCTGTCTGATTATTGAATGCTGTGGAGGGGCATTGGGATCTTACTGTCTATGATCACAAGAAGCTGTGGAGGGAAAATGGGATCTAGCTGTCTCGGATCTATAGAAGCTATGGAGCGACAATGTGAACGAGCTGTCTATGATCACTAGAGGCTTTGTAGGGACAACGGGATCTAGCTGTCTATGATCACTCGAAGCTGTGGAGGGGCAATGAGATCTTGCTGACTATGATCACTGGAAGCTGTGGAGGGAAAATGGGATCAAGCTGTCTATGATCATTAGAATCTGTGGTCGGACAATGGGATCTAGCTGTCTATGATCACTAGAAGCTGTGGAGGGGCAATGGGATCTAGCTGTCTGTGATCACTAGATGCTGGGAGGGGCAATGGGATCTAGCTGTCTATGATCACTAGAAGCTGGGAGGGGCAATGGGATCTAGCTGTCTATGATCACTAGAAGCTGTGTAGTGACAATGTGATCTAGCTGTCTATGAACACTAGAAGCTGTGCAGCGGCAATGAAATCCAGCTGTCCATGATCACTAGAAGCTGCGGAGGAACAATGAGATCTAGCTGTCTATGATCATTGGAAGCTGTGGAGGGGCATTGGCATCTTCCTCTCTATGATCAATAGAAGGTGTGGAGTGACAATGTGATCTAGCTGTCTATGAACACTAGAAGCTGTGGAGGGGCAATGGGATCTAGCTGTCTGTGATCACTACAAGCTATGGAGGGGCAATCGGATCTAGCTGTCTGTGATCACTAGGAAATGTGTAGTGACAATGTGATCTAGCTCTCAATGAACACTAGAAGCTGTGGAGGGGCAATGGGGTCTAGCTGTCAATGATCACTACAAGCTATGGAGAATCAATGGGATCTAGCTGTCCAAGATCACTAGAAGCAATGGAGGTGCAATGGGATATAGCTGTCTATGATCACTAGAAGCTGTGGAGGGACAATGGAATCTAGCTGTCTGTGATCACTATAAGCTGTGGAGGGGCAATGGGATCTTGCTGTCTTTGATCACTAGAAGCTCTGGCGGGAAAATGGGATCTAGCTGTCTATGATCACGAGAAGCTGTGGTGGGACAATGGGATCTAGCTGTCGGTGATCACCAAAAGCTTTGGAGGTGCAATGGCATCTAGCTGTCTATGATCACTAGAAGCTATGGATGGGTCAATGGGATCTAGCTGTCAATGATTGGCCGCTGTGGAGGGGCATTGGGATCTTGTTGTCTATGATCACTAGAAGCTGTGGAGGGACAATGGGTTCTAGCAGTCAATGATCAATACAAGCTGTGGAGCGACAATGTGATCTAGCTGTCTATGATCACGAGAAGCTGTGGTGGGACAATGGGATCTAGCTGTCGATGATCACCAAAAGCTTTGGAGGTGCAATGGCATCTAGCTGTCTATGATCACTAGAAGCTATGGATGGGTCAATGGGATCTAGCTGTCAATGATTGGCCGCTGTGGAGGGGCATTGGGATATTGTTGTCTATGATCACTAGAAGCTGTGGAGGGACAATGGGTTCTAGCAGTCAATGATCAATAGAAGCTGTGGAGCGACAATGTGATCTAGCTGTCTATGATCACGAGAAGCTGTGGTGGGACAATGGGATCTAGCTGTCGATGATCACCAAAAGCTTTGGAGGTGCAATGGCATCTAGCTGTCTATGATCACTAGAAGCTATGGATGGGTCAATGGGATCTAGCTGTCAATGATTGGCCGCTGTGGAGGGGCATTGGGATCTTGTTGTCTATGATCACTAGGAGCTGTGGAGGGACAATGGGTTCTAGCAGTCAATGAGCAATAGAAGCTCTGGCGGGAAAATGGGATCGAGCTGTCTATGATCACAAGAAGCTGTGGTGGGACAATGGGATCTAGCTGTCGATGATCACCAAAAGCTTTGGAGGTGCAATGGCATCTAGCTGTCTGTGATCACTAGAAGATATGGATGGGTCAATGGGATCTAGCTGTCAATGATTGGCCGCTGTGGAGGGGCTTTGGGATCTTGTTGTCTATGATCACTAGAAGCTGTGGAGGGACAATGGGTTCTAGCAGTCAATGATCAATAGAAGCTGTGGAGCGACAATGTGATCTAGCTGTCTATGATCACTAGAAACTGTGGATGGACAATGGGATCTAGATATGATCACTAGAAGCTCTTCTGGGCAATGGGATCTAGCTGACTATGATCACTCGAAGCTGTGTAGGGGCAATTGGATCTACCTGTCTATGATCACCATAAGCTGTGGAGGGGCAATGGGATCTAGCTGTCTATGATCACTAGAAGCTATGGAGGGGTAAAGGGTTCTAGCTGTCTATGATCACTAGAAACTGTGTAGTGACAATAGGATCCAGCTGTCTATGATTACTAGAAGCTGTGGAGGGGCGATGGTATCTAGCTGTCCATGATGATTGGAAGCTGTGGAGGGGCATTGGGATGTTGCTGTCTATGATCACTAGATGCTGTGGACGGACAATGGGATGTAGCTGTCTATGATCAATAGAAGCTGTGCAGCGACAATGTGATCTAGCTGTCTATGATCAATAGAAGCTGTGGAGGGGCAATCGGATCTAGTTGTCTGTGATAACTAGGAACTGTGGACAGGTGATGGGAACTAGCTGTCTGTGATCACTAGAAGCTGTGGAGGGGCAATCGGATCTAGCTGTCTGTGATCACTAGGAACTGTGTAGTGACAATGTGATCTAGCTCTCAATGAACACTAGAAGCTGTGGAAGGGCAATGGGATCTAGCTGTCAATGATCACTACAAGCTATGGAGGATCAATGGGATCTAGCTGTCCAAGATCACTAGAAGAAATGGAGGTGCAATGGGATCTAGCTGTCTATGATCACTAGAGGCTGTGGAGGGACAATGGAATCTAACTGTCTGTGATCACTATAAGCTGTGGAAGGGCAATGGGATCTTGCTGTCTATGATCACTAGAAGCTCTGGCGGGAAAATGGGATCGAGCTGTCTATGATCACGAGAAGCTGTGGTGGGACAATGGGATCTAGCTGTCGATGATCACCAAAAGCTTTGGAGGTGCAACGTCATCTAGCTGTCTATGATCACTAGAAGCTGTGGAGGGACAGTGGGATCTAGCTGTCAATGATTGGCCACTGTGGAGGGGCATTGAGATCTTGTTGTCTATGATCACTAAAAGCTGTGGAGGGACAATGGATTCTAGCAGTCAATGATGAATAAATTTTGTGGAGCGACAATGTGATCTAGCTGTCTATGATCACTAGAAGCTATGGAGGGGCAAGGGGTCAAGCTGTCTATGTTGACTAGAAACTGTGGATGGACAATGGGATCTAGATATGATCACTAGAAGCTCTTCTGGGCAATGGGATCTAGCTGACTATGATCACTCGGAGCTGTGGAGGGGCAATGGCATCTAGCTGTCTATGATCACTAGAAGCTATCGAGGGGCAAAGGGATTTAGCTGTCTATGATCACTAGAAACTGTGTAGTGACAATGGGATCCAGCTGTCTATGATTACTAGAAGCTGTGGAGGGGCCATGGGATCTAGCTGTCTATGATCACTACAAGCTATGGAGGAGCAATGGGATCTTGCTGTCCAAGATCACTAGAAGCAGTGGAGGAGCAATGCGATCTAGCTGTCACAAATCACTAGAAGCTGTGCAGGGTCAACAGGATCTAACTGTCTATGATCTCTAGAAGCTGTGGAGGGGCAATGGGATCTTGCTGTCTATGATCACTAGAAGCTGTGGAGGGAAAATGGGATCTAGCTGTCTATAAACATGAGAATCTGTGGATGGACAATGGGATCAAGCTGTCTATGATCACTAGAAGCGTTGGAGGGGCAATGAGATCTAGCTGTCTATGACCACTAGAAGCTCTGGAGGGACAATGGGATCTAGCTGTCTATGATTATTGAATGCTGTGGAGGGGCATTGGGATCTTACTGTCTATGATCACAAGAAACTGTGGAGGGACAATGGGATCTAGCTGTCTCGGATCTATAGAAGCTATGGAGCGACAATGTGATCGAGCTGTCTATGATCACTCGAAGCTGTGCAGGGGCAATGAGATCTTGCTGTCTATGATCACTGGAAGCTGTGGAGGGAAAATGGGTTCAAGATGTCTATGATCATTAGAATCTGTGGTGGGGCAATGGCATCTAGCTGTCTATGATCACTAGAAGCTATCGAGGGGCAAAGGGATCTAGCTGTCTATGATCACTAGAAACTGTGTAGTGACAATGGGATCCAGCTGTCTATGATTACTAGAAGCTGTGGAGGGGCCATGGGATCTAGCTGTCTATGATCACTACAAGCTATGGAGGAGCAATGGGATCTTGCTGTCCAAGATCACTAGAAGCAGTGGAGGAGCAATGCGATCTAGCTGTCACAAATCACTAGAAGCTGTGCAGGGTCAACAGGATCTAACTGTCTATGATCTCTAGAAGCTGTGGAGGGGCAATGGGATCTTGCTGTCTATGATCACTGGAAGCTGTGGAGGGAAAATGGGATCTAGCTGTCTATAAACATGAGAATCTGTGGATGGACAATGGGATCAAGCTGTCTATGATCACTAGAAGCGTTGGAGGGGCAATGAGATCTAGCTGTCTATGACCACTAGAAGCTCTGGAGGGACAATGGGATCTAGCTGTCTATGATTATTGAATGCTGTGGAGGGGCATTGGGATCTTACTGTCTATGATCACAAGAAGCTGTGGAGGGACAATGGGATCTAGCTGTCTCGGATCTATAGAAGCTATGGAGCGACAATGTGATCGAGCTGTCTATGATCACTCGAAGCTGTGCAGGGGCAATGAGATCTTGCTGTCTATGATCACTGGAAGCTGTGGAGGGAAAATGGGTTCAAGATGTCTATGATCATTAGAATCTGTGGTGGGACAATGGGATCTAGCTGTCTATGATCACTCGAAGCTGTGGAGGGGCAATGGGATACAGCTGTCTAAGATCACTAGATGCTGAGGAGGGGCAATGGGATCTAGCTGTCTATGATCACTAGAAGCTGGGAGGGGCAATGGAATCTAGCTGTCTATGATCACTAGATGCTGTGGAGGGGCAATGGGATCTAGCTGTCTATGATCACTAGAAGCTGTGGAGGGGCAATGGGATCTAGCTGTCTATGATCATTAGAAGCTGTGCAGCGGCAATGAAATCCAGCTGTCCATGATCACTAGAGGCTGCGGAGGAACAATGAGATCTAGCTGTCTATGATCATTGGAAGCTGTGGAGGGGCATTGGCATCTTCCTGTCTATGATCAGTAGAAGCTGCGGAGGGACAATGTGATCTAGCTGTCTGTGATCACTAGAAGCTGTGTAGTGACAATGTCATCTAGCTGTCCATGAACACTAGAAGCTGTGCAGCGGCAATGAAATCCAGCTGTCCATGATCACTAGAAGCTGCGAAGGAACAATGAGATCTAGCTGTCTATGATCACTGGAAGCTGTGGAGTGACAATGTCATCTAGCTGTCTGTGATCACTAGAAGCTGTGTAGTGACAATGTTATCTCGCTGTCTATGAACACAAGAAGCTGTGGAAGGGCAATGGGATCTAGCTGTCTGTGATCACTAGAAGCTGTGGATGGGCAATCGGATCAAGCTGTCTATGATCAGAGAAACTGAGTAGTGACAATGGGATCCAGCTGTCTATGATCCCTCGAAGCAGTGGAGGAGCAATGGGATCTAGCTGTCACAAACCACGAGAAGCAGTGAAGGGAAAATGGGATCTAGCTGTCTAAGATCACTAGAAGCTGTGGAGGGTCAACGGGATCTAGCTGTCTATGATCTCTAGAGGCTGCGGAGGGGCAATGGGATCTTGCTGTCTATGATCAATAGAAGCTGTGGAGGGACAATGGAATCTAGCAGTCCATGATCATTGGAAGCTGTGGAGGGGCATTGGGATCTTGCTGTCTATGATCATTAGATGCTGTGGAGGGACAATGGGATGTAGCTGTCTATGATCAACAGAAGCTGTGCAGTGACAATGTGATCTAGATGTCTATGATCACCAGAAGCTGTGGAGGGGTGATGGTATCTAGCTGTCTATGATCACTAGAATTTGTGGAGGGCCAATGGAATCTAGCTGTCTATGATCACTAGATGCTGTGGAGGGGCAATGGGATCTAGCTGTCTATGATAACTGAAAGCTGTGGAGTGCAATGTGATCTAGTTGTCTATGATCACTAGAAGCTGTGGAGGGGCAATGGGATCTTGCTGTCTATGATCACTAGAAGCTGTGGAGGGAAAATGGGATCTAGCTGTCTACGAACATGAGAATCTGTGGATGGACAATGTGATCTAGCTGTCTATGATCACTAGAAGCGTTGGAGGGGCAATGAGATCTAGCTGTCTATGACCACTAGAAGCTCTGGAGGGACAATGGGATCTAGCTGTCTATGATTATTGAATGCTGTGGAGGGGCATTGGGATCTTACTGTCTATGATCACAAGAAGCTGTGGAGGGACAATGGGATCTAGCTGTCTCAGATCTATAGAAGCTATGGAGCGACAATGTGATCGAGCTGTCTATGATCACTAGAAGCTGTGCAGGGGCAATGAGATCTTGCTGTCTATGATCACTGGAAGCTGTGGAGGGAAAATGGGTTCAAGATGTCTATGATCATTAGAATCTGTGGTGGGACAATGGGATCTAGCTGTCTATGATCACTAGAAGCTGTGGAGGGGCAATGGGACACAGCTGTCTAAGATCACTAGATGCTGAGGAGGGGCAATGGGATCTAGCTGTCTATGATCACTAGAAGCTGGGAGGGGCAATGAAATCCAGCTGTCCATGATCACTAGAAGCTACGGAGGAACAATGAGATCTAGCTGTCTATGATCATTGGAAGCTGTGGAGGGGCATTGGCATCTTCCTGTCTATGATCACTAGAAGCTGCGGAGGGACAATGTGATCTAGCTGTCTGTGATCACTAGAAGCTGTGTAGTGACAATGTCATCTAGCTGTCTATGATCACGAGAAGCTGTGGTGGGACAATGGGATCTAGCTGTCGATGATCACCAAAAGCTTTGGAGGTGCAATGGCATCTAGCTGTCTATGATCACTAGAAACTGTGGATGGACAATGGGATCTAGATATGATCACTAGAAGCTCTTCTGGGCAATGGGATCTAGCTGACTATGATCACTCGAAGCTGTGTAGGGGCAATTGGATCTACCTGTCTATGATCACCATAAGCTGTGGAGGGGCAATGGGATCTAGCTGTCTATGATCACTCGAAGCTGTGTAGGGGCAATTGGATCTACCTGTCTATGATCACCATAAGCAGTGGAGGGGCAATGGGATCTAGCTGTCTATGATCACTAGAAGCTATGGAGGGGTAAAGGGTTCTAGCTGTCTATGATCACTAGAAACTGTGTAGTGACAATAGGATCCAGCTGTCTATGATTACTAGAAGCTGTGGAGCGGCGATGGTATCTAGCTGTCCATGATGATTGGAAGGTGTGGAGGGGCATTGGGATCTTGCTCTCTATGATCACTAGATGCTGTGGAGGGACAATGGGATGTAGCTGTCTATGATCAATAGAAGCTGTGCAGCGACAATGTGATTTAGCTGTCTATGATCAATAGAAGCTGTGGAGGGGCAATCGGATCTAGCTGTCTGTGATCACTAGGAACTGTGTAGTGACAATGTGATCTAGCTGTCTATGAACACTAGAAGCTGTGGAGGGGCAATGGGATCTAGCTGTCAATGATCATTACAAGCTATGGAGGATCAATGGGATCGAGCTGTCCAAGATCACTAGAAGCAATGGAGGTGCAATGGGATCTAAATGTCTATGATCACTAGAAGCTCTGTCGGGAAAATGTGATCTAGCTGTCTATAATCACGAGAAGCTGTGGTGGGACAATGGGATCTAGCTGTCGATGATCACCAAAAGCTTTGGAGGTGCAATGGCATCTAGCTGTCAATGATCACTAGAAGCTATGGAGGGGCAAAGGGATCTAGCTGTCTATGATCATTAGAAACTGTGTAGTGACAATGGGATCCAGCTGTCTATGATTACTAGAAGCTGTGGAGGGGCAATGGGATCTAGCTGTCTATGACCACTACAAGCTATAGAGGAGCAATGCGATCTTGCTGTCCAAGATCACTAGAAGCAGTGGAGGAGCAATGGGATCTAGCTGTCACAAATCACTAGAAGCTGTGGAGGGTCAACAGGATCTAGCTGTCTATGATTTCTAGAAGCTGTGGAGGGGCAATGGGATCTTGCTGTCTATGATCACTAGAAGCTGTGGAGGGAAAATGGGATCTAGCTGTCTATGAACATGAGAATCTGTGGATGGACAATGGGATCAAGCTGTCTATGATTACTAGAAGCGTTGGAGGGGCAATGAGATCTAGCTGTCTATGACCACTAGAAGCTGTGGAGGGACAATGGGATCTAGCTGTCTATGATTATTGAATGCTGTGGAGGGACATTGGGATCTTACTGTCTATGACCACAAGAAGCTGTGGAGGGACAATGGGATCTAGCTGTCTCGGATCTATAGAAGCTATGGAGCGACAATGTGATCGAGCTGTCTATGATCACTAGAGGCTTTGTAGGGACAACGGGATCTAGCTGTCTATGATCACTCGAAGCTGTGGAGGGGCAATGAGATCTTGCTGTCTATGATCACTGGAAGCTGTGGAGGGAAAATGGGATCAAGCTGTCTATGATCATTAGAATCTGTGGTCGGACAATGGGATCTAGCTGTCTATGATCACTAGAAGCTATGGAGGGGCAATGGGATACAGCTGTCTAAGATCACTAGATGCTGAGGAGGGGCAATGGGATCAAGCTGTCTATGATCACTAGAAGCTGGGAGGGGCAATGGGATCTAGCTGTCTATGATCACTAGATGCTGAGGAGGGGCAATGGGATCTAGCTGTCTATGATCACTAGAAGCTGTGCAGCGGCAATGAAATCCAGCTGTCCATGATCACTAGAAGCAGCGAAGGAACAATGAGATCGAGCTGTCTATGATCATTGGAAGCTGTGGAGGGGCATTGGCCTCTTCCTCTCTATGATCACTAGAAGCTGCGGAGGGACAATGTGATCTAGCTGTCTGTGATCACTAGAAGCTGCGGAGGAACAATGAGATCTAGCTGTCTATGATCATTGGAAGCTGTGGAGGGGCATTGGCATCTTCCTGTCTATGATCACTAGAAGCTGTGGAGTGACAATGTCATCTAGCTGTCTATGAACACTAGAAGCTGTGGAGGGGCAATGGCATCTAGCTGTCTGTGATCACTAGAAGCTGTGGAGGGGCAATCGGATCTAGCTGTCTGTGATCACTAGGAAATGTGTAGTGACAATGTGATCTAGCTCTCAATGAACACTAGAAGCTGTGGAGGAGCAAAGGGTTTTGCTGTCAATGATCACTACAAGCTATGGAGGATCAATGGGATTGAGCTGTCCAAGATCACTAGAAGCAATGGAGGTGCAATGGGATCTAAATGTCTATGATCACTAGAAGCTGTGGAGGGACATTGGAATCTAGCTGTCTGTGATCACTATAAGCTGTGGAGGGGCAATGTGATCTTGCTGTCTTTGATCACTAGAAGCTCTGTCGGGAAAATGTGATCTAGCTGTCTATGATCACGAGAAGCTGTGGTGGGACAATGGGATCAAGCTTTCGATGATCACCAAAAGCTTTGGAGGTGCAATGGCATCTAGCTGTCTATGATCACTAGAAGCTATGGAGGGGCAAAGGGATCTAGCTGTCTATGATCACTAGAAACTGTGTAGTGACAATGGGATCCAGCTGTCTATGATTACTAGAAGCTGTGGAGGGGCAATGGGATCTAGCTGTCTATGACCACTAAAAGCTATAGAGGAGCAATGCGATCTTGCTGTCCAAGATCACTAGAAGCAGTGGAGGAGCAATGGGATCTAGCTGTCACAAATCACTAGAAGCTGTGGAGGGTCAACAGGATCTAGCTGTCTATGATCTCTAGAAGCTGTGGAGGGGCAATGGGATCTTGCTGTCTATGATCACTAGAAGCTGTGGAGGGAAAATGGGATCTAGCTGTCTATGAACATGAGAATCTGTGGATGGACAATGGCATCAAGCTGTCTATGATCACTAGAAGCGTTGGAGGGGCAATGAGATCTAGCTGTCTATGACCACTAGAAGCTATGGAGGGACAATGGGATCTAGCTGTCTATGATTATTGAATGCTGTGGAGGGGCATTGGGATCTTACTGTCTATGATCACAAGAAGCTGTGGAGGGACAATGGGATCTAGCTGTCTCGGATCTATAGAAGCTATGGAGCGACAATGTGGTCGAGCTGTCTATGATCACTAGAGGCTTTGTAGGGACAACTGGATCTAGCTGTCTATGATCACTCGAAGCTGTGGAGGGGCAATGAGATCTTGCTGTCTATGATCACTGGAAGCTGTGGAGGGAAAATGGGATCAAGCTGTCTATGATCATTAGAATCTGTGGTCGGAGAATGGGATCTAGCTGTCTATGATCACTAGAAGCTGTGGAGGGGCAATGGGATACAGCTGTCTAAGATCACTAGATGCTGAGGAGGGGCAATGGGATCTAGCTCTCTGTGATCATTAGATGCTGGGAGGGGCAATGGGATCTAGCTGTCTATGATCACTAGAAGCTGTGTAGTGACAATGTGATCTAGCTGTCTATGAACACTAGAAGCTGTGGAGGGGAATTGGGATCTAGCTGTCTGTGATCACTACAAGCTGTGGAGGGGCAATCAGATCTAGCTGTCTGTGATCACTAGGAAATGTGTAGTGACAATGTGATCTAGCTCTCAATGAACACTAGAAGCTGTGGAGGGGCAATGGGGTCTAGCTGTCAATGATCACTACAAGCTATGGAGGATCAATGGGATCTAGCTGTCCAAGATCACTAGAAGCAATGGAGGTGCAATGGGATATAGCTGTCAATGATCACTAGAAGCTGTGGAGGGACAATGGAATCTAGCAGTCTGTGATCACTATAAGCTGTGGAGGGGCAATGGGATCTTGCTGTCTTTGATCACTAGAAGCTCTGGTGGGAAAATGGGATCTAGCTGTCTATGATCACGAGAAGCTGTGGAGGGACAATGGGATCTAGCTGTCGATGATCACCAAAAGCTTTGGAGGTGCAATGGCATCTAGCTGTCTATGATCACTAGAAGCTATGGATGGGTCAATGGGATCTAGCTGTCAATGATTGGCCGCTGTGGAGGGGCATTGGGATCTTGTTGTCTATGATCACTAGAAGCTGTGGAGGGACAATGGGTTCTAGCAGTCAATGAGCAATAGAAGCTCTGGCGGGAAAATAGGATCGAGCTGTCTAGGATCACGAGAAGCTGTGGTGGGACAATGGGATCTAGCTGTCGATGATCACCAAAAGCTTTGGAGGTGCAATGGCATCTAGCTGTCTATGATCACTAGAAGATATGGATGGGTCAATGGGATCTAGCTGTCAATGATTGGCCGCTGTGGAGGGGCTTTGGGATCTTGTTGTCTATGATCACTAGAAGCTGTGGAGGGACAATGGGTTCTAGCAGTCAATGATCAATAGAAGCTGTGGAGCGACAATGTGATCTAGCTGCCTATGATCACTAGAAACTGTGGGTGGACAATGGGATCTAGATATGATCACTAGAAGCTCTTCTGGGCAATGGGATCTAGCTGACTATGATCACTTGAAGCTGTGTAGGGGCAATTGGATCTGCCTGTCTATGATCACCATAAGCTGATGAGGGGCAATGGGATCTAGCTGTCTATGATCACTAGAAGCTATGGAGGGGTAAAGGGTTCTAGCTGTCTATGATCACAAGAAACTGTGTAGTGACAATAGGATCCAGCTGTCAATGATTACTAGAAGCTGTGGAGCGGCGATGGTATCTAGCTGTCCATGATGATTGGAAGCTGTGGAGGGGCATTGGGATCTTGCTGTCTATGATCACTAGAAGCTGTGGAGGGGCAATTGGATCTAGCTGTCTGTGATCATCAGGAACTGTGTAGTGACAATGTGATCTAGCTGTCTATGAACACTAGAAGCTGTGGAGGGGCAATGGGATCTAGCTGTCAATGATCACTACAAGCTAAGGAGGATGAATGGGATCTAGCTGTCCAAGATCACTAGAAGCAATGGAGGTGCAATGGGATCTAAATGTCTATGATCACTATAAGCTGTGGTGGGACAACGGAATCTAGCTGTCTATGATCACTAGAAACTGTGTAGTGACAATGGGATCCAGCTGTCTATGATTACTAGAAGCTGTGGAGGGGCAATGGGATCTAGCTGTCTATGACCACTACAAGCTATGGAGGAGCAATGCGATCTTGCTGTCCAAGATCACTAGAAGCAGTGGAGGAGCAATGGGATCTAGCTGTCACAAATCACTAGAAGCTGTGGAGGGTCAACAGGATCTAGCTGTCTATGATCTCTAGAAGCTGTGGAGGGGCAATGGGATCTTGCTGTCTATGATCACTAGAAGCTGTGGAGGGAAAATGGGATCTAGCTGTCTATGATCATGAGAATCTGTGGATGGAAAATGGGATCAAGCTGTCTATGATCACTAGAAGCGTTGGAGGGGCAATGAGATCTAGCTGTCTATGACCACTAGAAGTTGTGGAGGGACAATGGGATCTAGCTGTCTATGATTATTGAATGCTGTGGAGGGGCATTGGGATCTTACTGTCTATGATCACAAGAAGCTGTGGAGGGACAATGGGATCTAGCTGTCTCGGATCTATAGAAGCTATGGAGCGACAATGTGGTCGAGCTGTCTATGATCACTAGAGGCTTTGTAGGGACAACGGGATCTAGCTGTCTATGATCACTCGAAGCTGTGGAGGGGCAATGAGATCTTGCTGTCTATGATCACTGGAAGCTGTGGAGGGAAAATGGGATCAAGCTGTCTATGATCATTAGAATCTGTGGTCGGAGAATGGGATCTAGCTGTCTATGATCACTAGAAGCTGTGGAGGGGCAATGGGATACAGCTGTCTAAGATCACTAGATGCTGAGGAGGGGCAATGGGATCTAGCTCTCTCTGATCATTAGATGCTGGGAGGGGCAATGGGATCTAGCTGTCTATGATCACTAGAAGCTGTGTAGTGACAATGTGATCTAGCTGTCTATGAACACTAGAAGCTGTGGAGGGGAATTGGGATCTAGCTGTCTGTGATCACTACAAGCTGTGGAGGGGCAATCGGATCTAGCTGTCTGTGATCACTAGGAAATGTGTAGTGACAATGTGATCTAGCTCTCAATGAACACTAGAAGCTGTGGAGGGGCAATGGGGTCTAGCTGTCAATGATCACTACAAGCTATGGAGGATCAATGGGATCTAGCTGTCCAAGATCACTAGAAGCAATGGAGGTGCAATGGGATATAGCTGTCTATGATCACTAGAAGCTGTGGAGGGACAATGGAATCTAGCTGTCTGTGATCACTATAAGCTGTGGAGGGGCAATGGGATCTTGCTGTCTTTGATCACTAGAAGCTCTGGTGGGAAAATGGGATCTAGCTGTCTATGATCACGAGAAGCTGTGGAGGGACAATGGGATCTAGCTGTCAATGATCACCAAAAGCTTTGGAGGTGCAATGGCATCTAGCTGTCTATGATCACTAGAAGCTATGGATGGGTCAATGGGATCTAGATGTCAATGATTGGCCGCTGTGGAGGGGCATTGGGATCTTGTTGTCTATGATCACTAGAAGCTGTGGAGGGACAATGGGTTCTAGCAGTCAATGAGCAATAGAAGCTCTGGCGGGAAAATAGGATCGAGCTGTCTAGGATCACGAGAAGCTGTGGTGGGACAATGGGATCTAGCTGTCGATGATCACCAAAAGCTTTGGAGGTGCAATGGCATCTAGCTGTCTATGATCACTAGAAGATATGGATGGGTCAATGGGATCTAGCTGTCAATGATTGGCCGCTGTGGAGGGGCTTTGGGATCTTGTTGTCTATGATCACTAGAAGCTGTGGAGGGACAATGGGTTCTAGCAGTCAATGATCAATAGAAGCTGTGGAGCGACAATGTGATCTAGCTGTCTATGATCACTAGAAACTGTGGGTGGACAATGGGATCTAGATATGATCACTAGAAGCTCTTCTGGGCAATGGGATCTAGCTGACTATGATCACTTGAAGCTGTGTAGGGGCAATTGGATCTGCCTGTCTATGATCACCATAAGCTGAGGAGGGGCAATGGGATCTAGCTGTCTATGATCACTAGAAGCTATGGAGGGGTAAAGGGTTCTAGCTGTCTATGATCACTAGAAACTGTGTAGTGACAATAGGATCCAGCTGTCTATGATTACTAGAAGCTGTGGAGCGGCGATGGTATCTAGCTGTCCATGATGATTGGAAGCTGTGGAGGGGCATTGGGATCTTGCTGTCTATGATCACTAGAAGCTGTGGAGGGGCAATTGGATCTAGCTGTCTGTGATCATCAGGAACTGTGTAGTGACAATGTGATCTAGCTGTCTATGAACACTAGAAGCTGTGGAGGGGCAATGGGATCTAGCTGTCAATGATCACTACAAGCTAAGGAGGATGAATGGGATCTAGCTGTCCAAGATCACTAGAAGCAATGGAGGTGCAATGGGATCTAAATGTCTATGATCACTATAAGCTGTGGTGGGACAATGGAATCTAGCTGTCTATGATCACTAGAAACTGTGTAGTGACAATGGGATCCAGCTGTCTATGATTACTAGAAGCTGTGGAGGGGCAATGGGATCTAGCTGTCTATGACCACTACAAGCTATGGAGGAGCAATGCGATCTTGCTGTCCAAGATCACTAGAAGCAGTGGAGGAGCAATGGGATCTAGCTGTCACAAATCACTAGAAGCTGTGGAGGGTCAACAGGATCTAGCTGTCTATGATCTCTAGAAGCTGTGGAGGGGCAATGGGATCTTGCTGTCTATGATCACTAGAAGCTGTGGAGGGAAAATGGGATCTAGCTGTCTATGAGCATGAGAATCTGTGGATGGAAAATGGGATCAAGCTGTCTATGATCACTAGAAGCGTTGGAGGGGCAATGAGATCTAGCTGTCTATGACCACTAGAAGTTGTGGAGGGACAATGGGATCTAGCTGTCTATGATTATTGAATGCTGTGGAGGGGCATTGGGATCTTACTGTCTATGATCACAAGAAGCTGTGGAGGGACAATGGGATCTAGCTGTCTCGGATCTATAGAAGCTATGGAGCGACAATGTGATCGAGCTGTCTATGATCACTAGAAGCTTTGTAGGGACAACGGGATCTAGCTGTCTATGATCACTAGAAGCTGTGCAGGGGCAATGAGATATTGCTGTCTATGATCACTGGAAGCTGTGGAGGGAAAATGGGATCAAGCTGTCTATGATCATTAGAATCTGTGGTCGGACAATGGGATCTAGCTGTCTATGATCACTAGAAGCTGTGGAGGGGCAATGAGATACAGCTGTCTAAGATCACTAGATGCTGAGGGGGGCAATGGGATCTAGCTGCCTATGATCACTAGATGCTGGGAGGGGCAATGGGATCTAGCTGTCTATGATCACTAGAAGCTGGGAGGGGCAATGGGATCTTGCTGTCTATGATCAATAGAAGCTGTGGAGGGACAATGGAATCTAGCAGTCCATGATCATTGGAAGCTGTGGAGGGGCATTGGGATCTTGCTATGATCATTAGAAGCTGTGGAGGGACAATGGGATCTAGCTGTCCATGATCACTAGAAGCTGTGCTGCAGCAATGAAATCCAGCTGTCCATGATCACTAGAAGCTGCGGAGGAACAATGAGATCTAGCTGTCTATGATCATTGGAAGCTTTGGAGGGGCATTGGCATTTTCCTGTCTATGATCACTAGAAGCTGCGGAGGGACAATGTGATCTAGCTGTCTGTGATCACTAGAAGCTGTGTAGTGACAATGTGATCTAGCTGTCTATGAACACTAGAACTGTGCAGCGGCAATGAAATACAGCTGTCCATGATCACTAGAAGCTGCGGAGGAACATTGAGATCAAGCTGTCTATGATCATTGGAAGCTGTGGAGGTGCATTGGCAACTTCCTGTCTATGATCACTAGAAGCTGTGGAGTGACAATGTCATCTAGCTGTCTGTGATCACTAGAAGCTGTGTAGTGACAATGTGATCTAGCTATGATCATTAGAAGCTGTGTAGTGACAATGTGATCTAGCTGTCTATGATCATTAGAAGCTGTGGAGGGACAATGTGATCTAGCTATCTGTGATCACTCAAAGCTGTGTAGTGACAATGTGATCTAGCTGTCTATGAACACTAGAAGCTGTGGAAGGGCATTGGGATCTAGCTGTCTGTGATCACTAGAAGCTGTGGAGGGGCAATCGGATCTAGCTGTCTATGATCATGAGAAACTGTGTAGTGACAATGGGATCCAGCTGTCTATGATTACTAGAAGCTGTGGAGGGGCAATGGGATCTAGCTGTCAATGATCACGAAAAGCTATGGAGGAGCAAAGGGATCTAGCTGTCCAAGATCCCTAGAAGCAGTGGAGGAGCAATGGGATCTAGCTGTCACAAATCACTAGAAGCAGTGAAGGGAAAATGGGATCTAGCTGTCTAAGATCAATAGAAGCTGTGGAGGGTCAACGCGATCTAGCTGTCTATGATCTCTAGAAGCTGTGGAGGGGCAATGGGATATTGCTGTCTATGATCAATAGAAGCTGCGGAGGGACAATGGAATCTAGCAGTCCATGATCATTGGAAGCTGTGGAGGGGCATTGGGATCTTGCTGTCTATGATCACTAGATGCTGTGGAGGGACAATGGGATGTAGCTGTCTACGATCAATAGAAGCTGTGCAGGGCCAATGGAATCTAGCTGTCTATGGTCACTAGATGCTGTGGAGGGGCAATGGGATCCAGCTGTCTATGATAACTGAAAGCTGTGGAGTGCAGTGTGATCTAGTTGTCTATGATCACGAGAAGCTGTGGAGGGACAATGTGATCTAGCTGTCTATGATCATGAGAAGCTGTGGACTGGCGATGGGATCTAGCTGTCTGTGATCACTAGAAGCTATGGAGGAGCAATCGGATCTAGCTGTCTGTGATCACTAGGAAATGTGTAGTGACAATGTGATCTAGCTGTCTATGAACACTAGAAGCTGTGGAGGGGCAATGGAATCTAGCTGTCTGTGATGACTATAAGCTGTGGAGGGGCAATGTGATCTTGTTGTCTTTGATCACTAGAAGCTCTGTCGGGAAAATGTGATCCAGTTGTCTATGATCACGAGACGCTGTGGTGGGACAATGGGATTTAGCTGTCGATGATCACCAAAAGCTTTGGAGGTGCAATGGCATCTAGCTGTCTATGATCACTAGAAACTGTGTAGTGACAATGGGATCCAGCTGTCTATGATTACTAGAAGCTGTGGATGGGCAATGGGATCTAGCTGTCTATGACCACTACAAGCTATTGAGGAGCAATGCGATCTTGCTGTCCAAGATCACTAGAAGCAGTGGAGGAGCAATGGGATCTAGCTGTCACAAATCACTAGAAGCTGTGGAGGGTCAACAGGATCTAGCTGTCTATGATCTCTAGAAGCTGTGGAGGGGCAATGGGATCTTGCTGTCTATGATCACTAGAAGCTGTGGAGGGAAAATGGGATCTAGCTGTCGATGAACATGAGAATCTGTGGAAAGACAATGGGATCAAGCTGTCTATAATCACTAGAAGCGTTGGAGGGGCAATGAGATCTAGCTGTCTATGACCACTAGAAGCTGTGGAGGGACAATGGGATCTAGCTGTCTATGATTATTGAATGCTGTGGAGGGGCATTGGGATCTTACTGTCTATGATCACAAGAAGCTGTGGAGGGACAATGGGATCTAGCTGTCTCGGATCTATAGAAGCTATGGAGCGACAATGTGATCGAGCTGTCTATGATCACTAGAGGCTTTGTAGGGACAACGGGATCTAGCTGTCTATGATCACTAGAAGCTGTGCAGGGGCAATGAGATATTGCTGTCTATGATCACTGGAAGCTGTGGAGGGAAAATGGGATCAAGCTGTTTATGATCATTAGAATCTGTGGTCGGGCAATGGGATCTAGCTGTCTATGATCACTAGAAGCTGTGGAGGGGCAATGGGATACAGCTGTCTAAGATCACTAGATGCGGGGAGGGGCAATGGGATCTAGCTGTCTATGATCACTAGAAGCTGGGAGGGGCAATGGGATCTAGCTGTCTATGATCACTAGAAGCTGTGCAGCGGCAATGAAATCCAGCTGTCCATGATCACTAGAAGCAGCAGAGGAACAATGAGATCTAGCTGTCTATGATCATTGGAAGCTGTGGAGGGGCATTGGCATCTTCCTCTCTATGATCACTAGAAGCTGCGGAGGGACAATGTGATCTAGCTGTCTGTGATCACTAGAAGCTGTGTAGTGACAATGTGATCTAGCTGTCTATGAACACTAGAAGCTGTGCAGCGCCAATGAAATCCAGCTGTCCATGATCACTAGAAGCTGCGGAGGAACAATGAGATCTAGCTGTCAATGATCATTGGAAGCTGTGGAGGTGCATTGGCATCTTCCTGTCTATGATCACTAGAAGCTGTGGAGTGACAATGTCATCTAGCTGTCTGTGATCACTAGAAGCTGTGTAGTGACAATGTGATCTAGCTGTCTATGAACACTAGAAGCTGTGGAGGGGCAATGGGATCTAGCTGTCTGTGATCACTAGAAGCTGTGGAGGGGCAATCGGATCTAGCTGTCTATGATCATAGAAACTTTGTAGTGACAATGGGATCCAGCTGTCTATGATTACTAGAAGCTGTGGAGGGGCAATGGGATCTAGCTGTCTATGATCATGAAAAGCTATGGAGGAGCAAAAGGATCTAGCTGTCCAAGATCCCTAGAAGCTGTGGAGGGTCAACGGGTTCTAGCTGTCTATCATCTCTAGAAGCTGTGGAGGGGCAATAGGATCTTGCTGTCTATGATCAACAGAAGCTGTGGAGGGACAATGAATCTAGCAGTCCATGATCATTGGAAGCTGTGGAGGGGCATTGGGATCTTGCTATGTTCACTAGATGCTGTGGAGGGACAATGGGATGTAGCTGTCTATGATAACTGAAAGCTGTGGAGTGCAATGTGATCTAGTTGTCTATGATCACGAGAAGCTCTGGAGGGACAATGTGATCTAGCTGTCTATGATTACTAGAAACTGTGTAGTGACAATGGGATCTAGCTGTCTATGATCACTAGAAGCTATGGAGGGTCAATGGGATCTAGCAGTCAATGATCAATAGAAGCTGTGGAGCGACAATGTGATCTAGCTGTCTATGATCACTAGAAGCTGTGGAGGGCCAAAGGGGTCAGGCTGTCTATGATGACTAGAAACTGTGGATGGACAATGGGATCCAGATATGATCACTAGAAGCTCTTCTGGGCAATGGATCTAGCTGACTATGATCACTCGAAGCTGTGTAGGGGCAATTGGATCTACCTGTCTATGATCACCATAAGCTGTGGAGGGGCAATGGGATCTAGCTGTCTATGAACACTAGAAGCTATGGAGGGGTAAAGGGTTCTAGCTGTCTATGATCATGAGAAACTGTGTAGAGACAATGGGATCCAGCTGTCTAGGATTACTAGAAGCTGTGGAGGGGCGATGGTATCTAGCTGTCCATGATCATTGGAAGCTGTGGAGGGGCATTGGGATCTTGCTGTCTATGATCACTAGATGCTGTGGAGGGACAATGGGATGTAGCTGTCTATGATCAATAGAAGCTGTGCAGCGACAATGTGATCTAGCTGTCTATAATCACTAGAAGCAGTGGAGGGAAAATGGGATCTAGCTGTCTATGATCACTAGAAGCTGTGGAGGGCCAATGGGATCTAGCTGTCTATGATCACTAGAAGCTGTGGAGGGGCAATGGGATCTAGCTGTCTATGCTAACTAAAAGCTGTGGAGTGCAATGTGATCTAGTTGTCTATGATCACTAGAAGCTGTGGAGGGGCATTGGGATCTTGCTGTCTATGATCACTAGATGCTGTGGAGGGACAATGGGAAGTAGATGTCTATGATCAATAGAAGCTGTGCAGCGACAATGTGATCTAGCTGTCTATGATCACCAGAAGCTGTGGAGGGGTGATGGTATCTAGCTGTCTATGATCACTAGAAACTGTGGAGGGCCAATGGAATCTAGCTGTCTATGATCACTAGATGCTGTGGAGGGGCAATGGGATCCAGCTGTCTATGATAACTGAAAGCTGTGGAGTGCAATGTGATCTAGTTGTCTATGATCACGAGAAGCTCTGGAGGGACAATGTGATCTAGCTGTCTATGATTACTAGAAACTGTGTAGTGACAATGGGATCTAGCTGTCTATGATCACTAGAAGCTATGGAGGGTCAATGGGTTCTAGCAGTCAATGATCAATAGAAGCTGTGGAGCAACAATGTGATCTAGCTGTCTATGATCACTAGAAGCTGTGGAGGGCCAAAGGGGTCAGGCTGTCTATGATGACTAGAAACTGTGGATGGACAATGGGATCCAGATATGATCACTAGAAGCTCTTCTGGGCAATGGATCTAGCTGACTATGATCACTCGAAGCTGTGTAGGGGCAATTGGATCTACCTGTCTATGATCACCATAAGCTGTGGAGGGGCAATGGGATCTAGCTGTCTATGAACACTAGAAGCTATGGAGGGGTAAAGGGTTCTAGCTGTCTATGATCATGAGAAACTGTGTAGAGACAATGGGATCCAGCTGTCTAGGATTACTAGAAGCTGTGGAGGGGCGATGGTATCTAGCTGTCTATGACCACTACAAGCTATAGAGGAGCAATGCGATCTTGCTGTCCAAGATCACTAGAAGCAGTGGAGGAGCAATGGGATCTAGCTGTCACAAATCACTAGAAGCTGTGGAGGGTCAACAGGATCTAGCTGTCTATGATCTCTAGAAGTTGTGGAGGGGCAATGGGACCTTGCTGTCTATGATCACTAGAAGCTGTGGAGGGAAAATGGGATCTAGCTGTCTATGAACATGAGAATCTGTGGATGGACAATGGGATCAAGCTGTCTATGATTACTAGAAGCGTTGGAGGGGCAATGAAATCCAGCTGTCCATGATCACTAGAAGCAGCAGAGGAACAATGAGATCTAGCTGTCTATGATCATTGGAAGCTGTGGAGGGGCATTGGCATCTTCCTCTCTATGATCACTAGAAGCTGCGGAGGGACAATGTGATCTAGCTGTCTGTGATCACTAGAAGCTGTGTAGTGACAATGTGATCTAGCTGTCTATGATCACTAGAAGCTGTGCAGCGCCAATGAAATCCAGCTGTCCATGATCACTAGAAGCTGCGGAGGAACAATGAGATCTAGCTGTCTATGATCATTGGAAGCTGTGGAGGTGCATTGGCATCTTCCTGTCTATGATCACTAGAAGCTGTGGAGTGACAATGTCATCTAGCTGTCTGTGATCACTAGAAGCTGTGTAGTGACAATGTGATCTAGCTGTCTATGAACACTAGAAGCTGTGGAGGGGCAATGGGATCTAGCTGTCTGTGATCACTAGAAGCTGTGGAGGGGCAATCGGATCTAGCTGTCTATGATCATAGAAACTTTGTAGTGACAATGGGATCCAGCTGTCTATGATTACTAGAAGCTGTGGAGGGGCAATGGGATCTAGCTGTCTATGATCATGAAAAGCTATGGAGGAGCAAAAGGATCTAGCTGTCCAAGATCCCTAGAAGCTGTGGAGGGTCAACGGGATCTAGCTGTCTATCATCTCTAGAAGCTGTGGAGGGGCAATAGGATCTTGCTGTCTATGATCAACAGAAGCTGTGGAGGGACAATGGGATCTAGCTGTCTATGATTATTGAATGCTGTGGAGGGGCATTGGGATCTTACTGTCTATGATCACAAGAAGCTGTGGAGGGACAATGGGATCTAGCTGTCTCGGATCTATAGAAGCTATGGAGCGACAATGGGATCGAGCTGTCTATGATCACTAGAGGCTTTGTAGGGACAACGGGATCTAGCTGTCTATGATCACTAGAAGCTGTGCAGGGGCAATGAGATATTGCTGTCTATGATCACTGGAAGCTGTGGAGGGAAAATGGGATCAAGCTGTTTATGATCATTAGAATCTGTGGTCGGGCAATGGGATCTAGCTGTCTATGATCACTAGAAGCTGTGGAGGGGCAATGGGATACAGCTGTCTAAGATCACTAGATGCTGGGAGGGGCAATGGGATCTAGCTGTCTATGATCACTAGAAGCTGGGAGGGGCAATGGGATCTAGCTGTCTATGATCACTAGAAGCTGTGCAGCGGCAATGAAATCCAGCTGTCCATGATCACTAGAAGCAGCAGAGGAACAATGAGATCTAGCTGTCTATGATCATTGGAAGCTGTGGAGGGGCATTGGCATCTTCCTCTCTATGATCACTAGAAGCTGCGGAGGGACAATGTGATCTAGCTGTCTGTGATCACTAGAAGCTGTGTAGTGACAATGTGATCTAGCTGTCTATGATCACTAGAAGCTGTGCAGCGCCAATGAAATCCAGCTGTCCATGATCACTAGAAGCTGCGGAGGAACAATGAGATCTAGCTGTCTATGATCATTGGAAGCTGTGGAGGTGCATTGGCATCTTCCTGTCTATGATCACTAGAAGCTGTGGAGTGACAATGTCATCTAGCTGTCTGTGATCACTAGAAGCTGTGTAGTGACAATGTGATCTAGCTGTCTATGAACACTAGAAGCTGTGGAGGGGCAATGGGATCTAGCTGTCTGTGATCACTAGAAGCTGTGGAGGGGCAATCGGATCTAGCTGTCTATGATCATAGAAACTTTGTAGTGACAATGGGATCCAGCTGTCTATGATTACTAGAAGCTGTGGAGGGGCAATGGGATCTAGCTGTCTATGATCATGAAAAGCTATGGAGGAGCAAAAGGATCTAGCTGTCCAAGATCCCTAGAAGCTGTGGAGGGTCAACGGGATCTAGCTGTCTATCATCTCTAGAAGCTGTGGAGGGGCAATAGGATCTTGCTGTCTATGATCAACAGAAGCTGTGGAGGGACAATGGAATCTAGCAGTCCATGATCATTGGAAGCTGTGGAGGGGCATTGGGATCTTGCTATGTTCACTAGATGCTGTGGAGGGACAATGGGATGTAGCTGTCTATGATAACTGAAAGCTGTGGAGTGCAATGTGATCTAGTTGTCTATGATCACGAGAAGCTCTGGAGGGACAATGTGATCTAGCTGTCTATGATTACTAGAAACTGTGTAGTGACAATGGGATCTAGCTGTCTATGATCACTAGAAGCTATGGAGGGTCAATGGGATCTAGCAGTCAATGATCAATAGAAGCTGTGGAGGGCCAAAGGGGTCAGGCTGTCTATGATGACTAGAAACTGTGGATGGACAATGGGATCCAGATATGATCACTAGAAGCTCTTCTGGGCAATGGATCTAGCTGACTATGATCACTCGAAGCTGTGTAGGGGCAATTGGATCTACCTGTCTATGATCACCATAAGCTGTGGAGGGGCAATGGGATCTAGCTGTCTATGAACACTAGAAGCTATGGAGGGGTAAAGGGTTCTAGCTGTCTATGATCATGAGAAACTGTGTAGAGACAATGGGATCCAGCTGTCTAGGATTACTAGAAGCTGGGGAGGGGCGATGGTATCTAGCTGTCCATGATCATTGGAAGCTGTGGAGGGGCATTGGGATCTTGCTGTCTATGATCACTAGATGCTGTGGAGGGACAATGGGATGTAGCTGTCTATGATCAATAGAAGCTGTGCAGCGACAATGTGATCTAGCTGTCTATAATCACTAGAAGCAGTGGAGGGAAAATGGGATCTAGCTGTCTATGATCACTAGAAGCTGTGGAGGGCCAATGGGATCTAGCTGTCTATGATCACTAGAAGCTGTGGAGGGGCAATGGGATCTAGCTGTCTATGCTAACTAAAAGCTGTGGAGTGCAATGTGATCTAGTTGTCTATGATCACTAGAAGCTGTGGAGGGGCATTGGGATCTTGCTGTCTATGATCACTAGATGCTGTGGAGGGACAATGGGAAGTAGATGTCTATGATCAATAGAAGCTGTGCAGCGACAATGTGATCTAGCTGTCTATGATCACCAGAAGCTGTGGAGGGGTGATGGTATCTAGCTGTCTATGATCACTAGAAACTGTGGAGGGGCAATGGGATCCAGCTGTCTATGATAACTGAAAGCTGTGGAGTGCAATGTGATCTAGTTGTCTATGATCACGAGAAGCTCTGGAGGGACAATGTGATCTAGCTGTCTATGATTACTAGAAACTGTGTAGTGACAATGGGATCTAGCTGTCTATGATCACTAGAAGCTATGGAGGGTCAATGGGTTCTAGCAGTCAATGATCAATAGAAGCTGTGGAGCAACAATGTGATCTAGCTGTCTATGATCACTAGAAGCTGTGGAGGGCCAAAGGGGTCAGGCTGTCTATGATGACTAGAAACTGTGGATGGACAATGGGATCCAGATATGATCACTAGAAGCTCTTCTGGGCAATGGATCTAGCTGACTATGATCACTCGAAGCTGTGTAGGGGCAATTGGATCTACCTGTCTATGATCACCATAAGCTGTGGAGGGGCAATGGGATCTAGCTGTCTATGAACACTAGAAGCTATGGAGGGGTAAAGGGTTCTAGCTGTCTATGATCATGAGAAACTGTGTAGAGACAATGGGATCCAGCTGTCTAGGATTACTAGAAGCTGTGGAGGGGCGATGGTATCTAGCTGTCTATGACCACTACAAGCTATAGAGGAGCAATGCGATCTTGCTGTCCAAGATCACTAGAAGCAGTGGAGGAGCAATGGGATCTAGCTGTCACAAATCACTAGAAGCTGTGGAGGGTCAACAGGATCTAGCTGTCTATGATCTCTAGAAGTTGTGGAGGGGCAATGGGACCTTGCTGTCTATGATCACTAGAGGCTGTGGAGGGAAAATGGGATCTAGCTGTCTATGAACATGAGAATCTGTGGATGGACAATGGGATCAAGCTGTCTATGATTACTAGAAGCGTTGGAGGGGCAATGAAATCCAGCTGTCCATGATCACTAGAAGCAGCAGAGGAACAATGAGATCTAGCTGTCTATGATCATTGGAAGCTGTGGAGGGGCATTGGCATCTTCCTCTCTATGATCACTAGAAGCTGTGGAGGGACAATGTGATCTAGCTGTCTGTGATCACTAGAAGCTGTGTAGTGACAATGTGATCTAGCTGTCTATGATCACTAGAAGCTGTGCAGCGCCAATGAAATCCAGCTGTCCATGATCACTAGAAGCTGCGGAGGAACAATGAGATCTAGCTGTCTATGATCATTGGAAGCTGTGGAGGTGCATTGGCATCTTCCTGTCTATGATCACTAGAAGCTGTGGAGTGACAATGTCATCTAGCTGTCTGTGATCACTAGAAGCTGTGTAGTGACAATGTGATCTAGCTGTCTATGAACACTAGAAGCTGTGGAGGGGCAATGGGATCTAGCTGTCTGTGATCACTAGAAGCTGTGGAGGGGAATTGGAATCTTGCTGTCTGTGATCACTAGAAGCTGTGGAGGGGCAATCGGATCTAGCTGTCTATGATCATAGAAACTTTGTAGTGACAATGGGATCCAGCTGTCTATGATTACTAGAAGCTGTGGAGGGGCAATGGGATCTAGCTGTCTATGATCATGAAAAGCTATGGAGGAGCAAAAGGATCTAGCTGTCCAAGATCCCTAGAAGCTGTGGAGGGTCAACGGGATCTAGCTGTCTATCATCTCTAGAAGCTGTGGAGGGGCAATAGGATCTTGCTGTCTATGATCAACAGAAGCTGTGGAGGGACAATGGAATCTAGCAGTCCATGATCATTGGAAGCTGTGGAGGGGCATTGGGATCTTGCTATGTTCACTAGATGCTGTGGAGGGACAATGGGATGTAGCTGTCTATGATAACTGAAAGCTGTGGAGTGCAATGTGATCTAGTTGTCTATGATCACGAGAAGCTCTGGAGGGACAATGTGATCTAGCTGTCTATGATTACTAGAAACTGTGTAGTGACAATGGGATCTAGCTGTCTATGATCACTAGAAGCTATGGAGGGTCAATGGGATCTAGCAGTCAATGATCAATAGAAGCTGTGGAGCGACAATGTGATCTAGCTGTCTATGATCACTAGAAGCTGTGGAGGGCCAAAGGGGTCAGGCTGTCTATGATGACTAGAAACTGTGGATGGACAATGGGATCCAGATATGATCACTAGAAGCTCTTCTGGGCAATGGATCTAGCTGACTATGATCACTCGAAGCTGTGTAGGGGCAATTGGATCTACCTGTCTATGATCACCATAAGCTGTGGAGGGGCAATGGGATCTAGCTGTCTATGAACACTAGAAGCTATGGAGGGGTAAAGGGTTCTAGCTGTCTATGATCATGAGAAACTGTGTAGAGACAATGGGATCCAGCTGTCTAGGATTACTAGAAGCTGTGGAGGGGCGATGGTATCTAGCTGTCCATGATCATTGGAAGCTGTGGAGGGGCATTGGGATCTTGCTGTCTATGATCACTAGATGCTGTGGAGGGACAATGGGATGTAGCTGTCTATGATCAATAGAAGCTGTGCAGCGACAATGTGATCTAGCTGTCTATAATCACTAGAAGCAGTGGAGGGAAAATGGGATCTAGCTGTCTATGATCACTAGAAGCTGTGGAGGGCCAATGGGATCTAGCTGTCTATGATCACTAGAAGCTGTGGAGGGGCAATGGGATCTAGCTGTCTATGCTAACTAAAAGCTGTGGAGTGCAATGTGATCTAGTTGTCTATGATCACTAGAAGCTGTGGAGGGGCATTGGGATCTTGCTGTCTATGATCACTAGATGCTGTGGAGGGACAATGGGAAGTAGATGTCTATGATCAATAGAAGCTGTGCAGCGACAATGTGATCTAGCTGTCTATGATCACCAGAAGCTGTGGAGGGGTGATGGTATCTAGCTGTCTATGATCACTAGAAACTGTGGAGGGCCAATGGAATCTAGCTGTCTATGATCACTAGATGCTGTGGAGGGGCAATGGGATCCAGCTGTCTATGATAACTGAAAGCTGTGGAGTGCAATGTGATCTAGTTGTCTATGATCACGAGAAGCTCTGGAGGGACAATGTGATCTAGCTGTCTATGATTACTAGAAACTGTGTAGTGACAATGGGATCTAGCTGTCTATGATCACTAGAAGCTATGGAGGGTCAATGGGTTCTAGCAGTCAATGATCAATAGAAGCTGTGGAGCAACAATGTGATCTAGCTGTCTATGATCACTAGAAGCTGTGGAGGGCCAAAGGGGTCAGGCTGTCTATGATGACTAGAAACTGTGGATGGACAATGGGATCCAGATATGATCACTAGAAGCTCTTCTGGGCAATGGATCTAGCTGACTATGATCACTCGAAGCTGTGTAGGGGCAATTGGATCTACCTGTCTATGATCACCATAAGCTGTGGAGGGGCAATGGGATCTAGCTGTCTATGAACACTAGAAGCTATGGAGGGGTAAAGGGTTCTAGCTGTCTATGATCATGAGAAACTGTGTAGAGACAATGGGATCCAGCTGTCTAGGATTACTAGAAGCTGTGGAGGGGCGATGGTATCTAGCTGTCTATGATCACTAGAAGCTGTGGAGGGCCAATGGAATCTAACTGTCTATGATCACTAGATGCTGTGGAGGGGCAATGGGATCCAGCTGTCTATGATAACTGAAAGCTGTGGAGTGCAATGTGATCTAGTTGTCTATGATCACGAGAAGCTCTGGAGGGGCATTGGGATCTTGCTGTCTATGATCACTAGATGCTGTGGAGGGACAATGGGAAGTAGATGTCTATGATCAATAGAAGCTGTGCAGCGACAATGTGATCTAGCTGTCTATGATCACCAGAAGCTGTGGAGGGGTGATGGTATCTAGCTGTCTATGATCACTAGAAACTGTGGAGGGCCAATGGAATCTAGCTGTCTATGATCACTAGATGCTGTGGAGGGGCAATGGGATCCAGCTGTCTATGATAACTGAAAGCTGTGGAGTGCAATGTGATCTAGTTGTCTATGATCACGAGAAGCTCTGGAGGGACAATGTGATCTAGCTGTCTATGATTACTAGAAACTGTGTAGTGACAATGGGATCTAGCTGTCTATGATCACTAGAAGCTATGGAGGGTCAATGGGTTCTAGCAGTCAATGATCAATAGAAGCTGTGGAGCAACAATGTGATCTAGCTGTCTATGATCACTAGAAGCTGTGGAGGGCCAAAGGGGTCAGACTGTCTATGATGACTAGAAACTGTGGATGGACAATGGGATCCAGATATGATCACTAGAAGCTCTTCTGGGCAATGGATCTAGCTGACTATGATCACTCGAAGCTGTGTAGGGGCAATTGGATCTGCCTGTCTATGATCACCATAAGCTGTGGAGGGGCAATGGGATCTAGCTGTCTATGAACACTAGAAGCTATGGAGGGGTAAAGGGTTCTAGCTGTCTATGATCATGAGAAACTGTGTAGAGACAATGGGATCCAGCTGTCTAGGATTACTAGAAGCTGTGGAGGGGCGATGGTATCTAGCTGTCTATGATCACTAGAAGCTGTGGAGGGCCAATGGAATCTAACTGTCTATGATCACTAGATGCTGTGGAGGGGCAATGGGATCCAGCTGTCTATGATAACTGAAAGCTGTGGAGTGCAATGTGATCTAGTTGTCTATGATCACGAGAAGCTCTGGAGGGACAATGTGATCTAGCTGTCTATGATTACTAGAAACTGTGTAGTGACAATGGGATCTAGCTGTCTATGATTACTAGAAGCTGTGGAGGGGCAATGGGATCTAGCTGTCTATGACCACCACAAGCTATAGAGGAGCAATGCGATCTTGCTGTCTATGATCACTAGAAGCAGTGGAGGAGCAATGGGATCTAGCTGTCACAAATCACTAGAAGCTGTGGAGGGTCAACAGGATCTAGCTGTCTATGATCTCTAGAAGCTGTGGAGGGGCAATGGGATCTTGCTGTCTATGATCACTAGAAGCTGTGGAGGGAAAATGGGATCTAGCTGTCGATGAACATGAGAATCTGTGGATGGACAATGGGATCAAGCTGTCTATAATCACTAGAAGCGTTGGAGGGGCAATGAGATCTAGCTGTCTATGACCACTAGAAGTTGTGGAGGGACAATGGGATCTAGCTGTCTATGATTATTGAATGCTGTGGAGGGGCATTGGGATCTTACTGTCTATGATCACAAGAAGCTGTGGAGGGACAATGGGATCTAGCTGTCTCGGATCTATAGAAGCTATGGAGCGACAATGTGAACGAGCTGTCTATGATCACTAGAGGCTTTGTAGGGACAACGGGATCTAGCTGTCTATGATCACTAGAAGCTGTGCAGGGGCCATGAGATATTGCTGTCTATGATCACTGGAAGCTGTGGAGGGAAAATGGGATCAAGCTGTCTATGATCATTAGAATCTGTGGTCGGGCAATGGGATCTAGCTGTCTATGATCACTAGAAGCTGTGGAGGGGCAATGGGATACAGCTGTCTAAGATCACTAGATGCTGAGGAGGGGCAATGGGATCTAGCTGTCTATGATCATTAGATGCTGGGAGGGGCAATGGGATCTAGCTGTCTATGATCACTAGAAGCTGGGAGGGGCAATGGTATCTAGCTGTCTATGATCAATAGAAGCTGTGCAGCGACAATGTGATCTAGCTGTCTATGATCACTAGAAGCTGTGGAGGGGCGATGGTATCTAGCTGTCTATGATCACTAGAAGCTGTGGAGGGGCATTGGGATCTATCTGTCTATGATAACTAAAAGCTGTGGAGTGCAATGTGATCTAGTTGTCTATGATCACTAGAAGCTGTGGAGGGACAATGTGATCTAATTGTCTATGATCACTAGAAGCTGTGGAGGGGCAATCGGATTTAGCTGTCTGGGATCATCAGGAACTGTGTAGTGACAATGTGATCTAGCTGTCTATGAACACTAGAAGCTGTGGCGGGGCAATGGGATCTAGCTGTCAATGATCACTACAAGCTAAGGAGGATCAATGGGATCTAGCTGTCCAAGATCACTAGAAGCAATGGAGGTGCAATGGGATCTTAATGTCTATGATCACTATAAGCTGTGGTGGGACAATGGAATCTAGCTGTCTATGATCACTAGAAACTGTGTAGTGACAATGGGATCCAGCTGTCTATGATTACTAGAAGCTGTGGAGGGGCAATGGGATCTAGCTGTCTATGACCACTACAAGCTATGGAGGAGCAATGCGATCTTGCTGTCCAAGATCACTAGAAGCAGTGGAGGAGCAATGGGATCTAGCTGTCACAAATCACTAGAAGCTGTGGAGGGTCAACAGGATCTAGCTGTCTATGATCTCTAGAAGCTGTGGAGGGGCAATGGGATCTTGCTGTCTATGATCACTAGAAGCTGTGGAGGGAAAATGGGATCTAGCTGTCTATGATCATGAGAATCTGTGGATGGAAAATGGGATCAAGCTGTCTATGATCACTAGAAGCGTTGGAGGGGCAATGAGATCTAGCTGTCTATGACCACTAGAAGTTGTGGAGGGACAATGGGATCTAGCTGTCTATGATTATTGAATGCTGTGGAGGGGCATTGGGATCTTACTGTCTATGATCACAAGAAGCTGTGGAGGGAGAATGGGATCTAGCTGTCTCGGATCTATAGAAGCTATGGAGCGACAATGTGATCGAGCTGTCTATGATCACTAGAAGCTTTGTAGGGACAACGGGATCTAGCTGTCTATGATCACTCGAAGCTGGGGAGGGGCAATGAGATCTTGCTGTCTATGATCACTGGAAGCTGTGGAGGGAAAATGGGATCAAGCTGTTTATGATCATTAGAATCTGTGGTCGGACAATGGGATCTAGCTGTCTATGATCACCAAAAGCTGTGGAGGGGCAATGGGATACAGCTGTCTAAGATCACTAGATGCTGAGGAGGGGCAATGGGATCTAGCTGTCTATGATCACTAGATGCTGGGAGGGGCAATGGGATCTAGCTGTCTATGATCACTAGAAGCTGGGAGGGGCAATGGGATCTAGCTGTCTATGATCTCTAGAAGCTGTGGAGGGGCAATGGGATCTTGCTGTCTATGATCAATAGAATCTGTGGAGGGACAATGGAATCTAGCAGTCCATGATCATTGGAAGCTGTGGAGGGGCATTGGGATCTTGCTATGATCACTAGAAGCTGTGGAGGGACAATGGGATCTAGCTGTCTATGATCACTAGAAGCTGTGCTGCAGCAATGAAATCCAGCTGTCCATGATCACTAGAAGCTGCGGAGGAACAATGAGATCTAGCTGTCTATGATCATTGGAAGCTTTGGAGGGGCATTGGCATCTTCCTGTCTATGATCACTAGAAGCTGCGGAGGGACAATGTGATCTAGCTGTCTGTGATCACTAGAAGCTGTGTAGTGACAATGTGATCTAGCTGTCTATGAACACTAGAACTGTGCAGCGGCAATGAAATACAGCTGTCCATGATCACTAGAAGCTGCGGAGGAACATTGAGATCCAGCTGTCTATGATCATTGGAAGCTGTGGAGGTGCATTGGCAACTTCCTGTCTATGATCACTAGAAGCTGTGGAGTGACAATGTCATCTAGCTGTCTGTGATCACTAGAAGCTGTGTAGTGACAATGTGATCTAGCTGTCTATGATCATTAGAAGCTGTGTAGTGACAATGTGATCTAGCTGTCTATGATCATTAGAAGCTGTGGAGGGACAATGTGATCTAGCTATCTGTGATCACTCAAAGCTGTGTAGTGACAATGTGATCTAGCTGTCTCTGAACACTAGAAGCTGTGGAAGGGCATTGGGATCTAGCTGTCTGTGATCACTAGAAGCTGTGGAGGGGCAATCGGATCTAGCTGTCTATGATCACAAGAAACTGTGTAGTGACAATGGGATCCAGCTGTCTATGATTACTAGAAGCTGTGGAGGGGCAATGGGATCTAGCTGTCAATGATCACGAAAAGCTATGGAGGAGCAAAGGGATCTCGCTGTCCAAGATCCCTAGAAGCAGTGGAGGAGCAATGGGATCTAGCTGTCACAAATCACTAGAAGCAGTGAAGGGAAAATGGGATCTAGCTGTCTAAGATCAATAGAATCTGTGGAGGGTCAACGTGATCTAGCTGTCTATGATCTCTAGAAGCTGTGGAGGGGCAATGGGATATTGCTGTCTATGATCAATAGAAGCTGCGGAGGGACAATGGAATCTAGCAGTCCATGATCATTGGAAGCTGTGGAGGGGCATTGGGATCTTGCTGTCTATGATCACTAGATGCTGTGGAGGGACAATGGGATGTAGCTGTCTATGATCAATAGAAGCTGTGCAGCGACAATGTGATCTAGCTGTCTATGATCACCAGAAGCTGTGGAGGGGTGATGGTATCTAGCTGTCTATGATCACTAGAAGCTGTGGAGGGCCAATGGAATCTAGCTGTCTATGATCACTAGATGCTGTGGACGGGCAATGGGATCCAGCTGTCTATGATAACTGAAAGCTGTGGAGTGCAATGTGATCTAGTTGTCTATGATCACGAGAAGCTGTGGAGGGACAATGTGATCTAGCTGTCTGTGATCACTAGGAAATGTGTAGTGACAATG
The DNA here is from genome assembly GCA_026770705.1 of Isurus oxyrinchus. Lineage (NCBI taxonomy): Eukaryota > Metazoa > Chordata > Chondrichthyes > Lamniformes > Lamnidae > Isurus > Isurus oxyrinchus. The sequence goes on along the minus strand of JANJGN010000006.1, from coordinate 175,810,579 downwards.
TGATCTAGCTGTCTATGAACACTAGAAGCTGTGGAGGGGCAATGGAATCTAGCTGTCTGTGATGACTATAAGCTGTGGAGGGGCAATGTGATCTTGCTGTCTTTGATCACTAGAAGCTCTGTCGGGAAAATGTGATCTAGCTGTCTATGATCACGAGAAGCTGTGGTGGGACAATGGGATCTAGCTGTCGATGATCACCAAAAGCTTTGGAGGTGCAATGGCATCTAGCTGTCTATGATCACTAGAAACTGTGTAGTGACAATGGGATCCAGCTGTCTATGATTACTAGAAGCTGCGGATGGGCAATGGGATCTAGCTGTCTATGACCACTACAAGCTATTGAGGAGCAATGCGATCTTGCTGTCCAAGATCACTAGAAGCAGTGGAGGAGCAATGGGATCTAGCTGTCACAAATCACTAGAAGCTGTGGAGGGTCAACAGGATCTAGCTATCTATGATCTCTAGAAGCTGTGGAGGGGCAATGGGATCTTGCTGTCTATGATCACTAGAGGCTTTGTAGGGACAACGGAATCTAGATGTCTATGATCACTAGAAGCTGTGCAGGGGCAATGAGATATTGCTGTCTATGATCACTGGAAGCTGTGGAGGGAAAATGGGATCAAGCTGTTTATGATTAGAATCTGTGGTCGGGCAATGGGATCTAGCTGTCTATGATCACTAGAAGCTGTGGAGGGGCAATGGGATACAGCTGTCTAAGATCACTAGATGCTGAGGAGGGGCAATGGGATCTAGCTGTCTATGATCACTAGATGCTGGGAGGGGCAATGGGATCTAGCTGTCTATGATCACTAGAAGCTGGGAGGGGCAATGGGATCTAGCTGTCTATGATCACTAGAAGCTGTGCAGCGGCAATGAAATCCAGCTGTCCATGATCACTAGAAGCTGTGGAGGGACAATGGGATCTAGCTGTCTATGATCACTAGAAGCTGTGCTGCAGCAATGAAATCCAGCTGTCCATGATCACTAGAAGCTGCGGAGGAACAATGAGATCTTGCTGTCTATGATCATTGGAAGCTTTGGAGGGGCATTGGCATCTTCCTGTCTATGATCACTAGAAGCTGCGGAGGGACAATGTGATCTAGCTGTCTGTGATCACTAGAAGCTGTGTAGTGACAATGTGATCTAGCTGTCTATGAACACTAGAACTGTGCAGCGGCAATGAAATACAGCTGTCCATGATCACTAGAAGCTGCGGAGGAACATTGAGATCCAGCTGTCTATGATCATTGGAAGCTGTGGAGGTGCATTGGCAACTTCCTGTCTATGATCACTAGAAGCTGTGGAGTGACAACGTCATCTAGCTGTCTGTGATCACTAGAAGCTGTGTAGTGACAATGTGATCTAGCTGTCTATGATCATTAGAAGCTGTGTAGTGACAATGTGATCTAGCTGTCTATGATCATTAGAAGCTGTGGAGGGACAATGTGATCTAGCTGTCTGTGATCACTCAAAGCTGTGTAGTGACAATGTGATCTAGCTGTCTCTGAACACTAGAAGCTGTGGAAGGGCATTGGGATCTAGCTGTCTGTGATCACTAGAAGCTGTGGAGGGGCAATCGGATCTAGCTGTCTATGATCACTAGAAACTGTGTAGTGACAATGGGATCCAGCTGTCTATGATTACTAGAAGCTGTGGAGGGGCAATGGGATCTAGCTGTCAATGATCACGAAAAGCTATGGAGAAGCAAAGGGATCTAGCTGTCCAAGATCCCTAGAAGCAGTGGAGGAGCAATGGGATCTAGCTGTCACAAATCACTAGAAGCAGTGAAGGGAAAATGGGATCTAGCTGTCTAAGATCAATAGAAGCTGTGGAGGGTCAACGCGATCTAGCCGTCTATGATCTCTAGAAGCTGTGGAGGGGCAATGGGATATTGCTGTCTATGATCAATAGAAGCTGCGGAGGGACAATGGAATCTAGCAGTCCATGATCATTGGAAGCTGTGGAGGGGCATTGGGATCTTGCTGTCTATGATCACTAGATGCTGTGGAGGGACAATGGGATGTAGCTGTCTATGATCAATAGAAGCTGTGCAGCGACAATGTGATCTAGCTGTCTATGATCACCAGAAGCTGTGGAGAGGTGATGGTATCTAGCTGTCTATGATCACTAGAAGCTGTGGAGGGCCAAAGCAATCTAGCTGTCTATGATCACTAGATGCTGTGGAGGGGCAATGGGATCCAGCTGTCTATGATAACTGAAAGCTGTGGAGTGCAATGTGATCTAGTTGTCTATGATCACGAGAAGCTGTGGAGGGACAATGTGATCTAGCTGTCTATGATCATGAGAAGCTGTGGACTGGCGATGGGATCTAGCTGTCTGTGATCACTAGAAGCTATGGAGGAGCAATCGGATCTAGCTGTCTGTGATCACTAGGAAATGTGTAGTGACAATGTGATCTAGCTGTCTATGAACACTAGAAGCTGTGGAGGGGCAATGGAATCTAGCTGTCTGTGATGACTATAAGCTGTGGAGGGGCAATGTGATCTTGCTGTCTTTGATCACTAGAAGCTCTGTCGGGAAAATGTGATCTAGCTGTCTATGATCACGAGACGCTGTGGTGGGACAATGGGATCTAGCTGTCGATGATCACCAAAAGCTTTGGAGGTGCAATGGCATCTAGCTGTCTATGATCTCTAGAAACTGTGTAGTGACAATGGGATCCAGCTGTCTATGATTACTAGAAGCTGTGGAGGAGCAATGGGATCTAGCTGTCTATGACCACTACAAGCTATTGAGGAGCAATGCGATCTTGCTGTCCAAGATCACTAGAAGCAGTGGAGGAGCAATGGGATCTAGCTGTCACAAATCACTAGAAGCTGTGGAGGGTCAACAGGATCTAGCTGTCTATGATCTCTAGAAGCTGTGGACGGGCAATGGGATCTTGCTGTCTATGATCACTAGAAGCTGTGGAGGGAAAATGGGATCTAGCTGTCTATGAACATGAGAATCTGTGGATGGACAATGGGATCAAGCTGTCTATAATCACTAGAAGTGTTGGAGGGGCAATGAGATCTAGCTGTCTATGACCACTAGAAGCTGTGGAGGGACAATGGGATCTAGCTGTCTATGATTATTGAATGCTGTGGAGGGGCATTGGGATCTTACTGTCTATGATCACAAGAAGCTGTGGAGGGACAATGGGATCTAGCTGTCCAAGATCACTAGAAGCAATGGAGGTGCAATGGGATCTAGCTGCCTATGATCACTAGAAGCTCTGGAGGGACAATTGAATCTAGCTGTCTGTGATCACTCTCAGCTGTGGAGGGGCAATGGGATCTTGCTGTCTTTGATCACTAGAAGCTGTGGCGGGAAAATGGGATCTTGCTGTCTATGATCACGAGAAGCTGTGGTGGGACAATGGGATCTAGCTGTTGATGATCACCAAAAGCTTTGGAGGTGCAATGGCATCTAGCTGTCTATGATCACTAGAAGCTATGGAGGGTCAATGGGTTCTAGCAGTCAATGATCAATAGAAGCTGTGGAGCGACAATGTGATCTAGCTGTCTATGATCACTAGAAGCTGTGGAGGGCCAAAGGGGCCAGGCTGTCTATGATGACTAGAAACTGTGGATGGACAATGGGATCCAGATATGATCACTAGAAGCTCTTCTGGGCAATGGATCTAGCTGACTATGATCACTCGAAGCTGTGTAGGGGCAATTGGATCTACCTGTCTATGATCACCATAAGCTGTGGAGGGGCAATGGGATCTAGCTGTCTATGAACACTAGAAGCTATGGAGGGGTAAAGGGTTCTAGCTGTCTATGATCATGAGAAACTGTGTAGAGACAATGGGATCCAGCTGTCTAGGATTACTAGAAGCTGTGGAGGGGCGATGGTATCTAGCTGTCCATGATCATTGGAAGCTGTGGAGGGGCATTGGGATCTTGCTGTCTATGATCACTAGATGCTATGGAGGGACAATGGGATGTAGCTGTCTATGATCAATAGAAGCTGTGCAGCGACAATGTGATCTAGCTGTCTATGATCACTAGAAGCTGTGGAGGGGCAATGGGATCTAGCTGTCAATGCTAACTAAAAGCTGTGGAGTGCAATGTGATCTAGTTGTCTATGATCACTAGAAGCTGTGGAGGGGCATTGGGATCTTGCTGTCTATGATCACTAGATGCTGTGGAGGGACAATGGGATGTAGCTGTCTATGATCAATAGAAGCTGTGCAGCGACAATGTGATCTAGCTGTCTATGATCACCAGAAGCTGTGGAGGGGTGATGGTATCTAGCTGTCTATGATCACTAGAAGCTGTGGAGGGCCAATGGAATCTAGCTGTCTATGATCACTAGATGCTGTGGAGGGGCAATGGGATCCAGCTGTCTATGATAACTGAAAGCTGTGGAGTGCAATGTGATCTAGTTGTCAATGATCACGAGAAGCTGTGGAGGGACAATGTGATCTAGCTGTCTATGATTACTAGAAACTGTGTAGTGACAATGGGATCTAGCTGTCTATGATTACTAGAAGCTGTGGAGGGGCAATGGGATCTAGCTGTCTATGACCACTACAAGCTATAGAGGAGCAATGCGATCTTGCTGTCTATGATCACTAGAAGCAGTGGAGGAGCAATGGGATCTAGCTGTCACAAATCACTAGAAGCTGTGGAGGGTCAACAGGATCTAGCTGTCTATGATCTCTAGAAGCTGTGGAGGGGCAATGGGATCTTGCTGTCTATGATCACTAGAAGCTGTGGAGGGAAAATGGGATCTAGCTGTCTATGAACATGAGAATCTGTGGATGGACAATGGGATCAAGCTGTCTATAATCACTAGAAGCGTTGGAGGGGCAATGAGATCTAGCTGTCTGTGACCACTAGAAGTTGTGGAGGGAAAATGGGATCTAGCTGTCTATGATTATTGAATGCTGTGGAGGGGCATTGGGATCTTACTGTCTATGATCACAAGAAGCTGTGGAGGGACAATGGGATCTAGCTGTCTCGGATCTATAGAAGCTATGGAGCGACAATGTGAACGAGCTGTCTATGATCACTAGAGGCTTTGTAGGGACAACGGGATCTAGCTGTCTATGATCACTAGAAGCTGTGCAGGGGCAATGAGATATTGCTGTCTATGATCACTGGAAGCTGTGGAGGGAAAATGGGATGTAGCTGTCTATGATCAATAGAAGCTGTGCAGCGACAATGTGATCTAGCTGTCTATGATCACCAGAAGCTGTGGAGGGGTGATGGTATCTAGCTGTCTATGATCACTAGAAGCTGTGGAGGGCCAATGGAATCTAGCTGTCTATGATCACTAGATGCTGTGGAGGGGCAATGGGATCCAGCTGTCTATGATAACTGAAAGCTGTGGAGTGCAATGTGATCTAGTTGTCAATGATCACGAGAAGCTGTGGAGGGACAATGGGATCAAGCTGTCTATGATCATTAGAATCTGTGGTCGGGCAATGGGATCTAGCTGTCTATGATCACTAGAAGCTGTGGAGGGGCAATGGGATACAGCTGTCTAAGATCACTAGATGCTGAGGAGGGGCAATGGGATCTAGCTGTCTATGATCACTAGATGCTGGGAGGGGCAATGGGATCTAGCTGTCTATGATCACTAGAAGCTGGGAGGGGCAATGGGATCTAGCTGTCTATGATCACTAGAAGCTGTGCAGCGGCAATGAAATCCAGCTGTCCATGATCACTAGAAGCAGCGAAGGGACAATGAGATCGAGCTGTCTATGATCATTGGAAGCTGTGGAGGGGCATTGGCATCTTCCTCTCTATGATCACTAGAAGCTGCGGAGGGACAATGTGATCTAGCTGTCTGTGATCACTAGAAGCTGTGTAGTGACAATGTGATCTAGCTGTCTATGAACACTAGAAGCTGTGCAGCGGCAATGAAATCCAGCTGTCCATGATCACTAGAAGCTGCGGAGGAACAATGAGATCTAGCTGTCTATGATCATTGGAAGCTGTGGAGGGGCATTGGCATCTTCCTGTCTATGATCACTAGAAGCTGTGGAGTGACAATGTCATCTAGCTGTCTGTGATCACTAGAAGCTGTGTAGTGACAATGTGATCTAGCTGTCTATGAACACTAGAAGCTGTGGAGGGGCAATGGCATCTAGCTGTCTGTGATCACTAGAAGCTGTGGAGGGGCAATCGGATCTAGCTGTCTATGATCATAGAAACTTTGTAGTGACAATGGGATCCAGCTGTCTATGATTACTAGAAGCTGTAGAGGGGCAATGGGATCTAGCTGTCCAAGATCCCTAGAAGCAGTGGAGGAGCAATGGGATCTAGCTGTCACAAATCACTAGAAGCAGTGAAGGGAAAATGGAATCTAGCTGTCTAAGATCACTAGAAGCTGTGGAAGGTCAACGGGATCTAGCTGTCTATCATCTCTAGAAGCTGTGGAGGGGCAATGGGATCTTGCTGTCTATGATCAACAGAAGCTGCGCAGGGACAATGGAATCTAGCTGTCCATGATCATTGGAAGCTGTGGAGGGGCATTGGGATCTTGCTATGATCACTAGATGCTGTGGAGGGACAATGGGATGTAGCTGTCTATGATCAATAGAAGCTGTGCAGCGACAATGTGATCTAGCTGTCTATGATCACTAGAAGCTGTGGAGGGGCGATGGTATCTAGCTGTCTGTGATCACTAGGAAATGTGTAGTGACAATGTGATCTAGCTGTCTATGAACACTAGAAGCTGTGGAGGGGCAATGGGATCTAGCTGTCAAGGATCACTACAAGCTATGGACGATCAATGGGATCTAGCTGTCCAAGATCACTAGAAGCAATGGAGGTGCAATGGAATCTAGCTGTCTATGATCACTAGAAGCTGTGGAGGGACAATGGGATGTAGCTGTCTATGATCAATAGAAGCTGTGCAGCGACAATGTGATCTAGCTGTCTATGATCACTAGAAGCAGTGGAGGGAAAATGGGATCTAGCTGTCTATGATCACTAGAAGCTGTGGAGGGCCAATGGGATCTAGCTGTCTATGATGACTAGAAGCTGTGGAGGGGCAATGAGATCTAGCTGTCTATGCTAACTAAAAGCTGTGGAGTGCAATGTGATCTAGTTGTCTATGATCACTGGAAGCTGTGGAGGGACAAGGTGATCTAGTTGTCTATGATCACTAGAAGCTGTGGACTGGCGATGGGATCTAGTTGTCTATGATCACTAGAAGATGCGGACTGGCGATGGGATATAGCTGTCTGTGATCACTAGAAGCTGTGGAGGCGCAATCGGATCTAGCTGTCTGTGATCATTAGGAACTGTGTAGTGACAGTGTGATCGAGCTGTCTATGAACACTAGAAGCCGTGGAGGGACAATGGCATCTAGCTGTCAATGATCACTACAAGCTATGGAGGATCAATGGGATCTAGCTGTCCAAGATCACTAGAAGCAATGGAGGTGCAATGGGATCTAAATGTCTGTGATCACTATAAGCTGTGGAGGAGCAATTGGAACTTGCTGTCTTTGATCACTAGAAGCTCTGTCGGGAAAATGGGATCTAGCTGTCTATGATCACCAAAAGCTTTGGAGGTGCAGTGGCACCTAGCTGTCTATGATCACTAGAAGCTGTGGAGGGACAATGGGATCTAGCTGTCAATGATTGGCCGCTGTGGAGGGGCATTGGGATCTTGTTGTCTATGATCACTAGAAGCTGTGGAGGGACAATGGGTTCTAGCAGTCATTGATCAATAGAAGCTGGGAGGGACAATGGGATTTAGCTGTCTATGATCACTGGAAGCTGGGAGGGACAATGGGATCTAGCTGTCTATGATGACTAGAAACTGTGGATGGACAATGGGATCTAGATATGATCACTAGAAGCTCTTCTAAGCAATGGGATCTAGCTGACTATGATCACTTGAAGCTGTGTAGGGGCAATTGGATCTACCTGTCTATGATCACCAGAAGCTGTGGAGGGGCAATGGGATCTAGCTGTCTATGATCACTAGAAGCTATGGAGGGCCAAAGGGATCTAGCTGTCAATGATCACTAGAAACTGTGTAGTGACAGTGGGATCCAGCTTTCTATGATTATAGAAGCTGTGGAGGGGCAATGGGATCTAGCTGTCTAAGATCACTAGAAGCTATGGAGGAGCAATGCGATCTTGCTGTCCACGATCACTAGAAGCAGTGGAGCGTCAACAGGATCTAGCTGTCTATGATCTCTAGAAGCTGTGGAGGGGCAATGGGATCTTGCTGTCTATGATCACTAGAAGTTGTGGAGGGAAAATGGGATCTAGCTGTCTATGATCATGAGAATCTGTGGAGGGGCAATGGGATCTAGCTGTCTAGGATCTATAGAAGCTGTGGAGCGACAATGTGATCGAGCTGTCTATGATCACTAGAAGCTTTGGAGGGACAACAGGATCTAGCTGTTTATGATCACTAGAACCTGTGGAGGGGCAATGAGATCTTGCTGTCTATGATCACTAGAAGCTGTGGAGGGACAATGGGTTCTAGCAGTCAATGATCAATAGAAGCTGTGGGGCGACAGTGTGATCTAGCTGTCTATGATCACTAGAAGCTGTGGAGTGACAATTTGATCTAGCTGTCTATGATCACTAGAAGCTGTGGAGGGGCAATGGGGTCAAACTGTCTATGATGACTAGAAACTGTGGATGGACAATGGGATCCAGATATGATCACTAGAATCTCTTCTGGGCAATGGGATCTAGCTGACTATGATCGCTCGAAGCTGTGTAGTGGCAATTGGATCTACCTGTCTATGATCACCATAAGCTGTGGAGGGGCAATGGGATCTAGCTGTCTATGATCACTAGAAGCTATGGAGGGGTAAAGGGTTCTAGCTGTCTATGATCACGAGAAACTGTGTAGTGACAATGGGATCCAGCTGTCTAGGATTACTAGAAGCTGTGGAGGGGCGATGGTATGTAGCTGTCCATGATCATTGGAAGCTGTGGAGGGGCGATGGTATCTAACTGTCTATGATCACTAGAAGCTGTGGAGGGCCAATGGGATCTAGCTGTCTATGAACATGAGAATCTGTGGACGGACAATGGGATCAAGCTGTCTATGATCAGCAGAAGCGTTGGAGGGGCAATGAGATCTAGCTGTCTATGATTATTGAATGCTGTGGAGGGGCATTGGGATCTTCCTGTCTATGATCACGAGAAGCTTTGGAGGGACAATGGGATCTAGCTGTCTATGATCACTAAAAGCTGTGGAGGGGCAATGAGATCTTGCTATCTAAGATCACTGGAAGCTGTGGAGGGAAAATGGGATCTAGCTGTCTATTATCATTAGAATCTGTGGTGGGACAATGGGATCTAGCTGTCTATGATCACTAGAAGCTGTGGAGGGGCAAAGGGATCTAGCTGTCCAAGATCCCTAGAAGCAGTGGAGGAGCAATGGGATCTAGCTGTCACAAATCACTAGAAGCAGTGAAGAGAAAATGGGATCTAGCTGTCTAAGATCAGTAGAAGCTGTGGAGGGTCAACGGGATCTTGCTGTCTATGATCTCTAGAAGCTGTGGAGGGGCAATGGGATCTTGCTGTCTATGATCAATAGAAGCTGTGGAGTGAAAATGGGATCTAGCTGTCTATGATCATGAGAATCTGTGGACGGACAATGGGATCAAGCTGTCTATGATCACGAGAAGCTGTGGAGGGACAATGGGATCTCGCTGTCAAAGATTGGTCGCTGTGGAGGGGCATTGGGATCTTGTTGTCTATGATCACAAGAAGCTGTGGAGGGACAATGGGTTCTAGCAGTCAATGATCAATAGAAGCTGTGGAGCGACAATGTGATCTAGCTGTCTATGATCACTAGAAGCTGTGGAGGGCCAATGGGGTCAAGCTGTCTATGATGACTAGAAACTGTGGATGGACAATGGGATCTAGATATGATCACTAGACGCTTATCTGGGCAATGGGATCTATCTGACTATGATCACTCGAAGCTGTGTAGGGGCAATTGGATCTACCTGTCTATGATCACCAGAAGCTGTGGTGGGGCAATGGGATCTAGCTGTCTGTGATCACTAGAAACTGTGTAGTGACAATGTGATCTAGCTGTCTATGATCACTAGAAGCTGTGGAGGGGCAATCAGATCTAGCTGTCTATGATCACTTCAAGCTATGGAGGAGAAATGTGATCTAGCTGTCCAAGATCACTAGAAGCAGTGGAGGAGCAATGGGATCTAGCTGTCTATGATCACTAGAAGCAATGGAGGAGCAATGGGATCTAGCTGTTGAAGATCACTAGAAGCAGTGGAGGGAAAATGGGATCTTGCTGTCCATGATCACTAGAAGCTGTGGTGGGACAACGGGATCTAGCTGTCTATGATCTCTAGAAGCTGTGGAGGGGCAATGGGATTTAGCTATCTCTGATCACTGCAAGCTTTGGAGTGTCAATGGGATCTATCTGTCTATGATCACTAGAAGCTGTGGAGGGACAACGGGATTTTGCTGTCTATGATCTCTAGAAGCTGTGGAGGGGCAATGGAATCAGGCTGTCTATGATCACTAGAAACTGTGTAGGGACAATGGGATCTAGCTGTCTATGATCACTAGAAGCTGTGGAGGGCCAATGGGGTCAAGCTGTCTATGATGACTAGAAACTGTGGATGGACAATGGGATCTAGATATGATCACTAGACGCTTATCTGGGCAATGGGATCTATCTGACTATGATGACTCGAAGCTGTGTAGGGGCAATTGGATCTACCTGTCTATGATCACCAGAAGCTGTGGTGGGGCAATGGGATCTAGCTGTCTGTGATCACTAGAAACTGTGTAGTGACAATGTGATCTAGCTGTCTATGATCACTAGAAGCTGTGGAGGGGCAATCAGATCTAGCTGTCTATGATCACTTCAAGCTATGGAGGAGAAATGTGATCTAGCTGTCCAAGATCACTAGAAGCAGTGGAGGAGCAATGGGATCTAGCTGTCTATGATCACTAGAAGCTGTGGAGGGACAACGGGATCTTGCTGTCTATGATCTCTAGAAGCTGTGGAGGGGCAATGGGATTTAGCTGTCTCTGATCACTGCAAGCTTTGGAGGGTCAATGGGATCTATCTGTCTATGATCACTAGAAGCTGTGGAGGGACAATGGGATCTAGCTGTCCATGATCACTGGAAGCTGTGGAGGGGAATTGGAATCTTGCTGTCTATGATCACTAGAAGCTGTGGAGGGACAATGTGATCTAGCTATCTATGATCACTAGAAGCTGTGGAGGGGCAATGTGATCTAGCTGTCTATGATCACTCAAAGCTGTGGAGTGGCAATCGGATCTAGCTGTCTATGATCACTAGAAGCTGTGGAGGGCAATGGGATCTAGCTGTCCATGATCACTAGAAGCTGTGGAGAGGCAATGGGATCTAGCTGTCTGTGAACACAAGAAACTGTGGAGGGACAATGGGATCCAGCTATGATCACTGGAAGCTGTTGTACGGCAATGGGATCTAGCTGTCTATGATCACTAGAAACAGTGGAAGGACAATGGGATCTAGTGGTCTATGATCACTAAAAGCTGTGCAGGGACAATGTGATCTAGCAGTCTATGATCACTAGAAGCTGAAGAGGGGCAAAGGAATCCACCTGTCTATGATCACTACAAGCTGTGGAGGGACAATTTGATCTAGCTGTCTATGATCACTAGATGCTGTAGAGGGTCATTGGGATCTAGCTGTCTATTATCACTATAAGCTGTGGAGGGTCAATGGGATCTAGCAGTCTATGATCACTAGAAGCTGTGGGGGGGCAATGTGATCTATCTGGCTATGATCACTAGAAGTTCTGGAGGGGCAATGGGATCTAGCTGTCTATGATCACTAGAAGCCATGGAGCGGCAATGGGATCTAGCTGTTTATGATCACTGGAAGCTGTGGGGGGGCAATGTGATCTATCTGGCTATGATCACTAGAAGCTGTGGAGGGGCAATGTGATCTATCTGGCTATGATCACTAGAAGTTCTGGAGGGGCAATGGGATCTAGCTGTCTATGATCACTAGAAGCTGTGGAGGTTCAATGGGATCTAGTTGTCTATGATCACTAGAAGCTGTGGAGGTGCGATGGGATCTAGCTGTATATGATCACTAAAAGCTGTGGAGGGGCATTGGGATCTAGCTGTCTATGATCACTCGAAGCTGTGGACGGGCAATGGGATCTAGCAGTCTATGATCACTAGAAGCTGTGGAGGGGCAATGGGATCTAGCTGTCTATGATCACTAGAAGCTTTGGAAGGACAACGGGATCTAGCTGTCTATGATCATTCGAAGCTGTGGAGGGGCAATGGGAACTTGCTGTCTATGATCACTAGAAGCTGTAGAGGGGCAAAGGAATCCATCTGTCTATGATCACTAGAAGCTGTGGAGGGACAATTTGATCTAGCTGTCTATGATCACTATAAGCTGTGGAGGGTCAATGGGATCTAGCAGTCTATGATCACTAGAAGCTGTGGAGGGGCAATGGAATCTAGCTGTTTATGATCACTAGAAGCTGTGGAGGGGCAATGTGATCTATCTGGCTATGATCACTAGAAGTTCTGGAGGGGCAATGAGATCTAGCTGTCTATGATCACTAGAAGCTGTGGAGGGTCAATGGGATCTAGCAGTCTATGATCATTAGAAGCCGTGGAGCGGCAATGTGATCTAGCTGTTTATGATCACTGGAAGCTGTGGGGGGCAATGGGATCTATCTGGCTATGATCACTAGAAGCTGTGGAGGGGCATTGGGATTTTGCTGTCTATGATCACTAGAAGCTGTGGAGGGGCGATGGTACCTTGCTGTCTATGATCACTAGAAGCTGTGGAGGTTCAATGGGATCTAGTTGTCTATGATCACTAGAAGCTGTGGAGGGGCGATGGGATCTAGCTGTCTATGATCACTGGAAGCTGTGGAGGGGCAATGTGATCTATCTGGCTATGATCACTAGAAGTTCTAGAGGGGCAATGAGATCTAGCTGTCTATGATCACTAGAAGCTGTGGAGGGTCAATGGGATCTAGCAGTCTATGATCATTAGAAGCCGTGGAGCGGCAATGTGATCTAGCTGTTTATGATCACTGGAAGCTGTGGGGGGCAATGGGATCTATCTGGCTATGATCACTAGAAGCTGTGGAGGGGCAATGTGATCTATCTGGCTATGATCACTAGAAGTTCTGGAGGGGCAATGGGATCTAGCTGTCTATGATCACTAGAAGCTGTGGAGGTTCAATGGGATCTAGTTGTCTATGATCACTAGAAGCTGTGGAGGGGCGATGGGATCTAGCTGTATATGATCACTAAAAGCTGTGGAGGGGCATTGGGATCTAGCTGTCTATGATCACTCGAAGCTGTGGACGGGCAATGGGATCTAGCAGTCTATGATCACTAGAAGCTGTGGAGGGGCAATGGGATCTAGCTGTCTATGATCACTAGAAGCTTTGGAAGGACAACGGGATCTAGCTGTCTATGATCATTCGAAGCTGTGGAGGGGCAATGGGAACTTGCTGTCTATGATCACTAGAAGCTGTAGAGGGGCAAAGGAATCCATCTGTCTATGATCACTAGAAGCTGTGGAGGGACAATTTGATCTAGCTGTCTATGATCACTATAAGCTGTGGAGGGTCAATGGGATCTAGCAGTCTATGATCACTAGAAGCTGTGGAGGGGCAATGGAATCTAGCTGTTTATGATCACTAGAAGCTGTGGAGGGGCAATGTGATCTATCTGGCTATGATCACTAGAAGTTCTGGAGGGGCAATGAGATCTAGCTGTCTATGATCACTAGAAGCTGTGGAGGGTCAATGGGATCTAGCAGTCTATGATCATTAGAAGCCGTGGAGCGGCAATGTGATCTAGCTGTTTATGATCACTGGAAGCTGTGGGGGGCAATGGGATCTATCTGGCTATGATCACTAGAAGCTGTGGAGGGGCATTGGGATTTTGCTGTCTATGATCACTAGAAGCTGTGGAGGGGCGATGGTACCTTGCTGTCTATGATCACTAGAAGCTGTGGAGGTTCAATGGGATCTAGTTGTCTATGATCACTAGAAGCTGTGGAGGGGCGATGGGATCTAGCTGTCTATGATCACTGGAAGCTGTGGAGGGGCAATGTGATCTATCTGGCTATGATCACTAGAAGTTCTAGAGGGGCAATGAGATCTAGCTGTCTATGATCACTAGAAGCTGTGGAGGGTCAATGGGATCTAGCAGTCTATGATCATTAGAAGCCGTGGAGCGGCAATGTGATCTAGCTGTTTATGATCACTGGAAGCTGTGGGGGGCAATGGGATCTATCTGGCTATGATCACTAGAAGCTGTGGAGGGGCATTGGGATCTTGCTGTCTATGATCACTAGAAGCTGTGGAGGGGCGATGGTATCTTGCTGTCTATGATCACTAGAAGCTGTGGAGGTTCAATGGGATCTAGTTGTCTATGATCACTAGAAGCTGTGGAGGGGCAATGGGATCTAGCTGTCTATGATCACTGGAAGCTGTAGAGGGGCAAAGGAATCCATCTGTCTATGATCACTAGAAGCTGTGGAGGGACAATTTGATCTAGCTGTCTATGATCACTCGAAGCTGTGGAGGGGCAATTTGATCTAGCTGTTTATGATCACTAGAAGCTGTGGAGGGGCAATGGGATCTAGCTGTCTATGAACACTAGAAGCTGTGGAGGGGCAATGTGATCTATCTGGCTATGATCACTAGAAGCTGTGGAGGGGCGATGGTATCTTGCTGTCTATGATCACTAGAAGCTGTGGAGGTTCAATGGGATCTAGTTGTCTATGATCACTAGAAGCTGTGGAGGGGCGATGGGATCTAGCTGTCTATGATCACTGGAAGCTGTGGAGGGGCATTGAGATCTAGCTGTCTATGATCACTAGAAGCTGTGGAGGGACAATGTGATCTAGCTGTCTATGATCACTCGAAGCTGTGGAGGGGCAATTTGATCTAGCTGTTTATGATCACTAGAAGCTGTGGAGGGGCAATGGGATCTAGCTGTCTATGAACACTAGAAGCTGTGGAGGGGCAATGTGATCTATCTGGCTATGATCACTAGAAGTTCTGGAGGGGCAATGAGATCTAGCTGTCTATGATCACTAGAAGCTGTGGAGGGTCAATGGGATCTAGCAGTCTATGATCATTAGAAGCCGTGGAGCGGCAATGTGATCTAGCTGTTTATGATCACTGGAAGCTGTGGGGGGCAATGGGATCTATCTGGCTATGATCACTAGAAGCTGTGGAGGGGCATTGGGATCTTGCTGTCTATGATCACTAGAAGCTGTGGAGGGGCGATGGTATCTTGCTGTCTATGATCACTAGAAGCTGTGGAGGTTCAATGGGATCTAGTTGTCTATGATCACTAGAAGCTGTGGAGGGGCGATGGGATCTAGCTGTCTATGATCACTGGAAGCTGTGGAGGGGCATTGAGATCTAGCTGTCTATGATCACTAGAAGCTGTGGAGGGACAATGTGATCTAGCTGTCTATGATCACTCGAAGCTGTGGAGGGGCAATGGGATCTAGCTGTTTATGATCACTAGAAGCTGTGGAGGGGCAATGGGATCTAGCTGTCTATGAACACTAGAAGCTGTGGAGGGGCAATGGGATCTAGCTGTCTATGATCACTAGATGCTGTGGGTGACTATGGGATCTATCTGTCTATGGTCATTAGTAGCACAGGAACATATATCAAATATAAAAGCTAATGTAATATTGGCCTACACCTTAAAGGGGTTGTACTGCAAAGAAAAGTTATGCATCTTGCATGCAGAGCCTTGGTCAGACACCATCTGTATTCAGTTTTAAGCATCGGACCTCAGGGAGGAAACATAGGCTTTGGAAAGGTTTGTAGCACAGATTAATCAGGCTGATAGCAGGGTTATATTATGGGGTTACGTTGCATAAACGTTGCTTGTCTCGAGCTCAGAGGCTTGTGGGCTTATCTAATTGAGAAATGTAAAATGTTTTCAGCTAGACAAACCGGAGTTAATTCCTCTGGTGGAGGAATCCAGAATAAGGGGACACAATTTTAAAACCGGTGCTAGCTCATTCAGGTGTGAAATGAGGAAGTACTTTTCACACAAAGGCTAATGGAAATTTGATCGTCTCCAATTCCAATGGCTGTGGATGCTGGGTGTCAACTGAAATTCTAAACACTGATACCAACAGAATTTTGCTCAGTAAAAGGATCAAGGGTTCATTGAATCATAGAACCATACAGCTCTAATGGAGGCCATTTGTCCCATCATGCCTGTTCTAGCTCTTTGAAAGACCTATCCAATTAGTCCCACTCTCTGCTCTTTCCCCACAGTCTTGCAAATTACTGCTTTACAAAGTACGCCTTCAATTTCCTTTTGAAAGTTATTGTTGAATTAGCTTCCATCTTCCTTCAGGCAGAGCCTTCCACATTGTAACAGCTCGCTGCGTTCAAACAATCTAACTTCCTCCCTGGATTTTTTTTGACTAATTATCTTAATCCCGTGTTCTCCAGATATTGAACCTCCTCCCAATGGAATAATTTTCTCCCCAACCACTCTATCAAAACTCCTCATAATTTTGAACACCTTTAGCAAATTTCCACTTAACCTTCTGTGTCCTCAGGGAAACAACCCCAGTTTCTCAATCTCTCCACATAACTGGCGTCCCTCATCCCTGGAAATCTCCTCTGGTAAATCTCCTTTGCACCTTCTTAAAGGCCTTTATAAAATGTGGTGCCCAGAACAGGAAACAATACCCCAGTCGAGGCCTAGCCAGTGTTTTACAAAGGTTCCGCAGGATTTCTTTGCTTCTGTATTCAAGGTCTCGAGGATCCAGTGTGCCTTTTTAAAAGCCTTATCAACTTGACCGGCCACTTTGGAAGATTTGTGTACCTCTGCCCACAAATCTCTTTTTCATCTTGATGTTCCTACACCCTCTTTAAAATTGAACTATCCGGTTTATACTGCTGCTCCTTCTATCACCACACACCTCCACACACTAAATTTCATCCCGCAGCTTGTCTATTGAATGGGTTAGGACCCAAAACATTGTGGCAGCGTAAAGATTACTTGTGTGTGCATCAGACTTTGTACAAGTGCTCGAAAAAGGCAACTGATATGCACAAAATGAATCAGATCTCAGTATAGAACAACGTGGCTGCAAATCTACTGAATGAGTTGGAAACTGCTGAATAACAGGATGTGCCTGGGCAGAATGAGGAGATGTTAGGAGTTGCACCTGGTTTGACATCATCTCAAGAAATAATGGGGCACACAAATGAGCAGGACGATTGAGATTTAGCAGCAGTGCTCAATTGGCCAAAACAGAACATCCCCTTGTTCCCTAACTGCCCTTGAGAAGGTGGTGGTGGGCCATGCCCTTGGACCTCTGCAGTCTATGTGGTGTAGGTACATTCACAGTGCTGTTAGGAAGGGAGTTCAGAATTATTACAGTGCAGGAGGCCATTTGGCCCATCATGTCTGTACCAGTTCTCTGAATGAGCAATTCACCAAGTGCCATTCACCTGGCTTCTCCCCTGTACATTATTTCTTTCCAGATAGCCATCTAATGCTCTCTTGAATGCCTCAATTGAACCAGCCTCCACTACACTTCCAGGCAGTGCATTCCAGACCCGAACCACTCGTTGTGTGAAAACGTATTTCCTCATATTGCTTTTGCTTCTTTTGCCAATGACTTTAAATCTCTCGTTCTTGATCCTTTCACGAGCGGGAAGAGTTTCTCCCTATCTACTCTGTCCAGGCCTCTCATGATTTTGAACACCTCTATCAGATCACCCCTCAGCCTTCTTTTCTCTGAGGAAAACAGTCCTAACTTCTCCAATCTATCCTCATAAATGAAGCTTCTCATCCCTGGAATCATTCTCGCTAATGTCTTCTGCGCTGTCTCTAATGTCTTCACATCCTTCCTAAAATGTGGCGCCCAGAACTGTACAAACTAGCCCAGCTGAGGTCCAACTATTATCTATACAAGTTCAGCATAAGCTCCTTGGTTACTCAATGCCCTTATTAATAAAGCCGAGGATACTGTAAGCTTTATTAATCACCCTCTCAACCTGTCCTGCTACCTTTAATGACTTATGCACATATACACCCGGGTCCCTCCGCTCCTGCGCCCCCTTTAGAGTTGCACCCTCTGTTTTATATTGTTTCTTCATGTTCTTCCTACCAAAATGGATCACATCACATTTCTCCGCATTGAACTTTGTCAGCCACCTAACGGCCCATTCCCATTCCACCAGCTCGTCCACGGGTGCAATTGTCCCAGATTTACACAAAGCGTGGAGCAGGCAAGAAAAATGTTTTTTCCACCGGCTGCAAAGGTGGGTTTTCACACCGTATTGCACCCCCCCCCCCATTCCCGCCTCATTAACCATGCAGCCACAGTAAACACGCCATCTTGCTGGCGGCCGGCCTCCAATTTGCCGACCACACCGTTACCTCACCCCTTCCTCACGCCTGGAGCCATATTTAAACAGCAGCCACACGCACACTCCTCAATGCTTGCAGCCCAGGAGGGCACATGGCCCCAAAAGCCAAGATGAGTGCAGCCCCCCCGATTCACTGGCATATCACTGGGGTGCCTTCTAGATGTTGTTGAGGCTCACTGCAATGTCCCCTAACTCCCCTCTGGCTGCAGGAGGCCCATCAGTCTCACCACTCTGGCTTGGGAGGTGGTGCAAGTGGTGATCAGTGCCAACGCTGCACACAAGAGGTCAGCCATCCAGTGCAGAAAATGGATGAATGATCTTATCCGTGCCATCAGGGTAAGGCAACCATCTTATCACTCTAAATTCACACACTCAAGCCCATCACACATTCACTGGCATCTCACTCACTGCCAGCTCAAGGGACATTCCCACTCACTCTCTCACACAAACCCTCACATCTCCATCTGGCCTCATCTCCTCTGGAGACTGCCTCCTCAGCCCTCACCCTCTTGAGGCCACTTGCACAGATCAACATGTATCCCCACACACATCCTGGGATACCCCCCTTCCCCAGTAATGCCCTAGCTCTGCAGCCTCTTCCCTTGCCTGAGGTCAATTCTCCCTGCTGCCCAAAGCAAGCCATAACCCTGAAGTTGTTGAAAAGCACCCCCCACCTTAGGACTGGTCTCATAAGTAGACCCCCTAAAAGTGATGTGGTGCTGCCTATGAAGCCTGGCACTGATGACCATGAGTGCTGACCGAAACAAGCTAGTTAAATAAGCCTCGAAGTCCCGAGCAAAGTGCAGCTTGCCAGGTGCACATCGCTTATGTACAGTTGTGAAACACGTCGATGTATACTCACATCAATGTACCTGGGTGATCCAGTATGGACGGGGGGGGATGATTCCGGTGAACAGGGCTTATAACGAGGTGCTAAAGAATTTAAATTAGGTTCCTGATGTGTAGCAGCGGGAAATGCGGACCCTCATTGATGGGTGGAGCGGACGATTGCAAGCAGGTTTCACGATGACATGGAACTGATTTTTGGCCTTTTCGCCATGGTGACCCTCCCCAGTCGCCATGACACCCGCTGCCAAATGGGCTGCTTTTAAAATTTCTACACTGCCTTCCTCACAACTTACGGTGCTTCCAAGTTTTTTTGTTGTCTGCAAATTTTGATATTATTCCCTGTCCACCAAGGTCTAGATGATGAATGTATATATCAGGAAAAGCAAGGGTTCCAATACTGAACCCTGAGGAGCTCCACTACAAACCTTCCAGTCCAACAAAACATCCATTAACCATTAATCTCTGTTTCCTGTCCCTCAGCCAATTTTATTTCCACGTTGCTATTCTCCCTTTTATCCCATGATCTCTAACTTTGCTCACAAGTCTGTTGGCACTGTATCAAATACCTTTTGGAAGCCTATATACACCAGGATTGCCCACATCAACCCTCTCTGTTACCTCTTCAAAAACCCCAGCATGTTAAACACAATTTTCCCTTAAGAAATCCATGCCAGCCTTCCTTAATTAACCTGCATTTGTCCATGTAACTATTAACTCAGTCCCGAACTACAGGCCCATAACTTCCGAGCTCCCCAGCATTGGATTTGCAGGGGTTTCTGTAGGATGTGCTGGGAAAACCCTCTGGGAAGTTTCCAGGTAAGGATTTGCACAGCAATTGCCCAGAGGTGCACACTTCCTCTGGACAATTACACTGTGCTGGGAACCAGCTGAAAATGCAATTTAAATCCCAAACTTCGGATGGTTCCGCCAGGGTTATATCAATAGTTACCCAGAAAACGTTAGAAGAATTAAAACCTCTTCTACCTTCTGAGTAACTATTGTAAAGACCCAGACTGACCCCACCGGCCTCCCCCACACTCCTGACAATGCCCCCCCCCACTCCCCATAAGGGCCTCCTCCACACCCCCGAACCCACCCCGCCCCATGGGATTCCCACCAACTCCGACCTCGGACACCTCCCCCCTCCACCGCTTTCAGAACCCCCCCACCCCTCAGACTCCCCAACCTCGGACCACAACCTAGCACCTGCTGCCCCCCCCCCCCCACCCCACCCCGACCTCGGATCCCCCAACCTCTGACACCCCCCTGACCTCCGACACCCTCCTGACCCCGACACCGCCCCAGCCTCTGACTCCCCTCCAACCCCCAGACCACCCCCCAACCTCCAGACCACCAACCCCCAGACCACCAACCCCCAGACCACCGTCCCTCTCCCCGACCCCTGGACCACCCCCCTCAACCCCCGGAGCAACCCCCTCCAGCCACCCTGGATACCCCCAAATGCTATCCACTTGCCTTAGACACTTACCTTCCCCTGGCCTGTCAAGTTCCCTGGCCCTTTAAATTTACCTACTTTACCACAGCTAGTGCTTGAATACGCTGGATCTGGACTTCGCTGGGGCCTACAAGGAGTCTTTCTATGCAGGTGCCAAGCAGCCCCGGTGAATGGAAGTGTCAACGTTATTTTCAAGACCAGGTAAGTAGGTACTTCTTTCTTCTAATTTCTGCGGACCGGCACTTTCCGACGCTAGGCAGAGGTTATGGCCCACAGTTTCTAGAAGTTTCTCCAACCCCGAAGTTAAACTGACTGGTCTGTAGTTGCTGGGCTTATCCTTACAACCTTTTTTGAGCCAGGTTGTAAGGTTTATGATTCTTCTGTTCTCTGGAACCATTCCTGAGTCTAAGGAAGACTGAAAAATTATGGCCAGAGCTCCTGCAATTTCCACTCTCACTTCCCCCAGGATCCTTGGATGCATCTCATGTGGTCCTGGTGCCTTGTCCACTTTAAGTACAGACAGCCTATCCGATACCTCCCCCTAATCACCTTTAACCCCCTCAAGTGACTGAATTCCCTCCTCTTTCACCATGGCCTGGGTAGCATCTTCTTCCTTGGTCAAGACAGATGCAAAGTATTCATTTCATACTTCAGCTATGACCTCTACCTCCATGTGTAAATCTCCTTTTTGGTCCCTATCCAGCTTTACTCTTCCTTTTACCACCCTTTTACTATTTAAATGCCTATAGAAGATTTTGGGATTCCCTTTTATGTCAGCTGCCAGGCTCTTACCATACTCCCTCTTTGCATCTCTTATTTGCTTTTTGACCTCCCCTGTGAACCTTCTATATTCAGCCTGGTTCTCAATTGTATTTTCCATCTGACACCTGTTATAAGCACACCTTTCCTTCTTTATCTTAATTTCTGTCTTCTCTGTCATCCAGGGAGTTCTGGATTTTTTGCCCTACCTCTCCCTTTCGAGGGAATATACCTTGACTCTACCCGAAACATCTGTGCATTGAAAGTAGCCCATTGTTCAGCTACCATTTTTCCTGCCAACCTTTGGCTCCAGCTTATTTGGCCCTGATCCATTATTACCCAATTGAAGTTGACTTTACCCCAGTTAATTATTCTTACTCTGCATTGTTCAGTGTCTTTTTTCATAGTCAGCCTGATCCTTAAGATACAATGATCACTGTGCCCTAAATGTTTCCCTGTTGACACTTGATCTTCTTGGCCCATCTCAGTCCCAATAACCAGGTCTAGCAGTACCTCCCTCCTCATTGAACTAGAAACATATTGCTGTAGAAAATTCTCCTGAACACAGTCTAGGAACTCATGGCCCGCTCTGCTCTTTACACTACCACTATCCCAGTCTATATTCGGATAATTAAAGACTCCCATTTTAACTACGCTATAATTTTTGCACCTCTCTATAATTTCCTTACAGATTTCTTGCTCTACGTCCTTCCTACTAGTTAATGGTTCCAGGATTTTGACCCAGCGACAGTGAAGGAACAACAATACGTTTCCAATTCAGGATGTGAATGGCTTGGGGGAGATCTCCAGGTGGCATTGTTCCCATGTGTCTGCTGCCTTTGTCCTTCTAGATGGTGGAGGACTCAGATTTGGAAAGTGCTGTTGAAGC
Organism: Isurus oxyrinchus; assembly: GCA_026770705.1. Taxonomy (NCBI): domain Eukaryota; kingdom Metazoa; phylum Chordata; class Chondrichthyes; order Lamniformes; family Lamnidae; genus Isurus; species Isurus oxyrinchus. The sequence goes on along the minus strand of JANJGN010000006.1, from coordinate 175,788,247 downwards.
AGACACATAGGAACACCACCACCCGGAAGTTCCCCTCAAGTCACTCACCATCCTGACTTGGAAATATATCACCGTTCCTTCACTGTCGCTGGGTCAAAACTGGAACTCCCTTCCTAACAGCACTGTGGGTGTACCTGCACCACGGGGGCTGCAGCGGCTCAAGAAGGCAGTTCAGGCAATAAGAAACTCATCTAGAAGGAAGATGTCCAAGTACTAGAAAGATTGATCACTTCACCACCTTGATATAGAATCCTTGGATTAAGATTGGATGTATTGCTTGACTCTTGTGTAAATTTTTGAATCAGTAATCGTAATTTTTGATTGAAGAACTGGGTAATCTGAGTTTCTTTGGCTTTCTCTTGTCCACCCCTCAGACCTGTGGAAAACATGGTTTCCTACACCATGAACTCATTACTGTTCCCCTCACTGTTTACTACATTTCCAAGCTTTGAATCAAGCACAAGAGTGAAGCGATGCACCTTACACCTAATTTATATCAAAAAGAGCTGTGGACTTGATACCAAGCCCTGGGGAACACTAGTGTGAACTGCCCTCCAGTCTGAAAAACTCATGTCCACTATTGCTCTCTACTTTTTGTCTTTTATCCAACTTACATCCATGTAGCTCACTGTCCCTTTAATCCCATGGGCTTCAATCTTGCTAATATGTGGCATTTTATCAAACATTTTCTAAAAATCCATGTACACATCGAAGCGCATCAACCTCCTCCATTACTCCATTGACAAGCTCAATCAAGTTTGTCAGATGTGATTTGCTTTAATTTGGAGTGAATTTTCTGTGATCCCTGTAGAGGCCGATACTTTTTTTTAAAAAAGTCTATTCCCAGGGACCATTTTAAAGGAATTGTACAAGAAGATTTCAAGTTTTAAGAGTTGTACTGTAATAGACAAACTAAAATCGACTAAACATTACTTAGTAGGCAACAAATACTCTAACTTACAGAAAAAAACATTCCTTAATAGGACTCGAAACGTTAACTCTTGTTTTTTTTTTCCACAGATGCTGTTAGACCTGCTGAGTTTACCAGCAGGTTTCCAGCATTTTCTGTTTTTGTTCCAGGTTCCCAGCATCCGCAGTATTTTGCTTTTATCCCTTATGAGCATTTCCACACACTCGAAAATGCCACACCCCATTCATAAATTACAGCATGCTCTCCACAAAACTGCACTTTTTACAGGAAGCAGCCCTAGCATTACTCTCAGCTTCTCCCTGTTTCACTGAATCCTAATGTCCAGTCAAATGTACTTTCCCTCAATCTTCCGAAAAATCCCAAATCTGGTGATTCCTTCCCCAGGCCAGGCCAAACCTTCCAGTGTCCTTAAAGTTGCGCAGTCCCCAACTCGTCAGCCAGAGGATGTCTGCCTACCTGCATTTTGTCTGGTAGCTATCAGAGAAACAACCTTTATCCCCTCTGCTGACCACAGCAGGTACTGTTCCTGTCTCTCTCTCTCTCTCTCTCTCTTTCTCTCGCCTAGACTCTTTTCCTCGCCCTTCTCTGTCCAGGAATTTTTAAATTAGACTGTGCAGAATTGCACACTCCCAGGCAAAGGAAAAACAGCTGCCTTTCTCTTTGTGTTCAACTGTAAAAAATGCCACTTGGATTTCAGTAAAGTCTTGACCTGGGCCCCCTGACCACATAGTAATCATCACCTGCCCTGTTGCTGGGCTGAGTCCAATACAACTTCACACCGTCCCCCTTTTTCCAGAGCATCCTTTTTTTTATTCTTTCATGGAATATGGGCTTCACTGGATCGGCTTAATAGGCCTTGAGGAGGTGCAAGTGAACCAGCTTTTTGAGCCACTGCAGTCCATGTGGTGTAGGTACGCCCACAGTGCTGTTAGGGAGCGAGTTCCAGGATTTTGACCCAGCGACAGTGAAAGAACGGTGATATATTTCCAAGTCAGGATGGTGAGTGACTTGGAGGGGAACTTCTAGGTGGTGGTGTTCCCATCTATCTGTTGCCCTTGTCCTTCTAGATGGTAGTGGTCGAGGATTTGGAAGGTGCTGTTTCTAGAGCCTTGGTGAGTTGCTGCAGTGCATCTTATAGATGGTACACACTGCTGCTACAGTGTGTCAACGGTGGACAGAGTGAATGTTTGTGATTGTGGTGCCAATCAAGTGGGCTGCTTTGCTCTGGATGGTGTCAAGTTCCTTGAGTATTGTGGGAGGTGCACTCATCCAGGCAAGTGGGGAGTATTCCATCACACTCCTGACTTGTGCTTTGCAGGTGGTGGACAGGCTTTGGGTAGTCAGGAGGTGAGTTACTCGCATGATTCCAAGTCTATGACCTGCTGTTGTAGCCATAGTGTTTATATGGCTAGTCCAGTTCAGTTTGGAGGGACAGGTAGTATTGAGGAGGCAGGGAGGCTGCAGAAGGATTTGGACAGGTTAGGAGAATGGGCAAAGAAGTGACAGATGGAATACAATGTGGGGAAGTGTGAGGTCATGCACCTTGGTAGGAAGAATAGAGGCATAGAGTATTTTCTAAATGAGGAGAGAATTCAGAAGTCTGGAGTGCAAAGGGACTTGGGAGTCCTAGTCCAGGATTCTCTTAAGGTTAACTTGGAGGTTGAGTCAGTAGTTAGGAAGGCAAATGCAATGTTGGCATTTATTTTGAGAGGACTAGAATATAAAAGCAGGGATGTGCTGCTGAGGCTTTATAAGGCTCTGATCAGACCACATTTAGAATATTGTGAGCAATTTTGGGCCCCGTATCTCAGGAAGGATGTGCTGGCCCTGGAGAGGGTCTAGAGGAGGTTCACGAGAATGATCCCAGGAATGAAAGGCTTAACATATGAGGAACATTTGAGGACTCTGGGTCTATACTCGATGGAGTTTAGAAGGATGAGGGGGGATCTGTTTGAAACTTACAGAATACTGAAAGGCCTGGATAGAGTGGACGTGGGGAAGATGTTTCCATTAGTAGGAGAGACTAGGACCCGAGGGCACAGCTTCAGAGTAAACGTAAGACCTTTTAGAACAGAGATGAGGAGAAACTTCTTTAGCCAGAGAGTGGTGAATCTATGGAATTCATTGCCACAGAAGGCTGTGGAGGCCAGCTCATTGAGTGTATTTAAGACCGTGATAGATAGGTTCTTGATTGGTAAGGGAATCAAAGGTTACGGGGAGAAGGTGGGAGAATGGGGTTGAGAAACCTATCAGCCATGATTGAATGGTGGAGCAGACATGATGGGCCGAATGGCCTAATTTCTGCTCCTATGTCTTATGGTCTTATTGTCTTATGGTAACCCCCAGGATGTTGATAGTGGGGGATTCAGTGATGGTAATGACATTGTATGTCAAAGGGCGATAGTTGGATTCTCTCTTGTTGGAGATGGTCATTGCCTGACACTTGTGTGGCCCAAATGTTACTTGCCACTTGTCAGCCCAAGCCTGGATATTGTCCAGGTCTTGCTGCATTTGGACATGGACTGCTTCAGTATCTGAGGAGTCACGAATGGTGCTGAACATCGTGCAATCATCAGCGAACATCCCCACTTCTGACCTTATGATGGAAGGAAGGTCATTGATGAAGCAGCTGAAGATGGTTGGGTTGAGGACACTACCCTGAGGAACTCCTGCAGTGATGTGCTGGAGCTGAGGCAACTGACCTTTGTGTTCGGTATGACTCCAACCAGAGGAGAGTTTTCCCCCTGATTCCTATTGACTCCAGTTTTGCTAGGGCTCCTTGATACCACACTCAGTCAAATGCTGCCTTGTTGTCAAGGACAGTCACTCTCACCTCAGCTCGGGAGTTCAGCTCTTTTGCCCATTTTTGAACAAAGGCTGTAATGAGGTCAGGAGCTGAGTGACCCTGGCGGAACCCAAACTGGGCGTCAGTGAGCAGGTTATTGCTAAGCAAGTGCTGCTTGATAGCACTGTTCCATTACTTTACTGATGATGGAGAATAGACTGATGGTAGTTGGATGGGTTGGATTTGTCCTGCTTTTTGTGTACAGGACGTACCTGGGCAATTTTCCACATAGCCGGTAGATGCCAGTGTTGCAGCTGTACTGGAACAGCTTGGCTAGGGGGGCGGCATGTTCTGGAGAACAAGTCTTCAGTACTTTTGGCAGAATATTGTCAGACCCCATAGCCTTTGCAGTATCCAGCACCTTGACCCATTTCTTGATACCATGTGGAGTGAATCGAATTGGCTGAAGACTGGCATCTGTGATGCTGTGAACCTCCAGAGGAGGCCGAGATGGATTATCCAGTTGGCACTTCTGGCTGAAGACTGTAGCAAATGCTTCAGCCTTATCTTTTACACTGATGTGCTGGGCTCTTCTATCATTGAGGATGGGGATATTTGTGGAGCCTCCTCCTCCAATAAGCTGTTTAATTGTCCACCACCATTCACGACTGAATGTGGCAGGACTGCAGAGCTTAGATCTGATCTGTTGGTTGTGGGATCGCTTAGCTCTGTCTATCACTTGCTGCTTATGCTATTTGGCATCTAAGTAGTCCTAAGTTATAGCTTCACCAGGCTGACACCTCATTTTTAGGTATGCCTGGTGCTGCTCCTGGCATGCCCTCCTGCACTCTTCATTGAACCAGGGTTGACCTCCTGGCTTGATGGTAATGGTATAGTGGGGGATATGCCGGGCCATGAGGTTAACAGATTGTGTTCAATGGCCCACAGCACCTCATGGATGTCCAGTCTTGAGTTGCCAGATCTGTTTGAAATCTATCCCATTTAGCACAGTGGTAGTGCCATACAAAGCAATGGAGGGTATTCTCAATGTGAAGGCGGGACTTTGTCTCCACAGTGACAGTGAGGTGGTCACTCCTATCGATACTGCCATGGACAGATGCATCTGCGGCAGGCAGATTGGTGAGTCTGAGGTGTCAAGTATGTTTTTCCCTGTTGTAGGTTCCCTCACCACTTGCCACTGATCCAGTCTAGCAGCTATGTCATTTAAGACTTGGCCAATTCAGTCCGTAATGGTGCTCCCGAGCCACAATTGCTGATGGACATTGAAGTCCCTCACCCAGAGTACATTATGAGCCCTTGCCACCTCAGTGCTTCCTCCAAGTGGTGTTCAACATGGAGGAGCACTGATACATCAGCCCAGGGTGGTACATGGCAATCAGCAGGAGGTTTCCTTGCCCATGTTTGACCTGATACCATAAGAATTCATGGGGTCCAGAGTCAATGTTGAGGACTCGCAGGGCAACTCCCTCCTGACTGTATACCACTGTGCTGTCACCTCCACTGGGCCTATCCTGCAGGTGGGACAGGACATACCCAGGGATGGTGATGGTGGTGTCTGGGACATTATCTGTAAGGTATGATTTTGTGAGGACGACTATGTCAGGCTGTAGCTCTCCCAATTTTCGCACAAGCCCCCAGATAGTAAGGAGGATTTTGCAGGGTCAACAGGGCTGAGTTTGCCGTTGTCTTTTCCGGTGCCTAGGTCAATGCCAGGTGGTCCGTCCGGTTTCATTCCTTTATTTTTCACACCTTCTCTTTGCTTTCCGCATTGCCTTTTTAATGTCACCCCTGCTCTTTCTGTACTGCTCTAGCTTTGCTGCAGAATTGAGCTCTCAGCCTCTGTCATGAACTTCTCTTTTCATCTCATTCTACTCTCTGTGCACTTTGACATCTGGCCTGGGGGGTGGGGGGAGTGGGGGTGTGGCGGGGGGGAGGGGTGCGTGCAGTGTGGGGGGTCTGGCTAGCATTGGGAGAGCCACCCTTTTTCCTTGTGGGAATAGATTTGTTCTGAATCATCACTATTTCCTCCTTGAATGTGTCCCACTGCTCTGACACTGATTGGCCTTCAAGTAGCTGTTTCCAGTCCACTTTTGCCAAATGACATCTCAGCTCAGTTAAACTGGCCTTTCCCCAACTGGGAACTTTAACTCTTCATCTCTCTTTCTCCGTTTCCATAACTGCTCCAAATCCACTGAACGATGGTCACTTACCGTGCTCTCCCACCGATCCCCCCTGCCACCTGTTCACCTCCACTCCAGAAAACTGAATCCAAAATTCCCCCTTCGCTTGTTGGGCCTGCTGTGTACTGGCTAAAAAAAGTTTTCCTGAATACATCTTAAGAACCTTGCACCCTCTATACCTTTGACACTGATTCTGTCCCAGTTGATGTTCAGCTATTTGAAATCCCCCACTATTGCTGCCCTGGTGTTGCTATATTCTTCAGCAATTTGTCTACATATTTGCTCTTCTCTCTCTCTGATTAGGGGTCCCTAGCACATTCCCAGCGGTATGATTGTCCCTTTATTTGGTCCTCAATTCAGTTCTTATATAAATATCTCCTTTTTTAAAAAAAAATAAAGAACAGGTAACATCAAATGTGAATTGGATAAATACTTGAAGGGGATGCAGTTGCAGGGTTATGGGGAAAGATCCCCATAGGTTGAAGAGCTCTTTTTAAAACAGCAGTCACCTCCTGTGCTGTATCATCCCTGTTTAAAAATCCCTCTCCTGCACCGACTGTGTTCAATTTAGCTGGAAAATGCTTGAAAAAATACAGAACAATACAGAAAGCAGCATCGCCCTTAACACTGGGCTGATCAGTCTTTAAATTCGGATTTTCCAAAAAAGACACCCACACCCACACACACACACACACACACACACATACACACACACACACACTTACTTTTGCATCCTGTAACTCAGCTCCGAGGTACCCCTGCTCGCGTCCCCAGACTACACGACCCAGGTCAGCTTGGAAGAAATAGACGAGAGCGGCCAGGCAGCCGAGGCTGACCAGGAGGAGCGCTTCCGATCTGCGAGTCAGCCTCCTCCTCATCATCAGAGCATTTCACAGGAGGAAAATAAATAGCAGAAAGAACAGATAAAGGCACAACAGTGCACACAGAGAACTGTACATGCAAAGGACCCCCAGCAGAGCTGCAAGGTCCTGCAACCGCAGCGAGCTAACAGCTTGTGTCCTTTTCTTTCTCCTCGCTCTGAATGACATGCCCCCTGGGTTCTATCACCAGGGTTAATGCTTTTACCCCCAGCCGCCTCCCTCCGGCTCAAGGCTGTGCCCAGCAGCACCTCCTCCCGGCGGATAAGCTGCCCCTCTCCCCCATCTCGCTGCCTCCTGACCGGCGCTGAGCGTGGCCGCCGGCTTGACTGGAATCCGCCAGCTCTAGATCAGATTCTCTCTCATACTGACTGAGAGACCAGAGAGAAACTATAATAGGGAGAGGGAGAGGGAGACAGCGCTGCTCAGGGTCTGGCTGCTGCTCAGCACCCCCTACAGCGCACTGCACCGATACACAGCTCCTGGAAAACAATCCACAACATGATCATCAGGGCAAAGATACACAGGACACCCAACATCACACTCAATACCCCCTCCCCTAACTCCCCCCACTCCCTCTCACTTTCTAGCCATCTCTCTTTTTCTGCATCACCCCTTTCTCCTTTGTATCTCCGACTCATCGCCCCCACCCCCTTCTTCCAATCTCATTTCACTCTTAATGTCCCTTCTCTGATTCCCTTTATCTTTCCTTTTTTAAACCCTCCCCCTTTCTATCTCTGTGTATCACTCTCGTTTATCAACAATCCATCTTTCAGATGTGATGTTAAACTGAGGCTCCAAATGCCACCATGTTGAAAGGTTGTATATTGCCTCATGAAGAGGTCTAGAGGTTTGTATGATTGAACAATAACTGTTTATTAATAACACATAACTACGTACATATGCAGGATACAATCCTGACTAAGTGTTATCTTCATGCTGATTTTTACCAGACTCCCTGGGCCACTCTACTACTCCCATGTGACTCTCTACATCATAATATGGGCGGTACTGTTCCCCCAGTCTCACTTTAACCCTTACAGTCCCAAACACCCTAATACTACACCTCCCCCCAAGTCTCTACCCCAATGTATTTACAATAATATTTACGTGCCACCCCTTCTCCCCCCAAGTCTCTGTCTTTGCAGATTCAGATGGTGTGGAGGCTTTATGACTCTTCGAGTTTAGTGAGTGGGCAAAAATGCGGCAGATGGAATATAATGTGGGAAAGTGTGAGGTTATGCACTTTGGCAGGAAAAATAGAGGAGCTGAATATTACTTAAATGGAGAAAGACTGCAGAAAGCTGCAGCACAGAGGGATCTGGGGGTCCTTGTGGATGATTCACAAAAAGCTAGCATACAAGTTCAATAGGTTAAAGGGAAGGCAAATGGAATGTTGGCCTTTATTTCAAAGGGAATGGAGTATAACAAAAGGGAAGTCTTGCTAAAACTATACAAGGCACTAGTTAGACCATATCTAGAACACTGTGAACAGTTTTGGTTCCCTTATCTAAGGAAAGATATACTGGCATTGGAGGCAGTCCAGAGAAGGTTCACTAGGTTGATCTCGGGTATGGAGGGATTTTCTTATGAGGAGAGGTTGAGTAAGTTGGGTCTGTACTTATTGGGGTTTAGAAGAATGACAGGTGACCTTATTGAAACATATAAGATTCGTAGGGGCTTGACAGGGTAGATGCTGAGAGGGTGTTTCCCCTTGTGGGAGAGTCTAGGACCAGAGGGCATAATCTCAGAGTAAGGGGGCGCCCATTTAAAACAGAGATGAGGAGGAATTTCTTCTCTCAGAGGGTAGTCAATCTGTGGAATTCTTTACCGCAGAGGGATGTAGAGGCTGGGTCATTAAGTATATTCAAGGTTGAGATAGACAGATTTTTAATCAGTAAGGGACTCAAGGGCTATGGGGAAAAGGCAGGAAAGTGGAGTTGAGGATTATCAGATCAGCCATGATCCCATTGAATGGCAGAGCAGCCTCGATGGGCCGAATGGCCTACTTCTGCTCCTACGTCTTATGAAGGAGTTATAATCTCAGCTCATTGTTTTTGTTGGTCTGGAGTTGAAGTTGTTGCACTCGGTGTTTCAAATACTTGGGTGTCAACATCTGGTTCGCTTCTTGCGTTCCTTAGTGTTGTATTTTTCTTTGTTGACAATCTGTCTTCCTTGGTCAGATGCCAGAGTCTTATCCCCCTCCTTCCGGAATGTTCACTCTGTTCATTCATAGAGTGGACTGGGGTTTCCTCTTTCAGTGGGGTCTGCACTGTTCTTTCTGGAAGTTGAAGGTTTACCTCCTTCTGTTTGTGTGTTCCTCATCCCTGAGCTCAACCTGCAGTTTGGATTCTAATGCTGCATTCTGTGACTGTGACTGCCTGAGTTTTTTCCTGGTGAGTTAGTGATCGCTTCTCTCCTGTTCCAGGATCCACTTCATGTTGTGTGTGTGGGTTTGAAGCTCCAGCTTTGTTGTTGTCGTTGTTCCTGGTTCTGTGACAGCGGCTGTTTGACTCTGAGGTTCGGGCCCAACCTCTGGCTGCTGCTCTTCTGTACCTTCTGTTTTCAGTATGTTGGTGTTCACCTGGAGGCTTGGCTGCTCTGACCGAAGAAGAGTATTTCCTGCCATTTGTAAAGGAGCTGGAATAACTGCTTCTGCAAAGTGCAAACTAAAGCCCCAGTTGAGACCATCAGCACTGGTGGCCCTCTCGGGAGTCTCCAGTCCAGTGTAGCTGACTACAGTGGTTGTTCTGACTTCTTCTGCCATCTTGAGGGATTGAGGACAACATGGGCATCTCTGCTCAGGACAGAAAGGGTTAATTGCAGATGACGTACAGATTTTTGGTTATTTGACATACAGAAGCAGCTCTTGAATCATGTCTGTGACCTGTAGTTGGAATCCTCCAGGGCCATACAGTAATGTGTCTGTCATTTGTAGCCAGAGGTCTTTTAGCCATGGTCTCTGGTCCGACAGAGCCATCACCCTAGCTACTATGTCTAACTTGAAACTGGCTGAGGTGACCATTTACAGAGATGTCAGCATTTCAAAATGTGAATCTGGGATCCCTAATTCCTCTCAAGAAACATTGTTGGACTTCTTTTTGGTGTTGCTGATCAATCTCATGGACTCGTTTGGGATCCTCTGCACTTCTCGAGGTTTTGGATTTACACATCTTTCCTAAGTGCAGGGAAGGCATTGCACTGTGACTGCTGGACACTGCTCGTGCCTGCAGGGTCTTCTGGTGCCACAGCGCTGATGTGGTCTGCTACCATCTTGTGTTTTGCTTTCCTTGCCCTGGAGTCTCCTTGACTTTTTGTTGCTTTATGAACTGGACTGTTGGGGTTGCTGTGTACCACGGTTTAACTTCACCACACAAAATGGAGCAGTTTGCTGTTGGACTTCGGATTGTCTGATGACTTGGAAGGATTTTTCCAAAGTTAGATCTTGTTTAGCTTGGAGTACATCCGAAAGAGTGTCATCAGCTAATCCCACTACCATTCAAGCTCTGATTTAAGGTGGCCTTGGTAACCGCCTTCAGCCAATCTGCATAACTCATTTATAAAAGAGGCTACAGCTTCCTGCGCTTTTGGACTTTCTTGTTAAATTTTGCTCGCTCCAACATTTTATTGCCTGTTAGGTTAAAGTAGGTGTCAAAGGACTTCATGACCTCTTCAAAGTTATCGGAAGATTCATTTATTCCTTGTCTGGCAATTATGTTGTTGGCTATTGGGCCTACTGTATATTTAGGGTATTCACTTGTTTAGCCCTTGCTGCTATTGTGTATCTCGAAAACCATCTTCTCTGTGGCGCCTAATTTGATGTACGGTTCAGCCCTTACATCTGCCTTAATAGTTCTGGCAGTGTTGATTTACCATCCATGGCTGCTTTCAACGGACTGGACTACAGCTTTAATTGTTTTCCTTTCCTTTACTTCCAGAGCTTCTTGGAATTTGCCAGCCTTCTGTCACAGTTACGGAGCCATTTTAGACTTCAGTGATTCTGAGGAAATCTTTTGAACAAATCATTGCTTTCCTGAGCTTGGAGAGTCGAACTGGAGCTGATTTGTTTACTCTGACTGCTCTTTAAATTTTTTTTGTTTGTGGGCAGTCACCGTATGTTACTGCGCTGACTCTGGATCTGAGCTGCAGCATTCTTTAAGTCATGCTCGATACAATGAGCTTGCCCATGCTGCCTGATTATTGCACTGAATTCATAAGCTTCTTTCAGCCCTTGTTTTTTGAGTTTTCTCAGTCTTTTACGATCTGCCTAGGTCCTTTGACTCTGCTTTTGATTGGGCCCTGCAACGGGCCTCCATGTGCTCGAGTGCTGCACAGTGGATCTTCCTTCTCCCCTTCAGCCTCCAGGCCTGTAATGGAGCTTCTTATATAATCTCCAGCTGTGTATCTGGGGTCTTCAAGTTAGGCACACTTCTCTCAGGTCAGACTGCAGTTACTTTACTTCTTCATTCTTGGGGATTTTGGGGTCCTTCACCCGCTGCCACCATGTTGTAATGTTGTATGTTGTCTCATGAAGAGATCTAGAGGCTTGTACGGTGGAACAACAACTGTTTATTAATAACACATAACTATAAACAAATATACAAAATACAGTCCTGACTATGTGTTATCTTCATGCTGATTTCTACCAGACTCACTACTACACTCTACTACTCCCATGTGACTGTCCACATCATAATATGGGTGGTACTGTTTCCCCTGTCCCACTTTAACCCTTACAGTCCCGAACATCCAATGCTACAGTCCCATGAGACTATTTCAAAGATGATCAGGGGAGTTCTCCCTGGTGTCCTGGTCAATATTTATCTCTCAATCAACCTCACAAAAAACAGATTATCTGATCATCATCTCATTGTTGCTTGTGAGATCTTGCTGTGCACAGACTGTCCTCCGCATATCCTACTTTATAACAGGACTTTCTTTATGCCCATACACCCCTACCTATGCAGTTCACCCTCTCCAGGGCCGGTCCAACCACTAGGCAAACTAGGTGTTCGCCTAGAGGGACAAAATTTGGGCAGGAGGGATAAAACTGAAAGAACTAATCAGGAAATGACACAAGTAAACAAACTGGCTTCAGCAGTGGGAATGAAAGGTCTACATCTACTGATATACATCCATTTATACCGACATACGTATAGATTTCTGTATATTTACATTGCAGTCTTTCCCAAAATTTCATACTACATTCCTCATCCTGTTGATGTGACAGTTTTACAATTTGTACATCGACATGACTATTCCAAAATGATGAATCAGTAAATAATATCAAAGAACATAATTTAATCTAGTCCACTCTATCGTAATGATCATTGATTGTGTAAATTGTACATAAAATTATCTAGTATCTGTTGCAGGAACACATGACATTACATCATGTGAGCCATATTACACATTATAATGGGCAGTATTTCTAGTACATATCCTGTGAAAAGTATAGCACAATGAAAATGTATAAACAGTATCATAATAATCTCCCTTTTTATGTAAAATAAACCCTTAATTATAAATGTAGAATATTTATTTATACTAATGCACTGACATGTCCCCATGACATGAAAGAAACTATGTAAATCTAACTTTATTATTATATTTTGCTTATTTAAAAATGAACTTTGCTGAATCAAAAGGTGATGGCCACAAGTCACCTGATGTATGGAATTGTAAGGTGACCACTAAGGCCTTATATAGATTTCACTGGAGACATACCCTGACATGTTGCTCATGGAATCGTACACCTGGGACTGTCACGGTCCATTTCAAAAAGGAACTATCGAAAGGAAATGGATATCATTTGCATCTTTATAAGCTTAGCCCTCTAGCGAGTCTGAGGGTCTACCAAGACAATAGTTACCCAGAACTGAGTCATCAATATGGATAATGACTCTGCCAAAGGCTAATGACTGGGACATTATAAGCCACCAAACAAAAGCCAGATCCAGACTCCAGATAAGCATCACTTTATGAAATCATTCTGGAGGAAGGAGGTCACATGACTTGAGTGACCATTTTGAAATCTCTATATACAGTTGAGAAGCAGAGTATTCAGCTGATATATCTCCAACTTGCAAACATCCAACAGCAGGACTCCAAGCTGACCAAGCAGCCTTCAGCAAGCCCACCTCGAAACCTGTTTATCTGGAAGCCACTGGCCACCACCTGCCATGCAGGACAAGTCTCTGAATATCAACCTCATCTCATTGCATCGCCATCATCTTAAAGGAATTCTACACTTCTGCCTTCAGCCAGGAATATGCCAGGATTGGAATTTCACCATGAAGGAATCCCCTCTGGATTTGGACTTTCTGGGCCTTTCTGAGCATGCGAACTGATATCCATTTTCAGGTTCTTTTTACTGTTATTGTTTTATCGTTATTCATGGTGCCATGAAATCCATTGATTGTTGTATCCCTGGGTGCTAAATTAAAAGGCTATGGAGATTGTAAGATTAAGGTACAGGATGTTTCAATGATTGTTACATCAGTTTCTGCCTAGTAGCAAGGGTGGGACCCTCTGGGAGCGTTTTGATAGGTCCCCAGGTCAGTTCAAGGGTCAGTTTTGGGTAAGTAAGGAGCAGGGAAAAGAAACTCCATGCAGCACAAGTGGAGCTGGCAAGAGGGTCCAGGGGAAGTCCTAGTAATTGAAGATGGCTCGGGGAAGCTCTGGTAATCAAAGAGGGCTCAGACGACAGGTCAGGAGACAGGAGTTCAGAGAAACACAGGAGCAGTATCAGCTCTGTGAAGTTAACGGTCTAGCAAAGAGCTGAAATTATGCCAGTAAGTAGAGGCTGAAGTGGAGACTCAGGAATCCAGGGAGAAGGAATCTCAGAAGGCGAGATTGAAACCCTGTGAGGTGAGCCATTGTTAAAGCTGTCCGAGCGGAAGAGGCTTTTGGAAAGAATTCCAAGGAAAGATCTTCAAAAGTGGAGATTGGAAACCCTCACGAGAAAGATGAAATTTCAGTGAGATTGGTTAACTCACAGTGGGAGTAACATCGGGTGGGATCTTGAGAAATCCATGGACTCTGTCTTGGTTGCACCTGTCATTTACTCTGTAGTATGGTGTGATTGACCACAGTTCACTGGTTAATTCACATATGCTTTATACTTACCCTGAATGTTAAAGAGTATAAGATAGATATTGTATGGTAAAGTTTGTTTCAGTTTGTTCAAAACCCATGGAATCTTGAGGCTTTACTCCAAAAGCAGGTGTCTTGAATCTCAACCTTTATCTACTTTAAACAATATGTTATTGGTCCCGGGGTCTGGACAAGGATCATAACAATAACTGTAAACCCCCTCTTTCCTATCCCCTGACTGTATACTTCTGTGTGCGTGTGAGGCTGCGATCATCACCCAAGGTTTGAATTTGTGAATAAACTAAACTTCCGATTTAATCCTGAGGGATTGCTGTGAGTCACTTTTAAAATCAACTATGCAAACAAAAGGTTTTTGTCATTAGTGCTGCAGCCTATTTTTAAAACAAAAACACCACTGCTTATGGGCAGACAATGAGAGAATAAAGGAGTTCAGTTTTGTCCCCCTCTCACTTGTCCATAACATGCACAAATATTCATTTTCAAAAGTTTTTTGGGGGTATCAAGGCTGAAGCTTCACGTAGGGTACTTAATAATCTTGCACTGGCCCTGCTCCTCCCATCCAGATACTTCTCCCAACCCAGATAACCCTCCCCACTCAGACACATCCCCCCTCCCTCCCAGACACATTCCTCCACCCAGACACATCCCCTGATCCAGACACACCCCCCAGCCCAGATAACCCTCCCCAATCAGACACATTCCCCCTCCCTCCCAGACACATTCCTCCACCCAGACACATCCCCTGATCCAGACACACCCCCCAGCCCAGATAACCCTCCCCACTCAGACACATCCCCCCTCCCTCCCAGACACATTCCTCCACCCAGACACATCCACCCAACCAGACACATGCCCTGACCCAGACATATTCCCCCTCCCACCCAGACACATCCCCTGACCCAGACACATCCACCCTCCCTCCCAGACACATCCTCCCTCCCAGACACATTCCCCCTATCCAGACACATCCCTCCTCCTTCGCGGACACATTCCCCCTCCCTCCCAGACACAATCCCCCCACCCAGACACATCTCTTCCATACCTCTACCAATCCTCATCTGTAAAAGAATGAGATTTATGGTTTCTGTCTGGACAGTGAGAATGTCACTTCTGCCCAACAAGGGTTCAGAAATCTGGCAGCCTCCACTTTTGGGCATTTTGCCTGCAGAGTGTAAAGCAGGCTGCTCTGAAATGGGAAGACAAGTAGCCCACATTTTAGGCCTTAGACCTCATTGAGAGGTAGGAGCCTGCACATGTGCCTGTCTGATTGGTTAAGATTGTGAGGTCTGGAGAAGGTTGGTTCTTGCACTGTGATCAGAGGGTTGTCAGGGATTGGGAAAGAGGATTGCTGGGGGGGTCGGGAGTGTTAACCATGGTGGTGGTGGAGGCTCTGGGACGAGGTCACAGTCCTGGGGTGAGATCAGGGTTGCCTAGACGTCAGACTCAGGAAATGAGGTGGAAATCTCAGGATTAGAGACGCCAATGATTAAGGTGACAGCACCTTCCAAACCCATGATCACTACCATCTAGAAGGATAAGGGCAGCAGATAGATGGGAACACCACTACCTGGAAGTTCCCCTCTAAGTCACTCACCACCCTGACTTGGAAATATATCACCGTTCACCATTTCGCTGTTGCTTGGTCAAAATCCTGGAACTCCCTCCCTAACAGCACTGTGGGTGTACCTACACCACATGGACTGCAGCGGCTCAAGAAGGCAGCTCACCACCACCTTCTCAAGGGCAACTAGGGATGGGCAATAAATGCTGGCCCAGCCAGTGAAGCCCACATCCTGATAATGAATTAAAGAAAAACTAACCTTTCATTCTGTCCTGCTTAACATTTTTTTTTATCTCTGCTTAACATTGGTTTTCTCTGAGGAGTGAGCCCCATGTTCGATACCTTAGGCATAAGACAACCTTGCAAAATGCAGGAATTAGGCCCCTTATTTGCATATGTTGCTAGACTAGAGCCAGTGTGCTGGTAAAGTTTATTAAAAGCCTTGTTTGGCCTATGACAAAATGGTGCTGAGTGCAGCCTGCACCAAGTGTGTGGACACAAGACAGTAACCATAGCACCGAGGGCCTGGGCATTACTAAACTGAAACTCTAGTCCAAGAATTATATCACAACCATGGATGTATCTTTTTCATGTTGCTTTTTCATTCAGATTTGATGAGACTGAAAATACAATGAATTAAAACTGGAAGTAGATCAGTGGCCAAGCAATGTAGGATGGGGGGAGGAGGGAGGTTAGATTCTCTCAGTACACTGAATAATAAATGTGTTTAGAGCACTTTCTGCATTCTTTTAAACACCCAAACCTGCCAGTCCAGAATGGGAAAGTTTGGCACAGAAATGATAACCAGGGCATTAGTTGTGAATCTAAAGTACAACAGGTAAATAATTCCCAAGTGGTGACACCAGCTGAGATAACAAAGAAACCAGACAGGAGAAACACTCAAACCATCAGGCATAACCCACAATGCAAACCTACTGGCCTCTCGCAAACTGCTTGTTCATACCTTAGGATCAGAAAGTTCCCCTTATCCTGTCCTCCTTCCTCTGGGAATGTGTTTTTTAATTCTTTTTGCAGAACTCCGATGTCGCTGGATAGGCATTTTTCTAGCGAATCTCTAACTGCCCTTTAAAAGTTGGTGATAAGCTGCCTTCTTGTACCACTGTAGTCCATGTGGTATAGGTACACCCACAGTGCCCACAGTGTGGGAGAGAGTTCCAGGATTTTGACCCAGCGACAGTGAAGGAATGGCAGTATACTTCCAAGTCAGGATGATGAGTGGCTTGGAGGGGAACTCGCAGGTGTTAATGTTCCCAGGGCTCAGTGGAGGGTCTGTGCGGAGTTTCTCAATCCGCTGCACACAGTTATGTCACGCTTGTGACTGATGCCACACCCCCACATTTCCATTGGCTTCCAGAGAGACGAGGCGAGCCAGACAGAGAGAGCACGAGGCTTCACAGTGATGGCTGGGTCCTTCCGTGTCCAGGGTGTAATAGATTGCACTAACATGGCCATCAAGGAGCCAGCAGGCAAACCAGGAGCTTTGGTAAACAGAAAGAGGTTCCACTCAATGAATGTTCAGATCGTCTGTGATCACAGGACACAAATTCTCCAAGTTTGTGCCCGTTACCCTGGGAGCTCACACGATGCTTACGTCTTGCGGCACTCACAGGTACCAAGGCTGTTCGTGACTCCTGCATGAGTGGATGGACGGCTCCTGGGTGACAAGTGCTACCCCTTGAAGGGGAGGCTGATGATTCCACTCCATCACCCAAGAACTGAGGCCGGGGACAGATACAGCAGGAGTCGTGCCTCCACAAGGGCGGTGGTGGAGAGGGCTATCGGGCTGCTGAAGATGTGCTTCAGATGCCTGGACCGGTCAGGGGGAGCAGTGCAGTATCCTCCAGAGCGTGTTTTCCTCTTAGTCACCACGTGCTGCACCCTGCACCACCTGGCTCTGGCCAGGAGGGACCCACTGGAGGCTGAGGAAAGCAAGGCAGCTCCATAGGCCACAGAGGATGACTCAAGTGATGGCTCAGAGGAAGATCTTGGGGAGGAGCAGGGTGAGGGCCTCGAGGCAGAGGACAGGAACCCCCATGGAGGTAGGGGTACCAGGGATGCTTTGATCCAGCGAACCTTCTGCTAGGTATCCAAGGCATCGATGCCTCATCAAGCCAATGGCACTGTCTCCTTTGCTAACAAATAATAAATGAGAACCCAGCCCAGTGAACCAATACCACACAACGCCATAGTTTTACAAGCCTGTGCTGCATCTGGCACCTATTCAAACCATCCAGCAAACTCAGCCCATTGCAGTCAAATAAATGTTTATGTTACCTGAACAAAGTGTCCGTCCCTAACACGAGTCAAAATAATTAACGCAAAAAATGTCACCCATGACACCCCCTGCTGTGCGCAAGGTGCCTTCAACTTATATCTGCGGGTGCTGTGTCTTGGTGCCGCTGCCCTCACTGACAGTGGCGTTGGGAGGCAGCTGCCAACTCTGCTGTGCTGGTGGCCTGGATGGCCCCGGCGGTGGTCCTCTGTCGGTTCGGCCTGGGAGGGTGCATCCAACCCCATCATCAGATGCAGCGGCCACTGACAGAGGGGCAGAGGAGCTTGTGTCCTCGTCCAGAGCGCCCTGAGAGAAGCCCATGGAAACGACAGGCAGCTCCTCTGCCAGTGTGAGGAGCAACTGCACCTCCCTGCTCACCACTGATGGATGGGGACCTAGCAGGGAGACAAGGTGCCTCATCCGTCTCTCACACTGACAGTGACCTCCTGAGACCACTGCCTGTGTGAGGGCTTCCAGGTCCAAGCGCAACCTCAGTCTCCTCCTAGAGCTGCCTCACCATGCAGTTCACTGCTCTCTCAATGGAGGAGGCTGTGCGATCAATCTTACGGGTCAACGCAGAACCCTGGATTTGTTGGAGACCATGGCACGCAGACCCTCACGGATCTCCGCCAGTTCTCCCCGCCCATCCCGCTGGACATCCAGCATCTGCCGCCTAGTGGACAACTCCAGAGGCTCACATCTGCCTTGGATGCAACATGGGCCTGGTCTCCAGCTGTGCTCTCACTTTCAGTCTAAATCAGGATTACACTGCATGTGTGTAAATGCACAGAGCATAGTTAATAAAATTGGGGAGTTACAGGCACAGATTGCTTTGTGGGATTATGATGTTGTGGCGATAACTAAGGCCTGGCTTCAGGAAGGGCAGATCTGGGTGTTAAATATTCCTGATTACAAAGTGTTCAGAAAAGAAAGGGAATAAAGGAGGAGGGGTGACGTTTTTGGTTAAGGAGAGTATTGCAATACCAGAGAAAGAGGATGTGTCAGAGAATTCAAGGACTGAATCGATTTGGCTAGAGCTAAGGAATAAGAAGGGTACAATTACATTGCTCAGTGTAATATATAGGCCACCAGTTAGTGGGAAGCATACAGCGGAACAAATCTGCAAGGAAATTACAGAGAGGTGTAAACATTGTAGAGTAGTTATAATGGGGAACTTTAATTACCCGTATATAGACTGGGATAGTGGTAGTGTAAGGGGCAGTGAGGGACAAGCATTCCTAGATTGTGTTCAGGAGAATTTTCTACAGCAGTATGTGTCCAACAAGAAAGGAGGTATTGCGCAACCTTGGGCTAAATAGATCAATTGACAGTAGGGGAACATTTAGGGCACAGTGATCATTGTATCATAAGGTTTAGGATTACAGTGGAAAATGACATTGGTCAATCCAGAGTAAGAATAATCGACTGGCACAGAGCGGACATAAATGGGGCAAGAACAGAGCTGGGCCAGAGAGACTGGAAATAAAGATTGGCGGGAAAAACAGTAGCTGAACAATGAGCTACCTTCAAAGAGGGGATAGTTTGGGCACAGGCAAGGTATGTTCCCTCAAAAGGGAAGGGTAAGACAAACAAATCCAGAGCCTCCTGGATGACAAAGGAGATAGAAATTAAGTTAAAAAAGAAAATGTGTGCTTACGACAGGTGTCCGATAGCAAATACAACTGAGAACCAAGCTGAATACAGAAGGTTCAGAAGGGATATGAAAAAGCAAATATGAGAAGCAAAGAGGGATTATGATAAAAGACTGGCAGCCAACATAAAAGGAAATCCCAAAGTATCCTATAGGCACCTCAGTAGTAAAAGGGTAGTAAAAGGAGGAGTAGGGCCAATTAAGGACCAAAAAGGGGATTTACGCATAGAGGCAAGTGGCATGGCTGAGGTGTTAAATGAATACTTTGCATCTGTCTTTACCTATGAGGTGGATGCTGCCCAGGCCATGGTGACAGAAGACTTGTGAGGAAAGTTAAAGGTCATGGAATAAAAGGGACAGTAGCAATGTGGATACAAAATTGGCTGAGGGTTAGGAAACAGAGTAATGGTTAATGGGTATTTTCCGGGCTGGGAGAAGGTTTGTAGTGGAGTTCCCCAGGGGTCAGTATTGGGATCCTTGCTCCCTGATATATATGAATGATCTGGATCTTGGTGTGCAGGGGACAATTGCAAAGTTTGCGGATGACACAAAACTTGGGAGAATTATAAACTGTGAGGATGACAGTGTGGAATTTCAAAAGGACATTGACACATTAGTGGAAAGGGCAGATAGGTGGCAGATGATGTTCAATGCGGAGAAGTGTGAGGTGATACACTTTGGTACAAAGAACATGGAGAGACAGTAAAAAATAAAGAATACGATCCAGAGGGGTGTGCAGGAGCAGAGAGACCTTGGTGTATATGTACATAAGCCATTAAAGGTGGCAGGACAGGTAGAGAGAGCTGTTTCTAAAGCATACAGTGTTCTAGGCTTTATTAATAGGGGCATAGAGTACAAGAGCAAGGTGGTTATGATGAACTTGTACATGACACTTGTTAGACCTCAGCTGGAATATTGTGTACAGTTCTGGATGCCACACTATTGGAAGGATGTGAATGTGTTGGAGAAAGTGCAGAAGAAGTTTACAAGAATGTTTCCCAGGATGAGACACTTCTGTTATGAAGAAAGATTGGAGAAGTTGGGACTGTTTTCCTTGGAGACGAGAAGGCTGAGAGGAGACTTGATAGAAGTTTTCAAAATAATGAAGGGCCTGGACAGAGTAGATAGGGAGAAACTGTTCCCACTCGTAAACAGATTGAGAACCAGAGCGCACAGTTTGCAAAAGAAGTAAATTGGAAGTAAGAGAAAGCTTTTTTACACAGCAATTAGTTAGGCTTTGGAATGCACTGCCTGTGGTGGACATAGGTTCAACTGAAGCATTCAAGAGGGCATTGGATGATTATCTAAATAGAAACAATGTGCAGGGTTAATGGGAAAAGGCAGGAGACTGGCACTAAGTTCAAATGCTTAGAGAGCCAGTGCAGACACGATGGGCTGAATGGCCTCCTTCTACACTGTAACGATTCTGTGATTCCCTGGGACCTCTCTGTCTCTGCCAGCTCCTCAAGTGAGTGTGACGTGCCCTCACCGCTGTGCGTTATCCACGGAGCCAAATAACTAAAGCCCACCGCTGTGTGAGTATCTGCGCTGGTGCCTGGCTCAGGGAGACGGTGTGATGCTGGTGCGGGTGTACTGTTTTCCTCAGAGCTCAATGCCGGGTCCTCAAAGTCATCGGCGGCTCCTGCGGGAGGAAGGTAAAAGATCAGGACATTCAATCATCAAGGTCACAATGCATGCTGGACGGGCTGAGGAGACAGTGGAGACCGTCTGCATGGTGCCATCTGTATTGGAGCTTCAACGGGCTCTCTGGCTTTGACAGTTCAGTTTCTGATGAGAGGGGCCCATTATGTTTCCAGTACCCACCACATATGCATCTGTCACCGGCTGGAGGAAGCACAGATTTGGCACGCCTCCACCTGCTCTGCAGTGCTCCGCAGGGTTATGACTCATCTTCTCCTGACAGGGAAAAATAGCCTCATTATTGCTCCATCTCCCCAAAGATCCTTTCCTGGCTCCCAGCCACCCGCCCTCTCACCCAGGTATTAGGTGGGCTGTGATGCTGTGGCACCTCTCACCCTGCAATGCACTGAGGTCAGTCGTGCTGACATCCCAGCCTTGGCAGGGCAGGTTTCAGTGCCAGTTCTTAGACCCCTGAACACTCTGAAGCACAGGCGCCCGGCTAACGTTCTCCACACAGGCCCATGGCATTTCTGCGCTCACCTTCGCTGACCACAGCAGATCCTGGAACCTTATGTAGCACTGAAGCCACATGCAGCGCTCCATGTCATGCTCACCCACCTGGGCAACCAACCCTGTCCAGGCCTTCTTGGTCAGGTTGGTATTAAAATATGCCCCGTCGCTGGGCATTAAGATATGCCACCTGACACTGACCTCCTCAACCAGCACTCCCAGGCAATTACCTGAAAAATGGGGCGGTGGGTGCAGAGTGCCCCCCCAACTTGCCCTCCCGTCTTCCATGACCACCAGATGCTGAGACCATGTCTGCACACCAGCACACTCCTTCAGCAGCTGCCTCACGGCTCCCTCAGCCTCCCCCCCGACTCCTGGCAACCTTCAGGGAACTGCCTCTTCCATGTCTGAACACACCGCCGGCTCCTCATCTGAAAATGTGACGTGTTCCCTCCCCTACCCACGGAGAACATGCCCAGCAGCTGCATTTGGTGCTAGGCAGGCCTTAATTGGCCATGCAGCTTAGGATCACGTTGACAGTGTGAAATCGGCTGGGAGCAGGTTTTATACCCGCTTCTGGCCACATCGGCTTCGGGTGCACCCCGAAGGTAAAATTCAGGCCTGGAGTTCAGCTCTTTTGTCCATGTTTGAGCCAAGGCTGTAATGAGGTCAGGAGCTGAGTGGCCCTGGTGGAACCCAAACTGGGCATCAGTGAGCAGGTTATTGCTAAGCAAGTGCCGCTTGGTAGCACTGTTGATGACCCCTTCCATTACTTTCCTGATGATCGAGAGTAGACTCCAGGTTGGATTTGTCCTGCTTTTTGTGTACAGGACATACCTGGGCAATTTTCCACATTGCTGAGTAGATGCCAGTGTTGTAGCTGTACTGGAACAGCTTGGCTAGAGGCGCGGCAAGTTCTGGAGCACAAGTCTTCAGTACTATTGCCGGAATATTGTCAGGACCCATAGCCTTTGCAGTATCCAGTGCCTTCAGCTGTTTCTTGATATCACGTGGAGTGAATCGCATTAGCTGAAGATGATGCTGGGACCCCCAGAGGAGGCCAAGATGGATCATCCACTCGGCACTTCTGGCTGAAGATTGTAGCCAATGCTTCAGCCTTATCTTTTGCACTGATGTGCTGGGCTCCTCCATCATTGAGGATGGGGATATTTGTGGAGCCTCCTCCTCCAGTGATTTGTTTAAATTCACAACTGGATGTGGCAATACTGCAGAGCTTAGATCTGATCTGTGCCTGTTGCTTATCTCTGTAAATCACTTGCTGCTTTTACTGTTAAAAATGCAAGTATTCCTGTGTTACAGCTTCACCAGGTTGACACCTCATTTTCATGTATGCCAGGAGCAGCACCAGGCATACCTTCCTGCACTCTTCATTGATCCAGAGTTGATCCCCTGGCTTGGTGGTAATGGTAGATTGGGGGATATGCTGGGCCATGAGATTGTGTTTGAGTGCAATTCTGCTGCTGCTGATGCCCCACAGCACCTCATGGATGCCCAGTTTTGAGTTGCTAGATCTGTTCAAAATCTATCCCATTTAGCATGGTGGTAGTGCCACACAACACAATGGAGGGTATCCTCAATGTGAAGGAGGGACTTCATCTCCCCAATGACTGTGCAGTGATCACTCCTACCGATACCATCGTGGACAGATACATCTGTGGCAGGCAGATTTGTGAGGATGAGGTCAAGCATGTTTTTCCCTATTATAGGTTCCCACACCACCTGCTGCAGACCCAGTCTAGTAGCTAGGTCCTTTAGGACTCGTCCACCTCGGTCAGTAGTGGTGCTACCGATTCAGCCTTAGTGATGGACATTGAAGTCCTCCCCCAAGAGTACATTCTGCACCCTTGCCACCCTCAGTGCTTCCTCCAAGTGGTCTTCAACATGGAGGAGCACTGATTCATCAGCTGAGGGAGGGCGGTACGTGGTAATCAGCAGGAGGTTTCCTTGCCCACATTTGACCTGATGCCATGAGACTTCATAGGGTCCGGAGTCAATGTTGAGGACTCCCAGGACAACTCCCTCCCGACTGTATACCACTGCGCCGCCATTTCTGCTGGGTGTGTCTTGTTGGTGGGAAAGGATATACCCAGGGTTGTAGTTTCTGGGACATTTGCTATAAGATATGATTCTGTGAGTATGACTATGACAGGCTGTTGCCTGGGTAGTCTTTGGAACAGCTCTCCCAATTTTGGGACGAGCCCCCATAAGTTAGTAAGTGGTATGGCAGGTCACACATTGTCCTTGTTCCTTTGGGACTGGGTGGTACACTGGGTCACACACTGTCCTTTCCCCTCAGAGACTGGGTGGTACACTGGGTCTCACACACTGTCCTTTCCCCTCTGGGACTGGGTGGTACACTGGGACACATACTGTCCTTTCCCCTCCAGGACTGGGTGATACATTGGGTCTCACACACTGTCCTTTGCTCTCTGGGACTGGGTGGTACACTGGATCACACACTGCCCTTTCCCCTCTGGGACTGGGTGGTACACTGGGACACACACTGTCCTTTCCTCTCTGAGACTGGGTGGTACACTGGGTCACACACTGTCCTTTCCCCTCTGGGACTGGGTGATACACTGGGACACACACTGTCCTTTCCCCTCTGGGACTGGGTGGTACATTGGGTCACACACTGTCCTTTCCCCTCTGGGACGGGGTGGTACACTGGGTCACACACTGTCCTTTCCCCTCTGGGACTGGGTGATACACTGGGACACACACTGTCCTTTCCCCTCTGGGACTGGGTGGTACACTGGGTCACACACTGTCCTTTCCCCTCTGGGACTGGGTGGTACACTGGGTCGCACACTGTCCTTTCCCCTCTGGGACTGGGTGGTACACTGGGTCACACACTGTCCTTTCCCCTCTGGGACTGGGTGGTACACTGGGTCACACACTGTCCTTTCCCCTCTGGAACTGGGAACCCTGCTGGTTGTACATTCCAGGGAAATTCTATGAATCCATGTAAGCTCCATTCATTGTTTTTGGAACAGGTAATTGCATTTTGATGTCTCATCTCAGAAACATTTGAAAAGTTTCGGGATAGAGAAAAGCCAACAGGAGAAGATGTTTATCATGCTCCCTGGGGTGGGGGAGGGCAGTGTCTCTTCTTTTTCATCCCACTTGGTGGCTTGCAAGATCATGTATTGTAGCCATCTTAAGAGAATTTCACTTTATTTTTAAAAATCCAGGCAGAAAAAGAACAATTAGAAATTGTATCATTTCAAAAAAGAAGCAAAGCCTCATAACAGCAGTCAGAGCTAAATTTTAAAGTTTAAACATGCATTCAGTGAACCCTGATAGGCTACATCATCATGGAGATGGATGGAGAACATAAGAACATAAAAACACAAGATATAAGAGCAGGAGTGGACCATATGGCCTACCGAGTCTGTCTGGCATTCAAACTCCATTTGCCCACCTGCTCTCCATATCCATTAATTCCCTGGGAGACCCCAGAGTTTAAGGATGTTCACTGATTTCAATTTATCTGTGTGTTCTGCAGCAGGGGAAGAGGCTATACTGAAAGGGTACTACTGTTGGCTGGTTCCAGGCAGCTTTTGCTTGAAGAAGCTCTCGGAGCCAGTGGTGATGCTGAGAGTTGCAGTTTGGACCTCATGTAGCTTGCAACTCACAGAGAAGTTCTACGAGCTGTTAGCAGGCTCCAGGCAATTAGGGGTTAGAGATGTCCTGGAGAGCTGGGAAAATGGCAGAAGGTCACTGCTTCTATGCCAGGCAATTAGGACTCAGGCAAAGCCCTGGGGGCTATTTATAATAGCTGGGAGACTGGAGTTTGGTGAAACCCAAGGGTAGTGCCAGCTTAGTGAATCTAGTGGTCTGAAAAAGAGTTGGAGTTGTGCTGGCAATTAGAGGCAGTGTGTGGCTTTATGAATCCCGTGGAATTCAGTCTCAGGAGAAGAGATTGAACCATTGGGGGGTGAACAGATATTGAGGAGTCCAAGTCCAAGTGGCTTTTGAGGGAATTCAGGGCTTAGATCTTTGAAAATGAAGTGTTGAAATCCCTCATGAGTGACACAGATTTTTAACAAGATTTTGTGACTCACAATGATCATTGCTGTCTGAGTGGGTTGCTGAGAAATCCATGGGCTCTGTCTTGGTCACAGCTGCCATTTAATGTGCGGTGTGGCATGTTCCACCACAGTTTCTCAGTTAATTCATATTTACTTCATATCAATTCTGAATGTTAGAGTACAAAATAGATATTGTAGACTGTTTTAATTTTTTGACTTTGTAAAGTTTATTTAAAGTTTGTTTAAAGACTGTGGGATCTTGAGCCTTTATTTCCCTAGTGGGTAACTGGGATTTCAATCTTTGTCTAAAAAGATCCTTGTCCCTAACCGGATTGTAACAGAATCCTATCTTTAAAGCACTGTGAGTGGCAAGCAAGGCTGTTTCTTTCCCTTACACCATTGCCTGTCTCATGACAAGGACACAGGTTAGGATCTTCCTGATTGATTTTCACTAAGTCAGAAGACTTGGAGTCATAGTCATTGTTTGCCTACCTTGTTTCAGGCAGCACTTGTGGTCATCAGCGCTAGGCTTCGCAGGCAGCACCGCACAACTCACAGGCAGGTCTCTACTTACCAGACCAGCCGTACGGCAGGGCTGGCTTTTCAATGGCTGCAGGGCAAGGGCTTGCTTGGGGAAGGGGGAGAAGTGGCCTCGAGCAAGAGAAGAGGCTGCAGGATGAGGGTTGTACTGGGGAAGGAGGGTGACCCAGGATGTGTGTGGGGGCACATGTTGATCTGTGCAAGTGGCCTCAAGGTGCTGAGGATGCAGTCTCCAAGAGGAGGTGAGGCCAGATGGAGATGTGAGGGTGTGCATGAGAGAGTGAGTGGCGATGTCTCTTGAGCTGGCAGTGAGTGAGATACAAGTGAATGTGTGATGGGCTTGGTTGCCTTACCCTGGCGGCACAGATGCGATCATTCATCTTATTTCTGCAAGGGATGGCCAACCTCTTCTGTGCAGTGCTGGCACTGATCAGCACTGCCACCTAGTGGAGTGGTGAGATTGCTGGACCTCCTGCAGCCAGAGTGGGGGTGGTGGACATTATGACGGACCTCCGGAAGGCATTGCAGTGACAGGTCACTGAGTTCTTCTTGCTGTAGGGATATGTCCTGGGCTGCAAGCGTTGAGATCTGTGTGCGCGGCTACAGTTCAGATATGGCACCCTGAGTGAGGAAAGAGTGCAGTGGGCCCTTCAGAGGCTGCCTGCCAGCGAGATCGCCTGTTTCCTGTGGCTGCACCATTAATAAGGCAGGAGGCAGATGATATGGCACAAAGACCTGCCATTGCGGCCAGCCGGTAAAATGTCTTTTTTCATGCCCGCTACTGCACTTTGTGCTAATCTGGGATGATTCTGCCCATAATGAGTGCCAGGTCACAATGCATTTACCCACAGGTAACTTCATAGAATATCCTTGAATGAGTTTTGGAGACATGAAAGGGAGAACAGCATGGGTTTCTTCACTTAGTTTGAAGGTGTCAATCCATTTTGAAAATGGTAATGATTACAATTAAATGCATAATAAACTGCACACACTTTCCTTGTGACCTTAAATTGTAACATGTTGGCAGATATACACCAGGTATGTGCACGTTGCAAAAGCAAACAGTTTTGTCATGTCACTTTGAGGCAGGAGGAAGTAGCTCGAGAAGGGGGCGGGGGGGAGGAGGGGTGGGGAGGGCAAGGGAGAATTTTGGCTAATTATTCCACTTTTGTGCTCCTGGCATATTAAGTACCCTTGGAAAAACTCAGCAGGTCTGACAGCATCAGTGGAGAGAAAGACGGACTCGAAACACTAACTCTGTCTTTCTCTCCACAGATGCTGTCAGATCTGCTGAGATTTTCCAGCATTTTTTGTTTTTGTTTCAGCTTTCCAGCATCTGCAGTATTTTGCCTTTATTAAGTACCCCTTGGCAGATAATTTTCTAGAGAAGCTACATTTTATCTCTTTTGGTCTGGGTGCATCGGGAAATAACTGCCTGGATGTCTGTGGACTTCTTCTCTAACCTCCTAACATCTCAGTACCACCAAAGCTCTATACCTCAATCTTTTCATTCTACCTGCTTGCATTTCAAACCCCTTCCAATGGATTGTATTGAA
Source organism: Isurus oxyrinchus (assembly GCA_026770705.1). NCBI lineage: Eukaryota > Metazoa > Chordata > Chondrichthyes > Lamniformes > Lamnidae > Isurus > Isurus oxyrinchus. The sequence goes on along the minus strand of JANJGN010000006.1, from coordinate 175,760,529 downwards.
TAGTGCAATTAAAAGGACGCAAAACTAATTAGCGTGGGGTGAGGGCGTGGAGGGGTTTGAAAACGTGAGGAGAATTTTAAAATGAAGACATTGCTTTATAGGGAGCCAACACAGCTCAACGACAACAGGGGTAATAGGGGAACAGCCCGTCACTGTGAGTTAAGACAGGGCAGCAGAGTTTTGGATGACTTCAAGACTAAGAAGGGTAGAATGTGGAAGAGCAGCCAGGAGTATGGTGGAATAGTCAGATCTAGAGGTAACGCAGGTATGAATGAGGGTTTCAGAATATTCCAAGTTAAAAGATTTAATAATATATACACATTTGAACATGTACCAGCTTACCTAGGGGAGGTCTGTGGTTCAGTGGGTAACATCCCTACCTCTGAACCATAAGCTCTGGGTTCAATTCTCGCTCAGGGACTTGATGGCTATGGAAGGTGAGCCATAACATGGCCAGATAGTTTGATTATCAACCTGTAAATCCTTCCAATGTGCCTGTGGCGGGCAGGAAGAATGGGAGAGTCTCCTGGTCAGCTGTACTTGGTCAGAGTGGTACCCCTCAAGCTATAGCCTCCAGTGATAGATTGGCAACCTGTTCTGGGAAAAACCTGCCATGGAAGCAAGTGTGAACAAGTGCTTTTGTCCATCTAAAGAAGGAAACCCTAAAAAAAATCAACAAAAATACAGAAGTTAATGATATTTTGTGATACTATGTTGAGTTATGAGAATGTAAAAGGAGCCCTTGGAAAAAAAAGTATTTTGACCCTTGGTCCTTTCCCCTCTGGGACTGGGTGATACACTGGGTCACACACTGTCCTTTCCCCTCTGTGACTGGGTGGTACACTGGGTCAAACACTGTCCTTTCCCCTCTGGGACTGGGTGGTACACTGGGTCAAACACTGTCCTTTCCCCTCTGGGACTGGGTGGTACACTGGGTCAAACACTGTCCTTTCCCCTCTGGGACTGGATGGTACACTGGGTCACACACTGTCCTTTTCCCTCTGGGACTGGGTGTACAGTAGGTCACACACTATCCTTTCCCCTCTGGGACTGGATGTACAGTGGGTCACACACTGTCCTTTTCCCTCTGGGACTGGGTGTACAGTAGGTCACACACTGTCCTTTCCCCTCTGGGACTGGATGGTACACTGGATCACACACTGTCCTTTCCCCTCTGGGACTGGGTGGTACACTGGGTCACACACCGTCCTTTCCCCTCTGGGACTGGATGGTACACTGGGTCACACACTGTCCTTTCCCCTCTGGGACTGGGTGGTACATTGGGTCACACACTGTCCTTTCCCCTCTGGGACTGGATGTACAGTAGGTCACACACTGTCCTTTCCCCTCTGGGACTGGATGGTACACTGGATCACACACTGTCCTTTCCCCTCTGGGACTGGGTGGTACACTGGGTCACACACCGTCCTTTCCCCTCTGGGACTGGATGGTACACTGGGTCACACACTGTCCTTTCCTCTCTGGGACTGGGTGGTACACTGGGACACACACTGTCTTTTCCCCTCTGGGACTGGGTGGTACACTGGGACACACACTGTCCTTTCCCCTCTGGGACTGGGTGGTACACTGGGTCACACACTATCCTTTCCCCTCTGGGACTGGATGTACAGTGGGTCACACACTGTCCTTTTCCCTCTGGGACTGGATGTACAGTAGGTCACACACTGTCCTTTCCCCTCTGGGACTGGATGGTACACTGGATCACACACTGTCCTTTCCCCTCTCGGACTGGATGGTACACTGGATCACACACTGTCCTTTCCCCTCTGGGACTGGGTGGTACACTGGGTCACACACCGTCCTTTCCCCTCTGGGACTGGATGGTACACTGGGTCACACACCGTCCTTTCCCCTCTGGGACTGGGTGATATACTGGGTCTCACACACTGTCCTTTCCCCTCTGGGACTGGGTGGTACACTGGGTCACACACCGTCCTTTCCCCTCTGGGACTGGGTGATACACTGGGTCACACACTGTCCTTTCCCCTCTGGGACTGGGTGGTACACTGGGTCACACACCGTCCTTTCCCCTCTGGGACTGGGTGGTACACTGGGTCACACACTGTCCTTTCCTCTCTGGGACTGGGTGGTACACTGGGTCACACACTGTCCTTTCCTCTCTGGAACTGGGTGGTACACTGGGTCACACACTGTCCTTTCCCCTCTGGGACTGAGTGGTACACTGGGTCACACACTGTCCTTTCCCCTCTGGAACTGGGTGGTACACTGGGTCACACACTGTCCTTTCCTCTCTGGGACTGGGTGGTACACTGGGTCACACACTGTCCTTTCCTCTCTGGAACTGGGTGGTACACTGGGTCACACACTGTCCTTTCCCCTCTGGGACTGAGTGGTACACTGGGTCACACACTGTCCTTTCCCCTCTGGAACTGGGAACCTTGCTGGTTGTATATTCCAGGGAAATTCTATGAATCCATGTACGCTCCATTCATTGTTTTTAGAACAGGTAATTGCATTTTGATGTCTCATCTCAGAAACATTTGAAAAGTTTCGGGATAGAGAAAAGCCAACAGGAGAAGATGTTTATCATGCTCCCTGGGGTGGGGGAGGGCAGTGTCTCTTCTTTCTCATCCCACTTGGTGGCTTGCAAGATCATGTATTGTAGCCATCTTAAGAGAATTTCACTTTATTTTTAAAAATCCAGGCAGAAAAAGAACAATTAGAAATTGTATCATTTCAAAAAAGAAGCAAGACCTCATAACAGCAGTCAGAGCTAAATTTTAAAGTTTAAACATGCATTCAGTGAACCCTGATAGACTACATCATCATGGAGATGGATGGAGAACATAAGAACACAAAACACAAGATATAAGAGCAGGAGTGGACCATATGGCCTACCAAGTCTGTCTGGCATTCAAACTCCATTTGCCCACCTGCTCTCCATATCCATTAATTCCCTGGGAGACCCCAGAGTTTAAGGAGGTTCACTGATTTCAATTTATCTGTGTGTTCTGCAGCAGGGGAAGAGGCTATACTGAAAGGGTGCTACTGTTGGCTGGTTCCAGGCAGCTTTTGCTTGAAGAAGCTCTCGGAGCCAGTGGTGATGCTGAGAGTTGCAGTTTGGACCTCATGTAGCTTGCAACTCACAGAGAAGTTCTGCGAGCTGTTAGCAGGCTCCAGGCAATTAGGGGTTAGAGATGTCCTGGAGAGCTGAGAAAATGGCAGAAGGTCACTGCTTCTATGCCAGGCAATTAGGACTCAGGCAAAGCCCTGGGGGCTATTTATAACAGCTGGGAGACTGGAGTTTGGTGAAACCCAAGGGTAGTGCCAGCTTAGTGAATCTAGTGGTCTGAAAAAGAGTTGGAGTTGTGCTGGCAATTAGAGGCAGTGTGTGGCTTTATGAATCCCGTGGAATTCAGTCTCAGGAGAAGAGATTGAACCATTGGGGGGTGAACAGATATTGAGGAGTCCAAGTCCGAGTGGCTTTTGAGGGAATTCAGGGCTTAGATCTTTGAAAATGAAGTGTTGAAATCCCTCATGAGTGACACAGATTTTTAACAAGATTTTGTGACTCACAATGATCATTGATGTCTGAGTGGGTTGCTGAGAAATCCAACGGATCTGTCTCGGGCACAGCTGCCATTTAATGTGCGGTGTGGCATGTTCCACCACAGTTTCTCAGTTAATTCATATTTACTTCATGTCAATTCTGAATGTTAGAGTACAAAATAGATATTGTAGATTGTTTTAATTTTTTGACTTTGTAAAGTTTATTTAAAGTTTGTTTAAAGACTGTGGGAACTTAAGCCTTTATTTCCCTAGTGGGTAACTGGCATTTCAATCTTTGTCTAAAAACTTCCCTGTCCCTAACCGGATTGTAACAGAATCCTATCTTTAAAGCACTGTGAGTGGCAAGCAAGGCTGTTTCTTTCCCTTACACCATTGCCTGTCTCATGACAAGGACACGGGTTAGGATCTTCCTGATTGATTTTCACTAAGTCAGAAGATTTGGAGTCATAGTCATTGTTTGCCTACCTTGTTTCAGGCAGCACTTGTGGTCATCAGCGCTAGGCTTCGCAGGCAGCACTGCACAACTCACAGGCAGGTCTCTACTTACCAGACCAGCCGTACGGCAGGGCTGGCTTTTCAATGGCTGCAGGGCAAGGGCTTGCTTGGGGAAGGGGGAGAAGTGGCCTCGAGCAAGAGAAGAGGCTGCAGGATGAGGGTTGTACTGGGGAAGGAGGGTGACCCAGGATGTGTGTGGGGACACATGTTGATCTGTGCAAGTGGCCTCAAGGTGCTGAGGATGCAGTCTCCAAGAGGAGGTGAGGCCAGATGGAGATGTGAGGGTGTGCATGAGAGAGGGAGTGGCGATGTCTCTTGAGCTTGCAGTGAGTGAGATACAAGTGAATGTGTGATGGGCTTGGTTGCCTTACCCTGGCGGCACAGATGTGATCATTCATCTTATTTCTGCAAGGGATGGCCAACCTCTTCTGTGCAGTGCTGGCACTGATCAGCACTGCCACCTAGTGGAGTGGTGAGATTGCTGGACCTCCTGCAGCCAGAGTGGAGGTGGTGGACATTATGACGGACCTCCGGAAGGCATTGCAGTGACAGGTCACTGAGTTCTTCTTGCTGCAGGGATATGTCCTGGGCTGCAAGCGTTGAGATCTGTGTGCGCGGCTGCAGTTTAGATATGGCACCCTGAGTGAGGAAAGAGTGCGGTGGGCCCTTCAGAGGCTGCCTGCCAGCGAGATCGCCTGTTTCCTGTGGCTGCACCATTAATAAGGCAGGAGGCAGATGATATGGCACAAAAACCTGCCATTGCGGCCAGCCGGTAAAATGTCTTTTTTCATGCCCGCTACTGCACTTTGTGCTAATCTGGGATGATTCTGCCCATAATGAGTGCCAGGTCACAATGCATTTACCCACAGGTAACTTCATAGAATATCCTTGAATGAGTTTTGGAGACATGAAAGGGAGAACAGCATGGGTTTCTTCACTTAGTTTGAAGGTGTCAATCCATTTTGAAAATGGTAATGATTACAATTAAATGCATAATAAATTACACACACTTTCCTTGTGACCTTAAATTGTAACATGTTGGCAGATATACACCAGATATGTGCACGTTGCAAAAGCAAACAGTTTTGTCATGTCACTTTGAGGCAGGAGGAAGTAGCTCGAGAAGGGGGCGGGGGGGAGGAGGGGTGGGGAGGGCAAGGGAGAATTTTGGCTAATTATTCCACTTTTGTGCTCCTGGCATATTAAGTACCCTTGGAAAAACTCAGCAGGTCTGACAGCATCAGTGGAGAGAAAGACGGACTCGAAACACTAACTCTGTCTTTCTCTCCACAGATGCTGTCAGATCTGCTGAGATTTTCCAGCATTTTTTGTTTTTGTTTCAGCTTTCCAGCATCTGCAGTATTTTGCCTTTATTAAGTACCCCTTGGCAGACAATTTTCTGGAGAAGCTACATTTTATCTCTTTTGGTCTGGGTGCATCGGGAAATAACTGCCTGGATGTCTGTGGACTTCTTCTCTAACCTCCTAACATCTCAGTACCACCAAAGCTCTATACCTCAATCTTTTCATTCTACCTGCTTGCATTTCAAACCCCTTCCAATGGATTGTATTGAATAGTGCAATTAAAAGGACGCAAAACTAATTAGCGTGGGGTGAGGGCGTGGAGGGGTTTGAAAACGTGAGGAGAATTTTAAAATGAAGACATTGCTTTATAGGGAGCCAACACAGCTCAACGACAACAGGGGTAATAGGGGAACAGCCCGTCACTGTGAGTTAAGACAGGGCAGCAGAGTTTTGGATGACTTCAAGACTAAGAAAGGTAGAATGTGGAAGAGCAGCCTGGAGTATGGTGGAATAGTCAGATCTAGAGGTAACGCAGGTATGAATGAGGGTTTCAGTATATTCCAAGTTAAAAGATTTAATAATATATACACATTTGAACATGTACCAGCTTACCTAGGGGAGGTCTGTGGTTCAGTGGGTAACATCCCTACCTCTGAACCATAAGCTCTGGGTTCAATTCTCGCTCAGGGACTTGATGGCTATGGAAGGTGAGCCATAACATGGCCAGATAGTTTGATTATCAACCTGTAAATCCTTCCAATGTGCCTGTGGCGGGCAGGAAGAATGGGAGAGTCTCCTGGTCAGCTGTACTTGGTCAGAGTGGTACCCCTCAAGCTATAGCCTCCAGTGATAGATTGGCAACCTGTTCTGGGAAAAACCTGCCATGGAAGCAAATGTGAACAAGTGCTTTTGTCCATCTAAAGAAGGAAACCCTAAAAAAAATCAACAAAAATACAGACGTTAATGATAATTTGTGATACTATGTTGAGTTATGAGAATGTAAAAGGAGCCCTTGGAAAAAAAAGTATTTTGACCACTGGTCCTTTCCCCTCTGGGACTGGGTGTACACTGGGTCACACACTGTCCTTTCCCCTCTGGGACTGGGTGTACAGTAGGTCACACACTGTCCTTTCCCCTCTGGGACTGGGCGGTACAGTGGGTCACACACTGTCCTTTCCCCTCTGGAACTGGATGTACACTGGGTCACACACTGTCCTTTCCCCCCTGGGACCGGGTGGTACAGTGGGTCACACACTATCCTTTCCCCTCTGGCACTGGATGTACAGTGGGTAACACACTGTCCTTTCCCCCCTGGGACTGGGTGGTACACTGGGTCTCACTCTGTCCTTTCTCCTCTGGGACTGGATGTACAGTGGGTCACACACTGTCCTTTCCCCTCTGGGACTGGATGTACAGTGGGTCACACACTGTCCTTTCCCCTCTTGGACTGGATGTACAGTGGGTCACACACTGTCCTTTCCCCTCTGGGACTGGATGTACAGTGGGTCACACACTGTCCTTTCCCCTCTGGGATTGGATGTACAGTGGGTCACACACTGTCCTTTCCCCTCTGGGACTGGGTGGTACACTGGGTCACACACTGTCCTTTCCCCTCTGGGACTGAATGTACAGTGGGTCACACACTGTCCTTTCCCCTCTTGGACTGGATGTACAGTGGGTCACACACTGTCCTTTCCCCTCTGGGACTGGCTGGTACACTGGATCACACACTGTCCTTTCCCCTCTGGGACTGGGTGGTACATTGGGTCACAAACTGCCCTTTCCCCCCTGGGACTGGGTGGTACACTGGGTCACACACTGTCCTTTACCCTCTGGGACTGGGTGGTACACTGGGTCACACACTGTCCTTTCCCCCCTGGGACTGGGTGGTACACTGGGTCTCACACTGTCCTTTCTCCTCTGGGACTGGATGTACAGTGGGTCACACACTGTCCTTTCCCCTCTGGGACTGGGTGGTACACTGGGTCTCACACTGTCCTTTCTCCTCTGGGACTGGATGTACAGTGGGTCACACACTGTCCTTTCCCCTCTGGGACTGGATGTACAGTAGGTCACACACTGTCCTTTCCCCTCTGGGACTGGATGTACAGTGGGTCACACACTGTCCTTTCCCCTCTTGGACTGGATGTACAGTGGGTCACACACTGTCCTTTCTCCTCTGGGACTGGATGTACAGTGGGTCACACACTGTCCTTTCCCCTCTGGGACTGGATGTACAGTGGGTCACACACTTTCCTTTCCCCTCTGGGACTGGGTGGTACAGTGGGTCACACACTGTCCTTTCCCCTCTTGGACTGAATGTACAGTGGGTCACACACTGTCCTTTCCCCTCTGGGACTGGATGTACAGTGGGTCACATACTGTCCTTTCCCCTCTGGGACTGGATGTACAGTGGGTCACACACTGTCCTTTCCCCTCTGGGACTGGGTGGTACACTGGGTCACACACTGTCCTTTCCCCTCTGGGACTGGGTGGTACACTGGGTCACACACTGTCTCATCCCCCCTGGGACTGGGTGGTACAGTGGGTCACACACTGTCCTTTCCCCTCTGGAACTGGATGTACAGTGGGTCACACACTGTCCTTTCCCCTCTGGGACTGGGTGGTACACTGGGTCTCACACTATCCTTTCTCCTCTGGGACTGGATGTACAGTGGGTCACACACTGTCCTTTCCCCTCTGGGACTGGATGTACAGTAGGTCACTCACTGTCCTTTCCCCTCTGGGACTGGATGTACAGTGGGTCACACACTGTCCTTTCCCCTCTGGGACTGGATGTGCAATGGGTCACACACTGTCCTTTCTCCTCTGGGACTGGATGTACAGTGGGTCACACACTGTCCTTTCCCCTCTGGGACTGGATGTACAGTGGGTCACACACTGTCCTTTCCCCTCTGGGACTGGGTGGTACACTGGGTCACACACTGTCCTTTCCCCTCTGGGACTGAATGGACCGTGGGTCACACACTGTCCTTTCCACTCAGGGACTGGATGTACAGTGGGTCACACACTGTCCTTTCCCCTCTGGGACTGGATGTACAGTGGGTCACACACTGTCCTTTCCCCTCTGGGACTGGGTGGTACACTGGGTCACACACTGTCCTTTCCCCTCTGGGACTCGGTGGTACACTGGGTCACACACTGTCCTTTCCCCCCTGGGACTGGGTGGTACAGTGGGTCACACACTGTCCTTTCCCCTCTGGCACTGGATGTACAGTGGGTCACACACTGTCCTTTCCCCCCTGGGACTGGGTGGTACACTGGGTCACACACTGTCCTTTCCCCTCTGGGCCTGGATGTACAGTGGGTCACACTGTCCTTTCCCCTCTGGGACTGGGTGGTACACTGGGTCACACACTGTCCTTTCCCCTCTGGGACTGGGTGGTACACTGGGTCTCACACTGTCCTTTCCCCTCTGGGACTGGGTGGTACACTGGGTCTCACACTGTCCTTTCCCCTCTGGGACTGGGTGGTACACTGGGTCTCACACTGTCCTTTCTCCTCTGGGACTGGATGTACAGTGGGTCACACACTGTCCTTTCCCCTCTGGGACTGGATGTACAGTAGGTCACACACTGTCCTTTCCCCTCTGGGACTGGATGTACAGTGGGTCACACACTGTCCTTTCCCCTCTGGGACTGGATGTACAGTGGGTCACACACTGTCCTTTCCCCTCTGGGACTGGATGTACAGTGGGTCACACACTGTCCTTTCCCCTCTGGGACTGGGTGGTACACTGGGTCACACACTGTCCTTTCCCCTCTTGGACTGAATGTACAGTGGGTCACACACTGTCCTTTCCCCTCTGGGACTGGGTGGTACACTGGGTCACACACTGTCCTTTCCCCTCTGGGACTGGGTGGTACACTGGGTCACACACTGTCCTTTCCCCCCCTGGGACAGTGTGGTACAGTGGGTCACACACTGTCCTTTCCCCTCTGGCACTGGATGTACAGTGGGTCACACACTGTCCTTTCCCCCCTGGGACTGGGTGGTACACTGGGTCACACACTGTCCTTTCACCTCTGGGACTGGGTGGTACAGTGGGTCACACACTGTCCTTTCCCCTCTGGCACTGGATGTACACTGGGTCACACACTGTCCTTTCCCCTCTGGGACTGGGTGGTACACTGGGTCACACACTGTCCTTGTTCCTCTGGGACTGGTTGTACAGTGGGTCACACACTGTCCTTTCCTCTCTGGGACTGGGTGGTACACTGGGTCACACACTGTCCTTGTTCCTCTGGGACTGGGTGGTACACTGGGTCACACACTGTCCTTGTTCCTCTGGGACTGGGTTTAATTGCAGGTCCGACTGATGTTATGAAGTGTACAATTGGTTCTCCTTGCTCCTGTTGCTTGGGTGAGGGTTTGCCCTGTCAAAGCTACTTAAAATACATCCAACCATGTATTGGGACATGTGGTTTTTGAAGCATCACTTACATTCAGCCAAAGGAGGCATTAGGCACCTTTCATATATTAACAAGAGACTGCTCAGGGTAATTTGCACTGCAGTGAATTTGGAGCAGATGTGAGGCCTGTGGCCCTCAGCTTCTCCTGCTCTGGATGCAGCTGAGTAAGTGGCCAGTGCCAAAATGGTGAAGTAAACATTGATTTTGGATCTTAAATGCTCTACCTGGCTCCACAGCAATTTGTGTTCCTGTGGAAATGTGTGAGCGGCCTCGAGGAACATGGCGGGCTCTGGCATCCCCCACAATATAATCAAATGAGGGTCAAAGCCCGTTTTAGGGAGAGCCTCACATCTCAAGCTAAAAGTAAGAAAAGACTTAAATCGTTGCCCCGGTAACTCCAATTTATCGTCACCACCACTGAGAAACCATGGGCCTTCGGGCCTTCTATAGATTCCATCTCATGAAAGCTTTTGTGAAGGATCTTACCATGTTTTTGTGACAACCTAACACAAAGAAAACCTTTCTATCGCCCCCTTTTCCAAATTGTTTCACCGGGCAGCTTGGATTTTGACGTCTCTCGGAGTAAAATTATAAAGAAAATTGGCAATACAAAATGATCCCCCCACCCCCAGCATCATGCAGACATAGAAACAACTGACATACTAAAAGTCCAATTCACAAGGGCCACAGTGATTCCAGGAACTTTAGAAAACAAGCAAAGACATCGGTTGCCGGTTGGGTAAGGGCAGCTCCCGTTGGCAATTCTTTACAGTGTTGTTTCTCAGGTGTCTTTTTGTGACTTTTGTTGAGATGATAGGTGCTGGGTGTCATCCAGAGGTGAAGCATCAAAACTGTCTTTCCTCCCAATGCATAGATGTGTCGTCCAGTTCGAGTATACTGAGTTCCTTGTGCATGGCTCCCAGCCAGAGTGTCAGCCACTGTCTACTGAACACGGACACGTGCCACACTCTAACACAGAAATCGAAGCCCATCACCGCCCAACATGATTTCCACCCGGATACCAGTCTTCAGCTCAGTGCTGGAATATCAAATTCCTTTTAAAAATAAGTAGTGAGCAGCATCCACTGTGAAGGAGAGATGAAGAACATTGAGATGGCTCTGTTAATGTTTAACAATCAGAGATACGCGCATGTACAATACATTAAAAACAAAATGGAGTCACTGAGAAACTAGCAACCTGTTGAACCAAGTGGAGGCAAATCAAAGCACAAATGAATTAGATTCATCCCGTGGGAAACAGTGAAATTTTACAAATGGAAAGCCAAGATGCAGGATAATGAACTATAGGACAGGACATTGTCCAGGCTGGGTGATGGGCCATGGATTAAAATATAGGGCAGAATGTTACAACCCGCGGGAGTGGGTGCGAGAGTCAGCAGCATGCCCACTCACAGTTAAGAGGCCGAGTAAGGCCATTAATGCATTAAGTAAGAGCGATATTTCGCTGCCCGTCCAAAATTATGGTTGGCAGGCGGGTAACTTAACCAGGCGGCCTTTGGAGTTTTGAGGGAACCTCATCCATGGAGGGGCTAGGTTTCTGAGAATAATTACAAAAATATGTTTTGACAGAATTTTCATTGTCTATATGTTTAGGTGAGTGAGTCCTATGTGGGGAGATGTTTTTCAGAAATTCATAATCTTTATTTATGTTTTTAAACTTCACTTCCCTGTGGCAGCTCTCTGCTTTCAGGGAGCTGGCATTGTGCACTCACCCGTGCCCACACTGGCATCAGCGCTGCCCTCATCCGCAACACCCCCCCCCCACCGACGGCGCTGACATCATCCGCCCCCCACCCCGCATGACAGCGCTGACCTCTTCCTGCCCCCACCCTGATAGCGCTGACCTCTTCCCACCCCCACCCTGATAGCGCTGACCTCTTCCTGCCCCCACCCCAACGCGCTGACCTCTTCCTGCCCCCACCCTGATAGCACTGACCTCTTCCCACCCCCACCCTGACAGCGCTGACCTCTTCCTGCCCCCACCCCAACGCGCTGACCTCCTCCCGCCCCCACCCCAACGCGCTGACCTCTTCCTGCCCCCACCCCAACGCGCTGACCTCTTCCTGCCCCCACCCCAACGCGCTGACCTCTTCCTGCCCCCACCCTGATAGCGCTGACCTCTTCCTGCCCCCACCCTGATAGCGCTGACCTCTTCCCGCCCCCACCCTGATAGCGCTGACCTCTTCCTGCCCCCACCCCAACGCGCTGACCTCCTCCCGCCCCCACCCCAACGCGCTGACCTTTTCCTGCCCCCACCTTGATAGCGCTGACCTCTTCCCACCCCCACCCTGATAGCGCTGACCTCTTCCTGCCCCCACCCCAATGCACTGACCTCCTCCCGCCCCCACCCCAACGCGCTGACCTCTTCCTGCCCCCACCCTGACAGCACTGACCTCTTCCCACCCCCACCCTGACAGCACTGACCTCTTCCCACCCCCACCCTGACAGCGCTGACTTCTTCCCACCCCCACCCTGATAGCGCTGACCTCTTCCTGCCCCCACCCCGACGGCGGTGACCTCTTCCTGCCCCCACCCCGACGGCGGTGACCTCTTCCTGCCCCCACCCCGACGGCGGTGACCTCTTCCTGCCCCCACCCCGACGGCGGTGACCTCTTCCCGCCCCCACCCTGATAGCGCTGACCTCTTCCTGCCCCCACCCTCATAGCGCTGACCTCTACCTGCCCCCACCCTCATAGCGCTGACCTCTTCCTGCCCCCACCCTCATAGCGCTGACCTCTTCCTGCCCCCACCCTCATAGCGCTGACCTCTTCCCACCCCCACCCTGACAGCGCTGACCTCTTCCCGCCCCCACCCTGACAGCGCTGACCTCTTCCCACCCCCACCCCAACGTACTGACCTCTTCCCGCCCCCACCCCGACGGCGGTGACCTCTTCCCACCCTCACCCTGATAGCGCTGACCTCTTCCTGCCCCCACCCTGATAGCGCTGACCTCTTCCCGCCCCCACCCCGATGGCTCTAACCTCTTCCCACCCCCACCCCAACGCGCTGACCTCTTCCCACCCCCACCCTGGTAGCGCTGACCTCTTCCCAGCGCCCCGCACCCCAACGCGCTGACCTCTTCCCGCCCCCACCCCGACGGCGCTGACCTCTTCCTGCCCCCACCCTGATAGCGCTGACCTCTTCCTGCCCCCACCCCAACAACGCTGACCTCTTCCCAGCGCCCCCCACCCCGACGGCAGTGACCTCTTCCCGCCCCCACCCTGATAGCGCTGACCTCTTCCTGCCCCCACCCCGATGGCGCTAACCTCTTCCTGCCCCCACCCCGATGGCGCTAACCTCTTCTTGCCCCCACCCCGATGGCGCTAATCTCTTCCTGCCCCCACCCCGATGGCGCTAACCTCTTCCTGCCCCCACCCCGATGGCGCTAACCTCTTCCTGCCCCCACCCCGATGGCGCTAACCTCTTCCTGCCCCCACCCTGATGGCGCTAACCTCTTCCTGCCCCCACCCTGATAGCGCTGACCTCTTCCCAGCGCCCCGCACCCGATGGCGCTAACCTCTTCCCTGCACCCCACCCTGATAGCGCTGCCCTCTTCAGCGTGTCTTTCATGCTGTCTGGCCGTTAAGTAGTGAGTCAGTGTGAAATCACGGTCGGGAGCCGATGGCGGTCACAGGGCTGCTACCTGCCCACGCTGCCCAGCTGAGGAGCTGAAAATCCTGCCCACACAATGTTGTCAATACAGGACGATGGGACATGGATTATAGTGCAGGACATTGTCAATGCTGGGTGATGGGACATGGATTATAGTGCAGGACATTGTCAATGCTGGGTGATGGGACATGGATTATAGTGCAGGACATTGTCAATGCTGGGTGATGGGACATGGATTATAGTGCAGGACATTGTCAATGCTGGGTGATGGGACATGGATTATAGTGCAGGACATTGTCAATGCTGGGTGATGGGACATGGATTATAGTGCAGGACATTGTCAATGCTGGAGGATGGGACATGGATTATAATGCAGGACATTGTCAATACGGGGTGATGGGACATGGATTATAGTGCAGGACATTGTCAATGCTGGGTGATGGGACATGGATTATAGTGCAGGACATTGTCAATACTGGGTGATGGGACATGGATTATAGTGCAGGACATTGTCAATACAGGACGATGGGACATGGATTATAGTGCAGGACATTGTCAATGCTGGGTGATGGGACATGGATTATAGTGCAGGACATTGTCAATACTGGGTGATGGGACATGGATTATAGTGCAGGACATTGTCAATACAGGACGATGGGACATGGATTATAGTGCAGGACATTGTCAATACTGGGTGATGGGACATGGATTATAGTGCAGGACATTGTCAATGCTGGGTGATGGGACATGGATTATAGTGCAGGACATTGTCAATACTGGGTGATGGGACATGGATTATAGTGCAGGACATTGTATTTACTGGGTGATGGGACATGGATTATAGTGCAGGACATTGTCAATACGGGGTGATGGGACATGGATTATAGTGCAGGACATTGTCAATACGGGGTGATGGGACATCGATTATAGTGCAGGACATTGTCAATGCTGGGTGTTGGGACATGGATTATAGTGCAGGACATTGTCAATACGGGGTGATGGGACATGGATTATAGTGCAGGACATTGTCAATGCTGGGTGATGGGACATGGATTATAGTGCAGGACATTGTCAATACGGGGTGATGGGACATCGATTATAGTGCAGGACATTGTCAATGCTGGGTGATGGGACATGGATTATAGTGCAGGACATTGTCAATACTGGGTGATGGGACATGGATTATAGTGCACGACATTGTCAATACTGGGTGATGGGACATGGATTATAGTGCAGGACATTCTCAATGCTGGGTGATGGGACATGGATTATAGTGCAGGACATTGTCAATGCTGGGTGATGAGACATGGATTATAGTGCAGGACATTGTCAATACGGGGTGATGGGACATGGATTATAGTACAGGACATTGTCAATGCTGGGTGATGGGACATGGATTATAGTGCAGGACATTGTCAATGCTGAGTGATGGGACATGGATTATAGTGCAGGACATTGTCAATGCTGAGTGATGGGACATGGATTATAGTGCAGGACATTGTCAATGCTGGGTGATGGGACATGGATTATAGTGCAGGACGTTGTCAATACTGGGTGATGGGACATGGATTATAGTGCAGGACATTGTCAATGCTGGGTGATGGGACATGGATTATAGTGCAGGACATTGTCAATGCTGGGTGATGGGACATGGATTATAGTGCAGGATATAGTCAATGCTGGGTGATGGGACATGGATTATAGTGCAGGACATTGTCAATGCTGGGTGATGGGACATGGATTATAGTGCAGGACATTGTCAATGCTGGGTGATGGGACATGGATTATAGTGCACGACATTGTCAATACTGGGTGATGGGACATGGATTATAGTGCAGGACATTGTCAATACTGGGTGATGGGACATGGATTATAGTGCAGGACATTGTCAATGCTGAGTGATGGGACATGGATTATAGTGCAGGACATTGTCAATGCTGAGTGATGGGACATGGATTATAGTGCAGGACATTCTCAATGCTGGGTGATGGGACATGGATTATAGTGCAGGACATTGTCAATACGCGGTGATGAGACATGGATTATAGTGCAGGACATTGTCAATGCTGAGTGATGAGACATGGATTATAGTGCAGGACATTGTCAATGCTTTGTGGTGGGACATGGATTATAGTACAGGACATTGTCAATGCTGGGTGATGGGACATGTATTATAGTGCAGGACATTGTCAATGCTGGGTGATGTGCCATGGATTATAGTGCAGGACATTGTCAATGCTGGGTGATGGGACATGGATTATAGTGCAGGACATTGTCAATGCTGGGTGATGGGACATGGATTATAGTGCAGGACATTGTCAATGCTGGGTGATGGGACATGGATTATAGTGCAGGACATTGTCAGTACTGGGTGATGGGACATGGATTATAGTGCACGACATTGTCAATACTGGGTGATGGGACATGGATTATAGTGCAGGACATTGTCAATGCTGGGTGATGGGACATGGATTATAGTGCAGGACATTGTCAATGCTGGATGATGGGACATGGATTATAGTGCAGGACATTGTCAATGCTGGGTGATGGGACATGGATTATAGTGCAGGACATTGTCAATACTGGGTGATGGGACATGGATTATAGTGCAGGACATTGTCAATGCTGGGTGATGGGACATGGATTATAGTGCAGCACATTGTCAATACTGGGTGATGGGACATGGATTATAGTGCAGGATATTGTCAATGCTGGGTGATGGGACATGGATTATAGTGCAGGACATTGTCAATGCTGGGTGATGGGACATCGATTATGGTGCAGGACATTGTCAATACAGAATGATGGGACATAGATTATAGTGCAGGACATTGTCAATGCTGGGTGATGGGTTATGGTCATACTCACGGAATCCTATCTTGTGGATTATGTGCCAGACACTGCCGGCACCATCCCTGGGTATGTCCTGTCCCATCAGCAGGGCACATCCAGCAGAGGTTGCGGCACAGTGGTATACAGTTGGGAGGGAGTGCCCTTGGAGCCCTCACATTGACTCCGGAGCCCATGAAGTCTTATGACGTCAGGTCAAACATGGGCAGGGGAACCTCCTATTGATTACCACGTACCGCCCTCCCTTAGCTGATAAATCAGTGCTCCTCCATGTTGAACATCACTTGGAGGAAGCACTGAGGGTGGCAAGGGCACAGAATGTACTCTGGGTGGGGGCTTTAATGTCCATCACCAAGAGTGGCTCGGTAGCACCATTACTGACCGAGCTGGCCGAGTCCTAAAGGACATAGATACTAGACTGGGTCTGCGGCAGTTGGTGAGGGAACCTACAAGAGGGAAAAACATACTTGACCTCATCCTTACCAACCTGCCTGCCACAGATGTATCGTCCATGACAGTGTCGGTAGGAGTGATCACCGAACAGTCGCAGTGTAGTCGAAATCCCGTCTTCGCATTGAGATACCCTCCATCGTGTTATATGGCACTACCACCATACTAAGTGGGATAGTTTTTGAACAGATCTAGCAACTCAAGACTGGGCATCCATGAAGTGCTGTGTGCCATCAGCAGCAGCAGAATTGTACTCGAACACAATCTGTAACCTCATGGTCTGGCATATCCCTCACCATCATTACCACCAAGCCGGAGAGTAAACTGGTTCAATGCAGGAGGGCATGCCAGGAGCAGCACCAGGCATACCTAAAAATGAGGTGTCACCTGGTGAAGCTACAACACAGGACTACTTCATGCCAAATAGCATAAGCAGCAGGTGATAGGCAGAGCTAAGTGATCCCACAACCTATGGATCAGATCTAAGCTCTGCAGTCCTGCCACACCCAGTCGTGAATGGTGGTGGACAATTAAACAACTCACTGGAGGAGGAGGCTCCACAAATATCCCCATCCTCAACGATGGAGGAGCCCCGCACATCAGTGCAAAAGATAAGACTGGAGTATTTGCTACAATCTTCAGCCAGAAGTGCCGAGTGGGTGATCCATCTTGGCCTCCTCCGGAGGACCCCAGCACCACAATTGCCAGTCTTCAGCCAATTCAATTCTCTCCACGTGATATGAAGAAACGGCTGAAGGCACTGGATAGTGCAAAGGCTATGGGCCCTGACAATATTCCTGCAATAGTACTGAAGACTTGTGCTCCAGAACTTGCAGCACCCCTAGCCAAGCTGTTCCAGTACAGCTACAACACTGGCATCTACCCGGCTATGTGGAAAATTGCCCAGGTATGTCCTGTACACAAAAAGCAGGATAAATCCAACCTGTCCAATTACCAGCCTATCAGTCTATTCTTCATCATCAGTAAAGTAAAGGAAAGTGTCATCAACAGTGCTATCAAATCGCACTTACTCATCAATAACCTGACGCTCAATTTGGGTTCCACTAGGGCCACTCAGCTCCTGACCTCATTGCAGCCTTGGTTCAAACATGGAAAAAGAGCTGAACTTTTGAGGCATGGTGAGAGTGACTGCCCTTGACATCAAGGCAGCATTTGACCAAGTGTGGCATCAAGGAGCCCGAGCAAAACTGGAGTCAATGGGAATCCGGGGGAAAACTCTCCACTGGTTGGAGTCATACCTAGCACAAAGGAAAATGGTTGTGGTTGTTGGAGATCAGTCATCTCAGCTCCAGGACATCACTGCAGGAGTTCCTCAGGGTAGTGTCCCAGGCCTAACCATCTTCAGCTGCTTCATCAATGACCTTCCTTCTATCATAAGGTCAGAAGTGGGAATGTTCACTGACGATTGCACAATTTTCAACGCCATTCGCCACACCTCAGATACTGAAGTCCAAATGCAGCAAGACCTGGACAATATCCAGGCTTGGGCTGACAAATGGCAAGTAACATTTGTGCCACACACATGCCAGGCAATGACCATCTCCAACAAGAGAGGGTCTTACCATCACCCTTTGACATTCAATAGCATTACCATCACTGAATCTCCCACTATCAACATCCTAGAGGTTACCATTGACCAGAAACTGAACTGGACTAACCATATAAATACTGTGGCTACAAGAGCAGGTCAGAGGCTAGGTATCCTGTGGTGAGTAACCACCTTCTGACTCCCCAAAGCCTGTCCACCATCTACAAGGCACAAGTCAGGAGTGTGATGGAATACTCCCCACTTGCCTGGATGAGTGTAGCTCCCACAACACTCAAGAAGCTTGACACTGTCCAGGGCAAAGCAGCCCGCTTGATCGGCATCCCATCCATCATCTTCAACATTGACTTCTTCCACCACCACTGCACAGTAACAGCAGTGTGTACCATCTACAAGATGTACTGCAGGAATTCATCAAGGCTCCTTCTTCCAAACCAATGACCACTACCATCTAGAAGGACAAGGGCAGCAGACACGTGGGAACACCACCACCTGGAAGTTCCCCTCCAAGTCACTCAACATCCTGACATGGAAATATATCACCGTCCCTTCACTGTTGCTGGGTCAAAATCCTGGAACTCCCTCCCTAACACCACATGGACTGCAGCAGTTCAAGAAGGCAGCTCACTACCACCTTCTCAAGGGTAATTAGGGATGGGCAATAAATGCTGGCTCAGCCAGCAAAACCCACACCCCATGAATGAATTTTAAAAAACATCGTTAAAACAAGATAATCGACCCAAAAGCCAGGATATCGCGAAAGCCCAAAAGAGTAAAAGGGAACATGAAGTAAATGAATATAATTAGCTTGGAGTATACCAGTTATCGACAGCAGGAGAATAGGAGGTTCGTAGTTCACTGACCAAGGGCTTTGTAGTACCTAGAGTGGGAGGGTAAGTTTTCAGCTACAGCAGTACCTGGACTGAGGCTGAATACTGCAGGATCAGTGCCCCTGGGGGACAATCCTTGTTTGACTAGCTTGCTGATGTCAATCAAATGCCTCTCACATTGTGTCCCCACTCCAGGGTCAGGATGATGATTAAACTGATCATTTTTCTTAATAAAAATCTGTAGACAAGGGGGAACAGGCTATACTTTCCAATATTCCATAATGCAGGCATTTCAAATACTGCCGGCACTCAGGGAAGTTCATCCGTGGAATGCAATCAGTCCTCATTGAACAGTCTCCTATTAAACCAGTATGCCTGAGGTTGCAGCCGATTGGTGCACAGAGAAATTGGACAGAATATTCTCATCTTGGAAGTATTTTTATATTTGTGTGGTGAGATCCCTTTGATTTTATTGAGAAATAAGTGCAATGACCAAAATCCCACAGTGTCAGCTGCAGCCAAGATCCAAAGGAGCAGCAAATAAGGCAGTGGGAATGAGTGATAACATAGAAATGATGTTACATCAAATTACTAAGTATTTACAGCATAGAAAAAAGTCATTCAGCCCCAGCTGGTCCACGTTGGTAATCATTCTCCACACAAACCTCCTCTCACTCTGCTTCATCTAACCCCGTCAATATGTTCCTCTATTCCTCTCTCCCTCATGTACTCCCCTTAAATACATCCATAACATTTGCCTCAACTTCTCTTTGTGGTGACAAGTTCCACATTCTATCCCCTCTCTCAACAACATACTTTGACCTGATTTCATATATTCATTAGCCTCCCTCCTCGCTCCCCAGCCTATATCAGGAAGGAGATCCGACCACCGAAACTGAGGTCCTCCCGAAGACCAGGCATCCAGCAGTAAGATGGTGGCTCAGTTCTCTGTGCAATTGTGACCCTGTTACCGCCTTCTACTTCCTGGCGTGGACAGGGATTGTGGTCAGGGGAAAATTGCTTCCAATATGTCAGCCTAACCACAAATGAATTTGGAATAATGGGAGCCACCTTCAAACTTTCAGAACCTTCCCAATCCCAGCCTGGGGATTCCTGGCCTGAATCCGTATATCCAGCTGCATCCTTGCTCTGAGGGCTCCACCTATCACCTGGGAAATCATAGAAACATAGAAAAATAGGAGGAGTAGGCCATTCGGCCCTTTGAGCCTTCTCCACCATTCATCATGATCATAGCTGATCATCCAACTCAATATCCTGCTCCCGCTTTCTCCCCATACCCTTGGATCCCTTTCGCCCCAAGAGCTATATCTAACTCCTTCTTGAAAACATACAATGTTTTGGTCTCAACTACTTTCTGTGGTAGCAAATTCCACAGGCTCACCTCTCTCTGGGTGAAGAAATTTCTCCTCATCTCAGTCCCAAATGGTCTACCCCATATCCTCAGACTGTGACCCCTGGTTCTGGACTCCCCCACCATCGGGAACATCCTTCCTGCACCTACCCTGTCTAGTCCTGTTAGAATTTTATAGGTTTCTATGAGATCCTCCCTCGTTCTTCTGAACTCCAGTGAATATAATCCTAACCGACTCAATCCTTCCTCATATGTCAGTCCCTCCATCCCAGGAATCAGTCTGGTAAACCTTCGCTGCACTCCCTCTAGAGCAAGAACATCTTTCCTCAGATAAGGAGACCAAAACTGCACACTTCCAGGTGTGGTCTCACCAAGGCCCTGTATAGTTGTAGCAAGACATCCCTGCTCCTGTACTCGAATTCTCTGGCTATGAAGGCCAACATACCATTTGCCTTCTTTAAGGCCTGCTGCACCTGCATGCCTACCTTTAGCGACTGGTGTACAAGGACACCCAGGTCTCGTTGCACATTCCCCTCTCTCAATTCATAGCCATTCAGATAATAATCTTCCTTCCTATTTTTGCTACTAAAGTGGATAACCTCACATTTATCCACATTATACTGCATCTGCCATGCATTTGCCCACTCACTCAGCTTGTCCAAATCACACTGAAGCATTACTGCATCCTCCTCACATCTCACCCTCCCACCCAGCTTTGATTCTTCTGCAAATTTAGAGATATTACATTTATTTCCCTCATCTAAATCATTAATATATATTGTGAATAGCTGGGGTCCCAGCACCAATCCCTGCGGTACCCCACTAGTCACTGCCTGTCATTCGGAAAAAGACCCATTTACTCTTTGTTTCCTGTCTGCCAACCAGTTTTCTATCCAAATCAATACACTACCCCTAATCCCATGTGCTTTAATTTTACACGCTAATCTCTTATGTGGGACTTTGTCGAAAGCCTTCTGAAAGTCAGGGAAAATCAGGGAAAACCCACTCACTGGAATTTCAAGCCTTCAACTGCAAGTAAAAAAGTCCGTGACTAGGGCTGATTTATAGAATTGTCCACTCCCAGTCAGTATTCCTTACCTCAGATGCTGTCAAACAGAGTGCAGGCCCACCGTTGCTTAACCTGGTGTACGTCTCTGTAAAACGAAACAGAAATTATTACAAAGGTGTTTGAGATTGATGGAGGTGACTTGCTTTCAGAATCACACCCTAAAATAAAGTCAGGGTCAATGGGTGTAGCAAGGCCACAGTTTGTTGCTGTATTCTGGTCCAGTCACCGAGGCATAAGAGAAACCCTGGAAGGTGTGGAGAGAAGGGTCAGGATGTGAGAATGCTACATTTAGAAGGAAGATTGGAAAACCACCAGCTTTGAAAGGCAGTTGGTGAATGAGGATTTTAGAGATATGGGGGAGACCTGGGGGAGACATGGGGAAGACACGAGAGGGAGATGTGAGGGAGATGAGGGGTAAACATGGGGGAGATTTGAGGGCGACATGGGGGAGATGTGAGGGAGATGAGGGGGAGATATGGGGAGATGTGGGAGAAAAGATTAGCCGATCCATTACAACCTGCACCAATGATGGTTGGAGCTTTGCAAATAAACACTTTCCCCTTCCCCTCTCCCTTCTCCATACCCCTCCCCTCCCACATTCACCTCCTCTCTCCCTCCCGCTCCCATACACCCTCCCCCTCCCTCACACCTCCCTCATGCACCTCCCGTTCCCATCCCCCATATTTTTCCCTGACACCCTTCCCCAAACCCTTCATTCCCCCTCCCTTCCTCCATGCCCCCTCCCCATACCCTTCCCCTCTCCTCCCTGCTCCAACACACCATGGCCCTATACCTCCACTCACCCATTCCCCCTCTCCATACCCGTCCACTCCCTCACATTACCACATAGCCTGCCCCTCGCCCATACACCCCTCCCCCTCCTGCTCCCATACACTCTTGCCCATACACCTTGCCTCACCCATAACCTCCTCCCTCATACCCTTCCCCTCCCTCATACCCAATCCCACGCTGCCACACCCCCTTCCCCACTCCCTACAGCTCATCTTCCCATCCACCCTGACACTCCTCCCCCATTCTCAACCCTCAATTCAGCTGAGCAGACAAGCTGAGGTCAGTAAGCAAAATCAATCTGTGATTCAGCGTGACAAGAAGAACCATATCCCAAAAATGATGGACTCAATGGAATATGTTAAACTTAAAAGCAGGCAGGTAGCCATAAAAAAGCAGGGCAGGCAGGAAGAGCATACATCAACCACCCTAGCTAACTGTAATCAGGCATGAAAATTGTCCCGCCAAAGAGGCCAAATCCATTTCTACAGGAACAAGGGCCACATTCAGGCCGTGTGTCTCAGGAAGAAGCTTGTACAGAATAAGCAGGAATAAAAGTCTTTGAAAGGTGGCAAGATCCATGAAATAGGAGATATCAATGACCTTGAGATGCCTTTCCTTGGAGCGATCCAGGATCCAAGCAGAAGCTCCTGGAGTGCTGATATCCTAGTAGATAGAAATAAGATACACTTTAAGTTAGAGACAGGTGTAGCAGTTTGTCTTTCTAACGCTGGAACCGAGGTTGAAGAAAAGTTCTCTTCAGCCATCATGTGAAAAACGACACAGGCCTGGAGGTATAGAACTCAAGATCATAGAACAACTGAATGCAACCCTTCAGTATAGAGAGAGACAAAATACTGAAATCTTATATGTGATCCTGAATCAGAGTTGTTCATTCTTAGGCAGGAAAGCCTGTACCAATTTACATCTGATTTGCAGAGTAGAGGAATTGGAAAACTGAGATCAGCCAAAAACCTTCCGAGCTGAATTTCCACAGCTGTTCACAGGACTAGGACAGCTGAAGACAGCGTACCACATAAATCTTCATCCTGAAAGAAAGCAGTGTGTCTGTTTACACCTAGAAAATTTCCTCATCCACTCTTCCCAAAGGTAAAGAAGGGAATGGACTCTGCGTTGAAGCAAGGGGTTATTTCACCTGTGACAGAACCAACAAGCTGGTGCTAGGGAATGGTCCCAGTGCCCAACTCAACAAATCTATCAGAATTTGTGTAGATCTTACACAGCTGAACAAAGCAATTGAATGTGAAGTCCGTCCTATGTTGTCTGTGGATGAGACCTTAGCAAAATTGGGAGAGTTCAATCTTCATGAAGCTATAAAAACAAAAAAACTGCAGATGCTGGAAATCCAAAACAAAAACAGAATTACCTGGAAAAACTCAGCAGGTCTGGCAGCATCAGCGGAGAAGAAAAGAGTTGACGTTTCGAGTCCTCATGACCCTTCGACAGAACTTGAGTTCGAGTCCAAGAAAGAGTTGAAATATAAGCTGGTTTAAGGTGTGTGTGTGGGGCGGAGAGATAGAGAGAGAGATGGGGGTGCGGTGTGTGGTTGTGTGGACAAACAAGCAGTGAAAGAAGCAAATCATCAAAAGATGTCAACGGCAATGGTACAATAGAACACATAGGTGTTAAAGTTAAAGTTGGTGATATTATCTAAACGAATGTGCTAATTAAGAATGGATGGTAGGGCACTCAAGGTACAGCTCTAGTGGGGGTGTTTTTTTTTATATAATGGAAATAGGTGGGAAAAGGAAAATCTTTATAATTTATTGGAAAAAAAAGGAAGGGGGAAACAGAAAGGGGGTGGGGATGGAGGAGGGAGTTCAAGATCTAAAGTTATTGAATTCAATATTCAGACCGGAAGGCTGTAAGGTGCCTAGTCGGAAGATGAGGTGTTGTTCCTCCAGTTTGCGTTGGGCTTCACTGGAACAATGCAGCAAGCCAAGGACAGACATGTGGGCAAGAGAGCAGGGTGGAGTGTTAAAATGGCAAGCGACAGGGAGGTTTGGGTCATTCTTGCGGACAGACCGCAGGTGTTCTGCAAAGCGGTCGCCCAGTTTACGTTTGGTCTCTCCAATGTAGAGGAAACCGCATTCGGAGCAGCGAATGCAGTAGACTAAGTTGGGGGAAATGCAAGTGAAATGCTGCTTCACTTGAAAGGAGTGTTTGGGCCCTTGGACGGTGAGGAGAGAGGAAGTGAAGGGGCAGGTGTTACATCTTTTGCGTGGGCATGGTGTGGTGCCATAGGAGGGGGTTGAGGAGTAGGGGGTGATGGAGGAGTGGACCAGGGTGTCCCGGAGGGAGCGATCCCTACGGAATGCCGATAAGGGGGGTGAAGGGAAGATGTGTTTGGTGGTGGCATCATGCTGGAGTTGGCGGAAATGGCGGAGGATGATCCTTTGAATGCGGAGGCTGGTGGGGTGATAAGTGAGGACAAGGGGGACCCTATCATGTTTCTGGGAGGGAGGAGAAGGCGTGAGGGTGGATACACGGGAGATGGGCCGGACACGGTTGAGGGCTCTGTCAACGACCGTGGGTGGAAAACCTCAGTTAAGGAAGAAGGAGGACATGTCAGAGGAACTGTTTTTCAAGGTAGCATCATCGGAACAGATGCGACGAAGGCGAAGGAACTGAGAGAATGGGATGGAGTCCTTACAGGAAGCGGGGTGTGAGGAGCTGTAGTCGAGGTAGCTGTGGGAGTCGGTGGGTTTGTAATGGATATTGGTGGACAGTCTATCACCAGAGATTGAGACAGAGAGGTCAAGGAAGGGAAGGGAAGTGTCAGAGATGGACCACGTGAAAATGATGGAGGGGTGGAGATTGGAAGCAAAATTAATAAATTTTTCCAAGTCCCGACGAGAGCATGAAGCGGCACCGAAGTCATCATCGATGTACCGGAGAAAAAGTTGTGGAAGGGGGCCGGAGTAGGACTGCAACAAGGAATGTTCCACATACCCCATAAAGAGACAGGCATAGCTGGGGCCAATGCGGGTACCCATAGCCACACCTTTTATTTGGAGGAAGTGAGAGGAGTTGAAGGAGAAATTGTTCAGCGTGAGAACAAGTTCAGCCAGATGGAGGAGAGTAGTGGTGGATGGGGATTGTTCGGGCCTCTGTTTGAGGAAGAAGCTAAGGGCCCTCAGACCATCCTGGTGGGGGATGGAGGTGTAGAGGGTTTGGACGTCCACGGTGAAGAGGAAGCGGTTGGGGCCAGGGAACTGGAAATTGTTGATGTGACGTAAGGTGTCAGAGGAATCACGGATGTAGGTGGGAAGGGACTGGACAAGGGGAGAGAGAAGGGAGTCAAGATAACGAGAGATGAGTTCTGTGGGGCAGGAGCAAACTGAGACGATCGGTCTACCGGGGCAGTTCTGTTTGTGGATTTTAGGTAGGAGATAGAAGCGGGCCGTCCGATGTTGGGCGACTATCCCAGAGGAGATGAGGTCAGTGACAGTCCTGGAAACAATGGCTTGATGTTCAGTGGTGGGGTCATGGTCCAGGGAGAGGTAGGAGGAAGTGTCTGCGAGTTGACGCTCAGCCTCCGCGAGGTAGAGGTCAGTGCGCCAGACAACAACAGCACCACCCTTGTCAGCGGGTTTGATGACAATGTCAGGGTTGGACCTGAGAGAATGGAGTGCAGTATGTTCAGAGAGAGACAGGTTAGAATGGGTGAGAGGAGCAGAGAAATTGAGACGACTAATGTCGCGCCGACAGTTCACAATGAAAAGATCAAGAGAAGGTAAGAATCCAGAGGGAGGGGTCCAGGTGGAGGGAGGATATTGGAGATGGGTAAAAGGATCCGTTGAACTGGGAGAGGACTCCTGCCCAAAGAAGTGAGCCCGGAAATGAAGACAGCGGAAGAAGAGTTCAGTATCATGCCGAGCCCAAAATTCATTGAGGTGAGGGCGTAAGGGTATGAAACTAAGTCCTTTGCTGAGCACTGAACGTTCAGCATCGGAGAGGGGAAGGTCAGGGGGTATAGTGAATACACGGCTGGGGCTGGGATTGGAAGATGGGGTGGGGACGGAGGGACAGGCCGGGGTGGAGGGTCCTAGATGGGTGTTGGTGTCAATGAGTTGTTGGAGCTTGCGTTCCTTAGCACTTGAGAGAAAGAGAAAAAGTTTCTTGTTGAGGCGTCGGATGAGCCAAAGAATAAAATGAAACTGGGGGCACGCGCAGCTTTGAAAAAGGGTACGGCGGTGCTGCTGGAGGGAGAGGTCGAGTGTGTTCATATGGCGGCGCATGGCACTGAGTGTGGATTTCAGAATGTGACGGGAACAGCAGTCCGAGAAACATTTTATGTCCCGGAGATACCTGTAATCCTGGGTGGGTTCGAAAGATGAGGGGTGGAATTTCAGTTGAAATCCACGTGGGGTAAGTCGGAGACGGAGACAGTCACTGAGAAAGGAGATATGGCTGTGAAAGCGGGTTTTAGTAAACACATTGTCAAACACCAGGAGGGAAATGGAAAGCAAAGAAGGTGAACAAGGCAACAGAGAGATACGGAAATCTTGTCGCAGAGAGGAACAGAACTTCTTCAAGGAGGTAGGCATTTCTTGAAGAGCAGTGGCAGTCAGTTAAACACAGAGATAAAAACAAAAAAACTGCAGATGCTGGAAATCCAAAACAAAAACAGAATTACCTGGAAAAACTCAGCAGGTCTGGCAGCATCGGCGGAGAAGAAAAGAGTTGACGTTTCGAGTCCTCATGACCCTTCGACAGAACTTGATTTCGAGTCCAAGAAAGAGTTGAAATATAAGCTGGTTTAAGGTGTGTGTGTGGGGGGCGGAGAGATAGAGAGAGAGAGAGGAGGGGGGGTGTGGTTGTAGGGACAAACAAGCAGTGAAAGAAGCAGATCATCAAAAGATGTCAACGGCAATGGTACAATAGAACACATAGGTGTTAAAGTTAAAGTTGGTGATATTATCTAAACGAATGTGCTAATTAAGAATGGATGGTAGGGCACTCAAGGTATAGCTCTAGTGGGGTGTTTTTTTTTTATATAATGGAAATCGGTGGGAAAAGGAAAATCTTTATAATTTATTGGAAAAAAAAGGAAGGGGGAAACAGAAAGGGGGTGGGGATGGGGGAGGGAGCTCATGATCTAAAGTTGTTGAATTCAATATTCAGTCCGGAAGGCTGTAAGGTGCCTAGTCGGAAGATGAGGTGCTGTTCCTCCAGTTTGCGTTGGGCTTCACTGGAACAATGCAGCAAGCCAAGGACAGACATGTGGGCAAGAGAGCAGGGTGGAGTGTTAAAATGGCAAGCGACAGGGAGGTTTGGGTCATTCTTGCGAACAGACCGCAGGTGTTCTGCAAAGCGGTCGCCCAGTTTACGTTTGGTCTCTCCAATGTAGAGGAGACCACATTGGGAGCAACGAATGCAGTAGACTAAGTTGGGGGAAATGCAAGTGAAATGCTGCTTCACTTGAAAGGAATGTTTGGGCCCTTGGACGGTGAGAAGAGAGGAAGTGAAGGGGCAGGTGTTACATCTTTTGCATGGGCATGGGGTGGTGCCATAGGAGGGGGTTGAGGAGTAGGGGGTGATGGAGGAGTGGACCAGGGTGTCTAGCTTCATGAAGCTAGATGCAAAGAGTGGTTTTTGGAAACTGCCCATCGATGAGGAGTCTAAGTTGCTCACAACCTTCATTACATCATTTGGGAAGTTTTGTTTCAACAGATTACCCTTCAGCATCACATAAGCACCAGAAATATTTCAGAGGATAATGTCAAGTAACCTAGAAGGACTGGATGGAGTTGTAAATCACATGGATGAGATCCTGATCTTTGGATCCACTCAGACAGAGCACGAGATTGGAGTGTGAGCTGTGCTACAATGCCTACAAGAGGCAGGACTTACACTCAACAACAAATATGAATTCTCACAGCCAACTGTCAAAGTCCTTGGGCATATTGTGGGTGCAACCAGTGTCAGAGATCCACAGAAGACAAGAGCAATGATTGCACAAAGGAAATTTGGGCATCACAAAATGTCAAGCCATTGCAAGACCATGGGAATGTCTTGAGGTGGACCTCTTTGAACACTGAGATAAAATGTTTTTGATTGTAGACTACTACGTAGGAAGCTTAGAAGTGAAGCAACTGCAGGGTCACATGTCTGAAGCAGTGATTACATCGCAGAAGATTTTTGCAACACATGGAATCCCAGACCTTGTAATCTCAGACAACAGAACACAGTTTGCCAACGAATACTTTAAAAAGTTCACAACACTGTATGGATTTGCCCATACTACCAGCTCACCAAGATCCCCTCAAGCCAACAGTGAAGTGGAAAGAGGAGTGTGTACAATGAAATCATCGCTGAAAAAGAACAATGACATCCAACTTGAACTTCTGAGCTATCGTTCAATGCCTCTTCAAAATGGTTTAACATCATATGAAACTCCTCATGAGCAGAAGGCTGAGATCATCACTCCCTACTGTCCCATACACACTCATGCCACAAGTATAAACTGATGACATTGAAAAAGTGAAGAAGGACAAATATCATTCCAGACAGATGTGGAACAATGGCAAATGTTAGCAAGCACATAGCCCAGCAGACATTCCAACCAGGAAAGCTGATTCCAAGCTGGCTATGGACAAGTGGTAAAACAGACACCACATCCAAGATCCTACCTCATCCAAACAGATAATGGCATGGTGAGATGGAACAGACATGCACTAGTTGCCACACAGAAGCAGCCTTCTACACAGTTGAAGCAGTAATCTACACATGTGAACAGACCAGAGGTGCTGCGTTCATCGAGAAATCCAGATGACGACAAGTTTGGTGAACCTGAGTCATCTACAAATTCTTCTTTGGCCCAGCAGAGTCTGAGAGACCATCCACCAAACTCAAATCCCCAGTCTCCTCAGGAACAGAGGGCCCATTTGGGTAGGTGAGTGAACTGGCACACCTGTTGTTCCTATAAAATAGAAATTGAAGTCAGAGACTTGAGGGGAGATGTAGTATAATGGATGGATTAAGAAATATGAGGGAGATGTAGCTTAAGGGGCTATTTCTAACTGTGTGATATGCTAATGAAACACTGGAAACATCATCATAGGAAGTAAAGCTATGTCTCAGGATCTTGCTCTCTCTTGTAGGCCTCAAGGAAGACCGGTCCAATAAAGTTAGTATTTCCCTTAACTCAGCAGTCTCTGTACATATTCTATATTAGCACAACAAGACCAAGAATATTAACACCCATACCCTGCCCCTCACTCTCCCCATACACCCCACACACACCTCAACAATACCCCACTCTCTCGCCCATTCTCCTTCCCACCCCCTGCCCATACAATGCACAGGCACCCATGTGCTTCACCTCAACCTTAGCGCCCTTCACTTTCCCATACCCTTCCCCTTCTCCTCTCCATACGTCTCCTACACACTCATATCTCTATCCCATCTGCACACCCTCCAACAGAATTCTCCCCCTCCCACAACTCACTCTCCCTATCAAACCTCACCACCCTCTCCCTATCCCACTCACACACCATTCCCCAGTTCATTCCCACTCACCACATCCCTCCACCAGACCAGGGCCCTCCCCACATGTCCCCATCTCCATCAGACCATTCAATTGTTTTTCCAAGATCCCTATGGAAAGATGAATGACAGGGAGAAATGGTCTCTCTCATCTAAATATCTCATCGTGAATCCTGCTGTAATTTTAAAAGTAAAAAATATCAGTGACTGTAAAGGAGAGGCCTGTCAGTGTCTGCAAAGGTGGATCCTGTCTGTAAAGGTGGATCCGGTCAGTGTCTGTAAAGGTGTATCCTGTCAGTGTCTGTAAAGGTGGATCCTCTCTGTAAAGGTGGATCCTTTCTGTAAAGGTGGATCCTGCCAGTGTCTGTAAAGTTGGATCCTGCCAGTGTCTGTAAAGTTGGATCCTGCCAGTGTCTGTAAAGGTGGATCCTGTCAGTGTCTGTAAAGGTGTATCTGATCAGTGTCTGTAAAGGTGGATCCTGTCAGTGTCTGTAAAGGTGGATAGGTCAGTGTCTGTAAAAGTGAATCCGGTCAGTGTCTGTAAAGGTGGATCCTGTCAGCTTCTGTAACTGTGGATCCTGTCAGTGTCTGTAAATGTGGATCCTATCAGTGTCTGTAAAGTTCGATCCTGTCAGTGTCTGTAAAGGTGGATCCTGTCAGTGTCTGTAAAGCAGGATCCTGTCAGTGTCTGTAAAGGGAAATCCTGCCAGTGTCTGTAAATGTGAATCCAGTCAGTGTCTGTAAAGGTGGATACTGTCAGTGTCTGTATAGGAGAATCCTGTCAGTGTCTGTAAAAGTGAATCCAGTCAGTGTCTGTAAAGGTGGATCCTGTCAGTGTCTGTAAAGGTGGATACTGTCAGTGTCTGTAAAGGTGGATTGCTCGGTGTCTGTAAAGGTGGATCTGGTCATTGTCTGTAAAGGTGGATCCTGTCAGTGTCTGTAAAGGTGGATTGGTCAGTGTCTGTAAAGGTGGATCCGGTCAGTGTCTGTAAAGGTGGATCCTGTCAGTGTCTGTACAGGTGGATCCTGTCAGCTTCTGTAAAGGTGGATTGGTCAGTGTCTGTAAAGTGGATCCGGCCAGTGTCTGTAAAGGTGGATCCTGTCAGAGTCTGTAGAGGTGGATCCTGTCATTGTCTGTAAAGGTGGATCCTGTCAGGGTCTGTAAAGGAGGATCCTGTCAGTATCTGAAAGGGTGGATCCTGTCAGTGTCTGTAAAGGAGGATCCTGTCAGTGTCAGTAAAGGACGATCCATTCAGTGTCTGTAAAGATGGATCCGGTCAGTGTCTGTAAAGGTGGATCCGGTCAGTTTCTGTAAAGGTGAATCCTGTCAGAGTCTGTAGAGGTGGATCCTGTCATTGTCTGTAAAGATGGATCCTGTCAGTGTCTGTAAAGGTGGATCCTGTCAGTGTCTGTAAAGGTGGATCCTGTCAGTGTCTGTAAAGGTGGATCCTGTCAGTGTCTGTAAAATTCGATTTTGTCAGTGTCTATAAACGTGGGTCCTGTCAGTGTCTGTAAAGTTCAATCCTTTCAGTGTCTATAAAGGTGGGTCCTGTCAGTGTCTGTAAAGGGAAATCCTGTCAGTGTCTGCAAAGTTCGATCCTGTCAGTGTTTGTAAAGGTGGATCCTGTCAGTGTCTGTAAAGGTGGATCCTGTCAGTGTCTGTAAAGGTGGATCCTGTCAGTGTCTGTAAAGGTGGATCCTGTCAGTGTCAGTAAAGGTGGATCCTGTCAGTTTCTGTATAGGTGGATCCTGTCAGGGTCTGTAAAGGAGGATCCTGTCAGTGTCTGTAAAGGAGGAACAGTCAGTGCTTGTAAAGGGGGATTGGTCAGTGTCTGTAAAGGTGGATTGGTCAGTGTCTGTAAAGGTGGATCCGGTCATTGTCTGTAAAGGTGGATCCTGTCAGTGTCTGTAAAGGTGGATTGGTCAGTGTCTGTAAAGGTGGATCCAGTCAGTGTCTGTAAAGGTGGATCCTGTATGTGTCTGTAAAGGTGGATCCGGCCATGTCTGTAAAGGTGGATCCTGTCAGTGATGTAAAGGTGAATCCAGTCAGTGTCTTTTAAGGTAAATCCTGTCTGTGTTTGTAAAGGTGGATCCTGTCAGTGTCTATAAATGTGGATCCTGTCAGTGTCTGTAAAGGTGAATCCGCTCAGTGTCTGAAAAGAGGATCCGGTCAGTGTCTGTAAAGGTGGATCCTGTTAGGGTCTGTAAAGGAGGATCCTGTCATTGACTGTAAAGGTGGACCCTGTCATTGTCTGTAAAGGTGGATCCTGTTAGTGTCTATAAAGGTGGATCCTGTCAGTGTCTGAAATGAGGATCCGGTCAGTGTCTGTAAAAGTGGATCCTGTCAGTGTCTGTAAAGTGTGATCCAGTCAGTGGCTGTAAAGGTGGATCCTGCCAATGTCTGTAAAGGTGGATCCTGTCATAGTCTTTAAAGGTGGATCCTGTCAGTGTCTGTAAAGGTGGATACTGTCAGTGTCTGTAAAGTTGGATCCATTCAGTGTCTGTAAAGGTGCATCCTGTCAGTGTCTGTAAAGGTGGATCTGGTCAGTGTCCGTAAAGGTGGATCCTGTCAGTGTCTGTAAATGTGGATCCTCTCAGTGTCTGTAAAGGTGGATCCAGTCAGTGTCTGTAAAGGTGGATCCTGTCAGTGTCTGTAAAGGTGGATCCTGTCAGTGTCTGTAAAGGTGGATCCGGTCAGTGTCTGTAAAGGTGGATCCTGTATGTGTTTGTAAAGGTGGATACGGTCAGTGTCTGTAAAGGTGGATCCTGTATGTGTCTGTAAAGGTGGATCCTGTCAGTGTCTGTAAAGGTGGGTACTGTCATTGTCTGTAAAGGTGGATCCTACCAATGTCTGTAAAGTGCGATCTGGCCAGTGTCTGTAAAGGTGGATCCTGTCAGTGTCTGTAAAGGTGGATCCAGTCAGTGTCTGTAAAGGTGGATCCTGTCAGTGTCTGTAAAGGTGGATCCTGTCAGTGTCTGTAAAGGTGGATCCTGTCAGTGTTTGTAAAGGTGGATCCTGTCAGTGTCAGTAAAGGTGGATCCTGTCAGTTTCTGTATAGGTGGATCCTGTCAGGGTCTGTAAAGGAGGATCCTGTCAGTGTCTGTAAAGGAGGAACAGTCAGTGCTTGTAAAGGGGGATCCTGTCAGTGTCTGTAAAGGTGGATTGGTCAGTGTCTGTAAAGGTGGATCCGGTCATTGTCTGTAAAGGTGGATCCTGTCAGTGTCTGTAAAGGTGGATTGGTCAGTGTCTGTAAAGGTGGATCCAGTCAGTGTCTGTAAAGGTGGATCCTGTATGTGTCTGTAAAGGTGGATCCGGCCATGTCTGTAAAGGTGGATCCTGTCAGTGATGTAAAGGTGAATCCAGTCAGTGTCTTTTAAGGTAAATCCTGTCTGTGTTTGTAAAGGTGGATCCTGTCAGTGTCTATAAATGTGGATCCTGTCAGTGTCTGTAAAGGTGAATCCGCTCAGTGTCTGAAAAGAGGATCCGGTCAGTGTCTGTAAAGGTGGATCCTGTTAGGGTCTGTAAAGGAGGATCCTGTCATTGACTGTAAAGGTGGACCCTGTCATTGTCTGTAAAGGTGGATCCTGTTAGTGTCTATAAAGGTGGATCCTGTCAGTGTCTGAAATGAGGATCCGGTCAGTGTCTGTAAAGGTGGATCCTGTCAGTGTCTGTAAAGTGTGATCCAGTCAGTGGCTGTAAAGGTGGATCCTGCCAATGTCTGTAAAGGTGGATCCTGTCATAGTCTTTAAAGGTGGATCCTGTCAGTGTCTGTAAAGGTGGATACTGTCAGTGTCTGTAAAGTTGGATCCATTCAGTGTCTGTAAAGGTGCATCCTGTCAGTGTCTGTAAAGGTGGATCTGGTCAGTGTCCGTAAAGGTGGATCCTGTCAGTGTCTGTAAATGTGGATCCTCTCAGTGTCTGTAAAGGTGGATCCTGTCAGTGTCTGTAAAGGTGGATCCTGTCAGTGTCTGTAAAGGTGGATCCTGACAGTGTCTGTAAAGGTGGATCCGGTCAGTGTCTGTAAAGGTGGATCCTGTATGTGTTTGTAAAGGTGGATCCGGTCAGTGTCTGTAAAGGTGGATCCTGTATGTGTCTGTAAAGGTGGATCCTGTCAGTGTCTGTAAAGGTGGGTACTGTCATTGTCTGTAAAGGTGGATCCTACCAATGTCTGTAAAGTGCGATCTGGCCAGTGTCTGTAAAGGTGGATCCTGTCAGTGTCTGTAAAGGTGGATCCAGTCAGTGTCTGTAAAGGTGGATCCTGTCAGTGTCTGTAAAGGGGAATCCTGTCGATGATGTAAAGGTGAATCCAGTCAGTGTCTGTAAAGGTGGATCCTGTCAGTGTCCGTAAAGGTGAATCCGCTCAGTGTCTGAGCAGAAGGTCTGGTCAGTGTCTGTAAAGGTGGATCCAGTCAGTGTCTGTAAAGGTGGATCCAGTCAGTGTCTGTAAAGGTGGATCCTGTCAGTGTCTTTAAAGGTAGATCCTGTCAGTGATGTAAAGGTGAATCCAGTCAGTGTCTGTAAAGGTGGATCCTGTCAGTGTCCGTAGAGGTGAATCAGCTCAGTGTCTGAAAAGAGGATCCGGTCAGTGTCTGTAAAGGTGGATCCTGTCATTGTCTGTAAAGGAGAATCCTGTCAGTCCCTGTAAAGGTAAATCTGGTCAGTGTCTGTAAAGGTGGATTGGTCAGAGCCTGTAAAGGTGGATCCGGTCAGTGTCTGTAAATTGGATCCTGTCATTGTCTGTAAAGTGGAATCCTGTCAGTGTCTGTAAAGGTGGATCCTGTCAGTGCCTGTAAAGGTGGATCCTGTCAGTGTCTGTAAAGGTGGATCCTGTCAGTGTCTGTAAAGGTGAATCCTGTCAGTGTCTGTAAAGGTGGATCCTGTCAGTGTCTGTAAAGGTGGATCCTGTCAGTGTCTGTAAAGGTGGATCCTGTCAGTGTCTGTAAAGGTGGATCCTGTCAGTGTCTGAAAGGTGGATCCTGTCAGTGTCTGTAAAGGTGGATCCTGTCAGTGTCTGTAAAGGGGAATCCTGTCAGTGTCTGTAAAGGTGGATTGGTCAGAGCCTTTAAAGGTGGATCCTGTCAGTGTCTGTAAATTGGATCCTGTCATTGTCTGTAAAGGGGAATCCTGTCATTGTCTGTAAAGGGGAATCCTGTCAGTGTCTGTAAAGGTAAATCCCGTCAGTGTCTGTAAAGGTGGATCCTGTCAGTGTCTGTAAATTGGATCCTGTCATTGTCTGTAAAGGGGAATCCTGTCAGTGTCTGTAAAGGTAAATCCGGTCAGTGTCTGTAAAGGTGGATCCTGCCAATGCTTGTAAAGCATTAACCAATTTGCTGATGATTCACTTGTATTGACAATCGCCATGGCCTATGTCTGGTCTTGTACAGATGCAGCCAGTCTACTGTGTTGTTTCAACAGTTTTGATTCAGTATCTGCCCATCTTCCTTTTTATCTTTTTGTCTCTTTATCTCTTTCGCTCATGTGTGAACAGGGAATATTCAATATTGTGCAGGGTGTCATTTAGACGGACGGTTGTTGTGAATTTCTTGCAGCCTGAGAGACAGTTCTAACGTTCCTTTTCACCACATTGCTTTTGCTACTTGTTTCCCTGTTTTCTATATGTAAACATCGCCCTGCACCCACCACCAACATATGTCTATTATCAGGAAGTATGTAGACGGCTCCCCCCCAGAATCCTGTTTTCTAACACATGGAGAGAGAGTGCTCAATCCCTCGGTCAGTGAGGGTTGATGCTCCTTCACACTGTCATTGTCAGACAATGTTCTCAATCAATCAGCAAGTGGTATCATCAGATAATTGCTGTTTGAATGATAGCATATTAGTAAAAAACAATACAAAATCAAACAAAAGACTTGTACTCTTTTGGAAGTACAGAACCTGAGTATTGCTGAAAACAGACCTTTTGTTAAAGCTTTTCATCTTGCACTCATCAGGTACAATCGCCAGAATAACAATGTCAGGGGAAGCAACAACTTTATACTGTATGAGAAGAGAGTGCTGATTGGTTGGCAGGCGGACTCTGATTGGTAGAGGCGTTGCCATGGAGAATGCACCAGTTAATGGTGACCAGAAAAAGGGGAACAAATCTAATCCGGCCAATTACCTGACATTGATATTCTTGCAACTGTCCTGATGAGTCCAAGATGAAAAGCTTCAACAAAATGTCTTTTTTCAGCAATACTCAAGAAAGGCTTGTATTTCTATAGTGCCTTCCATGACCATTGGATATCCCAAAGTGCCTCACCGTCTAGTTAAGCACTTTTGAAGTATAGTCACTATTGTAATGTGGGAAACACAGCAGCCAATTTATACACAATGAGCTCCCACAAACAGCAACGTGGTAATCTCATTGGTGATTTCAGTTGAGGAATAAATGTTGGCCAGGTACCAGGGATAACCCTCCCACTCCTCTTTCAAACAGTGCCAACAGGATCTTGTATGTCCACCTGACATAAAGGATAGAAAGGGCATCAGGTTAACATCTCATTCAAAAAAAGTCACCTCTAACAATGCAGCACTCCCTCAGTACAGCTTTGGAGCGTCAGCCTGCATTTTGTGTTTAAGTCCTGGTAATGGGATTTGAACCCAGGACTTGACTCAAAGGTGAGATGTTACTAACCAAGCTGTAGCTGACACACAGCCCAGTGACACACACCCAGTGACACACAGCCCAGTGACGCACAGCCCAGTGACGCACAGCCCAGTGACACACACCCAGTGACGCACAGCCCAGTGATGCACAGCCCAGTGACGCACAGCCCAGTGATGCACAGCCCAGTGACACACACCCAGTGACACACAGCCCAGTGACGCACAGCCCAGTGACACAGCCCAGTGACGCACAACCCAGTGACACACAGCCCAGTGACACACAGCCCAGTGACGCACAACCCAATGACGCACAGCCCAATGACGCACAGCCCAGTGACGCACAGCCCAGTGACACACACCCAGTGACACACAGCCCAATGACGCACAGCCCAGTGACGCACAGCCCAGTGACGCACACCCAGTGACGCACAGCCCAGTGACGCACAGCCCAGTGACGCACAGCCCAATGACACACAGCTCAGTGACACACAGCCCAGTGACGCACAGCCCAGTGACACACAGCCCAATGACACACAGCTCAGTGACACACAGCCCAGTGACGCACAGCCCAGTGACACAGCCCAGTGACGCACAGCCCAGTGACGCACAGCCCAGTGACACACACCCAGTGACACACAGCCCAGTGACGCACAGCCCAGTGACGCACAGCCCAGTGACACACACCCAGTGACACACAGCCCAATGACACACAGCTCAGTGACACACAGCCCAGTGACGCACAGCCCAGTGACACAGCCCAGTGACACACAGCTCAGTGACACAGCCCAGTGACACACAGCCCAGTGACACAGCTCAGTGACACAGCCCAATGACACACAGCTCAGTGACACAGCTCAGTGACACAGCCCAGTGACACACAGCCCAGTGACGCACAGCCCAGTGACGCACAGCTCAGTGACGCACACCCAGTGACGCACAGCCCAGTGACGCACAGCCCAGTGACGCACAGCCCAGTGACGCACAGCCCAGTGACACACACCCAGTGACGCACACCCAGTGACGCACAGCCCAGTGACGCACAGCCCAGTGACGCACAGCCCAATGACACACAGCTCAGTGACACACAGCCCAGTGACGCACAGCCCAGTGACACAGCCCAGTGACACACAGCTCAGTGACACAGCCCAGTGACACACAGCCCAGTGACACAGCTCAGTGACACAGCCCAATGACACACAGCTCAGTGACACAGCTCAGTGACACAGCCCAGTGACACACAGCCCAGTGACGCACAGCCCAGTGACGCACAGCTCAGTGACGCACACCCAGTGACGCACAGCCCAGTGACGCACAGCCCAGTGACGCACAGCCCAGTGACGCACAGCCCAGTGACACACACCCAGTGACGCACACCCAGTGACGCACAGCCCAGTGACGCACAGCCCAGTGACGCACAGCCCAATGACACACAGCTCAGTGACACACAGCCCAGTGACGCACAGCCCAGTGACACACAGCCCAATGACACACAGCTCAGTGACACACAGCCCAGTGACGCACAGCCCAGTGACACAGCCCAGTGACGCACAGCCCAGTGACGCACAGCCCAGTGACACACACCCAGTGACACACAGCCCAGTGACGCACAGCCCAGTGACGCACAGCCCAGTGACACACACCCAGTGACACACAGCCCAATGACACACAGCTCAGTGACACACAGCCCAGTGACGCACAGCTCAGTGACACAGCTCAGTGACACAGCCCAGTGACACACAGCTCAGTGACACAGCTCAGTGACACACAGCTCAGTGACACAGCTCAGTGACACAGCCCAATGACACACAGCTCAGTGACACAGCTCAGTGACACAGCCCAGTGACACACAGCCCAGTGACGCACAGCCCAGTGACGCACAGCTCAGTGATGCAGAGCCCAGTGACGCACAGCCCAGTGACACACAGCCCAGTGACGCACAGCCCAGTGACGCACAGCCCAGTGACGCACACCCAGTGACGCACAGCCCAGTGACGCACACCCAGTGACGCACACCCAGTGACACACAGCCCAGTGACACACAGCCCAGTGACACAGCCCAGTGACACACAGCCCAGTGCCGCACAGCCCAGTGACGCACAGCCCAGTGACACAGCCCAGTGACACACAGCCCAGTGACACACAGCCCAGTGACGCACAGCCCAGTGACACAGCCCAGTGACACACAGCCCGGTGCCGCACAGCCCAGTGACACACAGCCCAGTGACACAGCCCAGTGACACACAGCCCAGTGACACACAGCCCAGTGACACACAGCCCAGTGACACAGCCCAGTGACACACAGCCCAGTGACACACAGCCCAGTGACACACAGCCCAGTGACGCACAGCCCAGTGACACACAGCCCAGTGACGCACAGCCCAGTGACGCACAGCCCAGTGACACACAGCCCTGTGACGCACAGCCCAGTGACACACAGCCCAGTGACACACAGCCCTGTGAGCTGAAGCAGGAGGCTGCGGGGGGGGACAGCAACAAAAAGTTCAAACATCCCTGGGCCACAGACAGGTGCAATCTAACCTAGTGTTTTGACTCATTGATTTCAGATAACTCCTACACTGCATGATCAGTTACACTTCCCACCCATAGTCAAACAGCCACTGTCAGCAAAAGTAGTCAGGCAATAAGGAGACAATGGGTAGAGTTAACATATGAATTAGGAGCAGGAGTAGGCCACTCGGCCCCTCGAGCCTGCTCTGCCATTCAATAAGATCATGGCTGACCTGACTGTAACCTCAACCCTACACTCTTGCCTACCCCCAATAACCTTTCACCCACTTACTCACCAAGATTCCATCTAGCTCTGCCTTAAAAATATTCGAAGACTCTGCTTCCACTGCCTTTTGAGGAAGAGAGTTCCAAAGACTCACAACGCTCTGAGAGGAAAACTCTCTCCTCATCTCTGTCTTAAATGAGTGACCCCTAGTTCTAGATTCTCCCACAAGAGGAAACATTCTCTCCACCTCCACCCTGTCAAGACCCCTCAGGATCTTAAAGGTTTCAATCAAGTCACCTCTTACTCTTCTAAACTCCAGTGGATACAAACCTAATCTGTCCGACCTTTCCTCATAAGACCACTTGCTCATTCCTGGTATTAGTCTAGTGAACCTTCTCTGAACTATTTCTAACGCATTTATATCTTTCTTTAAATAAGGAGATCAGTACTGCACACAATATTCCAGATGTGGTCTAACCAGTGCCCTGTACAACTGAAGCATAACCTCCCTACTTTTTTAATCAATTCCCCTCACAATAAATGATAACATTCTATTAGCTTTCCTAACTACCTGCTGTACCTGCATACTAGCTTTTTGTGATTCATGCACTGCGACACCCAGATCCCTCTGTATCTCAGATCTCTGCAATCTCTCACCATTTAGATAATAAGTTTCCTCTTTATTCTTCCTGACAAAATAGACAACTTCGCATTTGCCCACATTATAACCATTTGCCAGATCCTTTCCAGTTCACTTAATCTATCTATATCCCTTTGTAGCCTCCTTACGTCCTCTTCACAATTCACTTTCCTACCTACCTTTGTATCGTCAGCAAATTCAGCCGCCATTCCTTCAGTCCCTTCGTCCAAGTCATTTATATAAATTGTAAAAAGTTGAGGCCCCAGCACTGATCCCTGTGGCACATCACTCATCACATCCTGCCAACCAGAAAAAGACCCCTTTATGCCAACTCTCTGCTTCCTGTTAACTACCCAATCTTATATCCATGCCAATATGTTACCCCCTACACCATGGGCTTTTATTTTCTGCAATAACCTTTGATGTGGCACTTTATCAAATGCCTTCTGGAAATCTAAGTACAGTAGATCCACCAGTTCCCCTTT
This sequence comes from Isurus oxyrinchus, assembly GCA_026770705.1. Lineage (NCBI taxonomy): Eukaryota > Metazoa > Chordata > Chondrichthyes > Lamniformes > Lamnidae > Isurus > Isurus oxyrinchus. The sequence continues at coordinate 175,720,204 of JANJGN010000006.1, read as the reverse complement.
ATCCACAGCTCATGTGACGCCTTCAAAGAACTCCAATAAATTGGTTAAACATGATTTCCCTTTTACAAAACCAGGTTGACTCTGTGAGTTTGCCTTGAATGTTTCTAAGTGCCCTGCTATAACATTTTTAATAACAGCTTCTAACAGTTTCCCTATGACAGAGGCTAGGCTAACTGGCCTTTAGGTTCCTGCTTTCTGTCTCCCTCCCTTTTGGAATAAAGGAGTTATATTTGTTATTTTCCAACCTAATGGAACCTTCCCCAAATCTAGGGAATTTTGGAAAATTAAAACCAGTGCATCAACTATCTCACTAGCCACTTCTTTCAAGACCTTAGGGTGAAGTCCACCCGGACCTGGGGATTTGTCAGCCCACAGCCCCAACAATTTGCTCAATCCCATTTTCCTGGTGATTGTAATTTTCCCAAGTTCTCCCTCTATTCCATTCCTGATTTACAGCTATTTCCGGGATGTTACATGTGTCCTCTATAGTGAAGACCGAAGCAAAATACCTGTTTAATTCACTCACTGTCTCTCTACTTTCCATTATCAATTCCCCAGACTCACTCTCTTTAGGACCATTGATCATTTTGTTAACTCTTTTCTTATTTCGATATCGACAGAAACTCTTACTATCCGTTAAGTTGACTACAGACTTGATAATAGCGATGGGGTGCTGAGGGACATGTATAAATACTGGGATTATGGAAACATTTAGTAAATCGTGTGGTTAAAATGAGAGATTTTAGTTTGCACAGCCTGGGAAAAGCAGCACAGTGCAATGAGTAAATTCAATGAATTTCTTGAATATATTCAGGACGGGTTTTCTAAAATAATTTACTTCTAAAGCTGACAAAGGAACAACCAAACTGGCTTTAAGGATGAATTATGAACAAGAACAAAAATTTGCATTTATATAGCATCTTGAACGTAGTAAGACTTTCCCAAGAGCATCATCAAACAAAACTTGACACCAGCTACATAAAGGGGTGTTATTGTATGTGATCAAAAGCTTGATTAAAGATGTAGGTTTTAAGGAGCATTTTGAGGAGAGTGAGTTAGAGAGGAAGAGAGATTTAGGGAGGGGATTCTAGAGCTCTTCTCTCAGAGGGTCATTAGCGTTTGGAGTTCTCTCCCCAGAGAGCAGTGGAGGCTGGGTCATTGAATATATCCAAAGCTGAGTTAGACAGATTTTTGATCAACAAGGAGGTCAAGGGGAATAGGCCAAAGAAGTGGAGTTAAGGCCCACAATCAGATCAGCCATGATGTTACTGAATGGCAGAGCAGGCTCAAGGGCTGAGTGGCCCACTCCTGCTCCTGTTATGTCCTTATGCTTCTAGGGTTAAGGTAGCTGAGCGTGCAGTTACCAATGGTGAAGTGATTAAAATCAGAGATGCACAGAGACCTCAGAGGATTTTGGAGTCAATTACAGAGATGAGGATGGACAAGGCCTTGGAGGGATTTAAACACAAGGATGAGCATTCTAAAACCAGAATTAGTTGACAATCTGATTGTAATCTAAACGTTGCTACATCCATAAGGCTTTGTGTGAATGGTGACCATATTGTGGTTGAGTTTGTTATTAGGTTTGAGAGACAGCGAAGGTTTTAAATTTAGTTAGGGCAAACTTGGAAGGGATGAGAAATGAATTGTCCACAAAAAATTGTGCTGAATCGTTAATGGGTGAACAGAACATGCGATGTATTGAGAGAAGTACTTGGTAGGATACAAAGCTCAAATTATAGTTAAACAACAATGGTTAACAAGCTGTGTCAAAGTAAAAGACTTAAAGAAAAACAAACAAATGGGAAATTCAATGAATTGCTGGAGATTTAAAAAGCTGCATTGGTATACAAATAAAACAAATCAAAGATCCAAAAAGGAAGATGAAATCAAACCCAACAGCAGAACTTTTTGAATAATATGAAGAGAAAGGGAGTGGTAAAGGGGAATTAGTCAATTGAAGAAAGATACAGGTTAGAAAATGACATAGAATCATGGGCCAGACACAGGCTGTTCGGCCTGACTGGCCTATCCCAGTGTTCAAACTTCACATGAGCCATCTACCATTTCTTACCCTTTCCCTCTATTCCATTCTCCCTCATTTATGCATCAAGGCTCCCCTTAAATGCATCAATACTATCGACTTCAACCACTCTGTGTGGCAGCAAGTTTCACATCCTGGCTGCTTTCTGTGTAACCTTCCTCCTAAGTTCTTGATTTGATGTACTTATGGCTATCTTATATTAATGTCCCCTTGTTCTGGACTCGCCCACAAGAAAAAATTCCCAGTTTCTAATTTACATCACTATCTGGTTTTCGCTTACTCTTCGCTGTTACAGAGAAACACATCTTAACCTGCTCAGTCTTTCTTGATGTTTTCATCTTCTGAATTTTGATAGTTTCTTTGTAAATATTTTCTATGCTTTCTCCAGTACTTCAATCCTCTTTGTTCATGGGCATCACTGGCTAGGGGCCAGCATTTATTGCCCATCCCTAATTGCCCTTGTTCAGAGGGCATTTAAGAATCAGCCACATTGCTGTGGGTCTGGTGTCACATGTAGGCCAGACCAGGTAAGAACAGCAGATTTCCTTCCCTAAAGGGCATTAGTGAACCAGATGGGCATTTACGGCAAAGGTAGACCTTTAATTCCAGATTGTTATTGAATTCAAATTTCACCATCTGCCGTGCTGGGATTCAAAACTGGGCCCCCAGTGAATTACCCTGGGTCTCTGGAATACTAGTCCAGTGACAATACCACTAAGCCATCGTCTCCCCCTGGTATTGTACAGAGATTAGATACGCACTCAGGACTGCATGGTCAAACTGAGGATCTACTTTTGTATTCCATTCCTCTAGTTGGGCTTAGTTAATTAAAAAGCAGCTGAAATTGGTTCCTCCGTGACTCGGTCAGCTAGCCTTTGTCTCAGGAGCAGGTAAAGCCAGCCAGCAAGTTCTGTTTGACCAGCTGGATGCTGGTGAGTAAGGAGTCTGAATTTTTTAAAAGCCCTTTCGTGGGAGCATGTAAATCCAGCCAATTTAGTGCAACTTAGAATAGCGTGCAGGGAGTTGGGCAGTTAAGGGAGTTCAGGGGGAAGGGAAAGAGGTGATCCTTTGCTTTTGTTTTTGGCATTCGATAATGCAAGAGGAGTGGTGGCCTTAAAGAGTGAGGGGAGCCAGGTCTGAGACCAGAACGGGACCAGGAGCCAGTGTGAGGGCAGCAGCAGCTTTGGTAAGTCGGACCTGGTGAGTATTTCTACTTTCCAGACTTTAAAGTAAAAATTTGGCTTTAGTTTAGATTAAGTAGTCTTTAAGTATAAGAAACAAGGTCCCTGGTATATATTTAATACTCTTTAAACCAGGGGAAGTAAAAGTAAAGGGAGCATTTCAATGGTAAGTCAAGGTAGGGGAGCTTGGCCAAGTGGAATGCTCCTCTTGTACAACGTGGGAAGTCAGGGACATTTCCAGTTCCCCGGGGAGACCATGTGTGCAGTATGTGTCACCAGTTGCAGCTACTCAAAATCCACGTTTTGAAGCTGGAATTGTGGCTGGAGTCACTGTGGAGCATCGGCAAGGCTGAGATCATGCACAGTGAGGCCATCACACCACAGGTAAAGAATGCACAGGCGGAAAGGGAATGGGCGAGTGGCTCAACTGCACGGGGCGGGGAGAAAAAAGAGTGTGAGGGCAATAGTGATAGGGGATTCTATTGTAAGGGGAACACATAGATGTTTCTGTGGCTGCAGATGTGACTCCAGGATGGTACGCTGCCTCCCTGGTCACTGGCTCAAGGATGTCACTGAGCGGCTGCAGGACATTCTAGAGGGGGAGGGTGAACAGCCAGAGGTCGTGGTCCATATCAGTGCCAATGACATAGGTAAAAAGAGGGATGAGGTGCTGAAAGCAGATTATAGGGAGCAAGGAAATAAATTAAAAAGCAGGACCTCAAAGGTAGTAATCTCAGGATTACTCCCAGTGCCTTGTGCTAGCGAGATCAGGAATAGGAGAATAGATCAGATGAATGTGTGGCTGGTCAGATGGTGTAGGAGGGAGGGATTTGGATTCCTGTCACATTGGGGCTGATTTTGGGGAAGATGGGACCTGTACAAGCTGGACAGCTGCACCTCAGCGGGACTGGGACCAATATCCTCGCAGGGGCACACACTAGGACTGTGGGGGAGGGTTTAAACTAGAGTGGCAGGGGGATGGGAACCTGAGTGGGGAGACACAAGAGAGGAAAACAAAGATAGGAATGAAAGACTGAAAAGTAAACAGCAACAGTGTAAGGCAGAGGAAACAAGGGCAAGCAGCAATAGGGCCATAGCACTGCATCTGAAAGCACAGAGCATTCACAACAAGGTAGACGAATTTACAACACAAGTAGATGTAAACGGGTACAATATGATTGTGATTACAGAGGCATGGTTACAGGGTGACCAAGGCTGGGAACTGAATATCCAAGGATATTCGATATTTAGGAAGAAAAGGCTAAAAGGGAAAGGAGGTGGCGTGGCATTGTTAGTTAAGGATGAAATCAGTGCGATAGTGAGAGAGGGTATTGATTCAGAAAATCTAGATGTAGAATCAGTCTGGGTGGAGTTAAGAAGCAACAAGTGGCAGAAAACATTAGTGGGAGTTGTCTATAGGCCTCCAAACAGTTGTGATAAGGTAGGGAACAGCAATAAACAGGTAATTAGAGATGAATGTTCCAAGGATGCTACAGGAATCATGGGTGATTTTAATCTACCTAGACCGGGCAGACCAAATTGGCAATAATACTGTGGCGGATGAATTCCTGGAGTGTGTACGAGATGTTTGTTTTCAGACCAGTACATGAGGAACCAATTAGGGAACATGCTATCCTAGATTTTGTATTGTACAATGAGAAGGGGTTCATTAATAATCTTGTTGTGTGGGGTCCTTTAGGGAAGAGTAACAATAACATGATACAATTCTCCATTAGGATGAAGAGTGAAGTAAATCAGTCCAAAACTAGGGTCGTAGATCTAAACAAAAGGAAACTACAAAGGTATGAGGGGTGAGTTGACTACGATAGATTGGGGAACTTCATTAAGAGGCATGATGGTGGATAGGCAATGGCTCATATTTAAACCGTTTTAAGCTAATATTTAATATATAGCAAATGCATTGCAACAGTTATACATTCCTTTCCAGTGCAAAAATACAACAGGAAAAACAGCCCAAACATGGCTAACAAAAGAAACTAAGGTTAGTATTAGATCCAAAGTGGAATCATATAGAGTTGCTAGAAAAAGTAGCAAGCCTGAGGATTGGGAGCCGTTTAGAATTCAGCAAAGGAGGACCAAGAGATTGAGTAAGAGGGGAAAAATAGAGTATGATAGTAAACTTGCAAAGAGATAAAAGCAGACTGTAAAAGCTTCTATGAGTATATAAAAGGTAAAAGATTAGTGAAGACAAATTTAGATCCCTTACAGTCTGAAACAGGAGAATTTATAACAGAGAACAAGGAAATGGCAGAGCAATTAAATAACTACTTCAGTTCTGTCTTTACAGCAGAAGACACAAACAACTCCCCAGAAATGCTTGGGAACCAATGATCTAGTGATCAAGAAGAATTGAAGAAAATTAGTGTTGGTAAAAAAAATAGTGCTGGAGAAATGAATGGGACTGAAAGCCAATCAATTCCCAGGGCCTGATAATCCACATCCCAAGGTACTAAAGGAGGTGGCCATGGAATAGTGGATGCATTGAACATCATCTTCCAAAATTCTGTAGATTCTGGAACAGTTCCTGCAGATTGGAGGGTGACAAATATAACCCCACTATTTAAACAAGGAGGAAGGGAGAAAACAGGAAATTACAGACTGGTTAGCCTAACATCAGTAGTAGGGAAAATGGTAGAGTCTATTATAAAGGATGTGATAACAGGACACTTAGAAAATATCAAAGGAATTAGACGAAATCAACATGGATTTATGAAAGGGAAATCATGGCCAGGATTTCCTGGTTGGCGAGCAGGGGCTGGGCCTGCTCACTGATGCATAAAGTGACGCAGGAACTCCCTACGTCACCGCGCCCCATTTCAATTTTCAGCTTGGCAGGTGTTCAGCCAGATCAGCTGTGCGCCCACCGACCTGTCAATGGCCTCAATAGGCCATTGACAAAGTAATTAACGTAATTAATGGACCTGCCCATCCATCCAGCAGCATGAGATTTCATGCAGGTTTTTAAAAATGTAATGAAAGTGTATTTAAAAGTGGTGGACATGTCCCAACTCGTGACACCATCACATGAGGGGACGTGTCAAGGAATTTTTTTTTTCTCTGTTTTTAAGATTTTTTATTGTGGAGCCGATCTCCCTGAGGCAGCACTTAGCCTCAGGGAGATGAGTGCGCTCTTTCGTGTGCACGCGGGAAGGAGTGCACTCTCGATTTTGGGATTCCCTCCCCCCCGCCCGCACAGGGAGTGCACAGCGCTTCCTTGTGGACATCACACTGGGCAGGCCTTAATTGGCCCGCCCACATAAAATGGCGGCATGCCCCCAATCAGGGGCGCCAATCAGAGGCGCGCCTCCACTCGCCTAGTCCTGAATTTCCCCCCCAATGGGGTTGGGGGAGGGAATTCTGCCCCATGTTTGACAAACCTAATGGAGTTTTTTGAGGACATAACTAGTACACTAGTTAAGGGAGAACCAGCGGATGTGGTGTATTTGGATTTTCAGAAAGCTTTTGGTAAAGTCCCACATAAGAGGTTAGTGTGTAAAATTAAAGCACATGGGATTGGGGGTAATATATTGGCATGGACTGAGAATTGGTTCACAGACAGGAAACAGAGTAGGGTTAAATGGGTCTTTTTTGGAGTGGCAGGTGGTGACTAGTGGGATACCGCAGGGATCAGTGCTTTGGCCCCAGCTATTCACAATATATATCAATGACTTGGATGAGGGAACCAAATGTAATATTTCCACGTTTGCTGATGACACAAATCTAAGTGGGAATGTGAGCAATGAGGAGGATGTTAAGAGATTTCAAGGTGATTTAGACAATTTGAGTGAGTGGGCAAATGCAGTATAACATGGAGAAGTGTGAAGTTTTCCACTTTGGTAGGAAAAACAGAATGGCAGAGTATTATTTAAATGGTGATAGACTGGGAAACGTTGATGTACAAAGGGACCTGGGTGTCCTTGTACACCAATCACTGAAATCAAGCATGTAGGTGCAGCAAGGAGTTAAAAGGCAAATGGTATGTTGGCCTTCATTGTGAGAGGACTTGAGTACAGGAGCAAGGATGTCTTACTACAGCTGTACAGGGCCTTGGTGAGACCGCACCTGGAGTGTTGTGTGCGGTTTTGGTCTCCTTACCTAAGAAAGGATATACTTGCCATAGAGGGAGTGCAACGAAGGTTCACCAGACTGATTCCTGGGATGGCAGGATTGTTGTATGAGGAGTGATTGGGCCGACTAGGCCTGTACTCACGAGTTTAGAAGAATGAGAGGGGATCTCACTTGAAACGTATAAAATTCTGACAAGGCTGGACAGATATTTTGTTCATTCATGGGATGTGGGCGTCACAGGCTAGGCCAGTATTTATTATTGTTACATTATTATTAGTCCTGGATGCAGGGATGATGTTTCCTCTGGCTGTGGGGCCTAAAACAAGGGGTCATGGTCTGAGGATAAGGGGTAGACCATTTAAGGCTGAGATGAAGAGAAATTTCTTCACTCAGAGTGGTGAACCTGTGGAATTCTCTACCACAGAAAGCTGTGGAGGCCAAATTGCTGAATATATTTAAGAAGGAAATAGATAGATTTCTGAACTCCAAGGTGTCAATGGTGTCATGAAGAGAAGTTAATGTCTATAATATTATTGGAAATTATTTTTTGAAATAGAGTTCTACTGGGGTCTGTGAGTGTGTGTCTTAATTGGATTAAAGCCAGCTAGTCTGGGTGCTTTGATGTATCGTAGTTTTGAGATTTTAATTAGGTAAACATAAGGAGGGTAGAAGGTAAAATGTAAATTTGCATTTGTTAAAAGAAACCATTCAAGACTGCGAGTGAAATCTTGCACCTACCTGGAAGACACCAAGCAATATGTTTATTTTTTTCAGCTTACTAGTGAAATTGGTAGGATGGAAGGATGTTATTGTTAGAAGAGGTAACGTTAAGAGCCTTGTGATACAATGGGAAATTTACATTCAAAGAGAAAGATATGTATAAAGGAGAAAGGAGGATGTGTAGATTCAATAAGTGTGAGAAGCCTCCAGCCTGTAAGCCTCCAGCTGCTGCCTGCAAGGACCCAGAGCTGAAAGAAACTTATTTTGAATGCGACTGTCCAGGGTGTGCTTTGCCAGGTGTCTGTTTAAATCTTGGTGATCTACTGTTGCCTTAATGAGGGTGTAACTGAGAGTCAGATTAATTAGGGGATTTTTGTAGTTATTATAGTAGTAATTTATAGATATGTGTATGTGTTTACAATCTTTCTTGTATTAATAAATGTTTAATTTAGTTTTATAAAAAACCTCTTGAGACTCGGTAGTCTTATTACTACTGAATTCAAAGCCTGCATCTCAAAACATACAAATTACAAAAGTGGGTTCTGACAGTTGTTTCAAGTTTCCTCTGGGATTTGAAAAACTCAGCCGTTACCATCAGCTGTGTCATAATAAAAGGGTATGGGGAGAGAGCAGGAGTGTGGCTTTGAGATGGAGAAACAGCCATGATCATATTGAATGGTGGAGCAGGCTCGAAGGGCTGAATGACCTACTCCTGTTCCTATTTTCTATGCTTCTATGTTACAGTATGACCTCATCAACTTTCAGTGCTTTGTGTATCAGCATTTCCAAGTCTCTTGCTTCTCTATCTGATTTAGTTTCTTATCTTCCAAGGAATGAGCTGCCTCCTACCAAAAGAAAGTATCTCTCACTTTGCTATATTGGATTTCATGGTCATCTCTTCCTGTATATTGGTGCAGTCCCCCCGCGGTATTAGCTATAGTCCCAGAACTTCCAATCTCCGGGCAATCGTTATAGTCCCAGAACTTCCAATCTCCGGGCAATCATATCCCAGAAAATGCATTGGGTGACCCCCCCCCCCCCCCCCGAAAGTCCCCATGCAAGGCTTGCACAGCAATTCCTCAGGAATAGGAATGTAGTAGTGGTGGGGGACAGTATAATTAGGGGATAGATACTGTTCTCTGCAGCCGTGAGCATGAGTCCCAAAGGCTGTGTTGCCTTCTATGTGCCAGGGTTAAGGACATTTCCTCAGGGCTGGAGAGGAACTTGGAGTGGAAGGGGAGGGATCCAGTTGTCGTCGTCTATGTTGGTACCAATAACATTGATAGGACTGGAAAGGAGGTTCTGCTGAAAGAATTTGAACAGTTAGGAGCTCTATTAAAAAGTAGAACCTCCAAGGTAATAATCTCGAGATTACTACCTGAACCACGGGCAAATGGCATAGGGTAAATAAAGTCAAGGAGTTAAATGTGTGGCTCAGAGATTGGTGTGGGAGGAATGGGTTTCAGTTCATGGGGCACTGGCATCAGTACTGGGGTAGAAGGGAGCTGTTCCAGTGGGACGGGCTTCACTTGAATCATGCTGGGACCAGTGTCCTGGCAAATTGAATAACTAGGGCTGTAGAGAGGGCTTTAAACTAAATAGAGGGATGGAGGGTTCTGGAGAGGGGATAAGTAGGCTTACAAAGCAAAAGGATATGGCAACATTGCAGGGTAGCTACTTAGGTAATGATACCTAGAGTGCGACAGGAAGGGACAGAGTGTACAAACATAAAAAGCAGCAGCAAATAGGGTCAAAGGGAGAAAAAATGGTAAGAAGACACAATTAATGGCTCTTTACTTGTATTCAGAATAAAATTAATGAATTAATGGCACAAATAGAGATTAATGAGTATGATCTTATAGCCATTACAGAGACGTGGTTACAAGGAGATCAAAGCTGGGCATTATATATTCGGGGGCATGTGACTTTCAAAAGGACAGGCAGGAAGGAAAGGTGGGGTAGCTTTGTTAGTACAAGATGGAATGAGTACAATAGCAAGAAATGATTTGGATCGGAAGATGTAGAATCCATATGGGTGGAGGTAAGAAATAACAAGGGGAAGAAGACACTGGTGGGAGTCGTCTATAGGCCCCTGAATAGTAGCTATACTGCAGGACAGAGAATAAATCAGGAGATAATGAGGGCATGTAAAAAAGTCAGTACAATAACCATGGGTGACTCTAATCTTCATGTAGATTGGGAAAATCAAATAACTAAACTTAAAGTTTCCACCCAAGAAGTGTCTGCAGATCAACTCGATCATTAATAACACAACTCGACCACCCTACAACACCAGCACAGTGAAACTGAGTCATCTGGCTGAAATGTTTGAGGAAGTCCCGGGCATACAGCTGACAGACAATTGCCCGTGGATGTTGTCTCTATGGACTTCCAGAAAGCATCTGATTAGGTTCCACTTAGGAGATTATCAATAAAACTAAAAGCAAATGGAAGTGGAGGTAACCTGGTGACATGGGCAGGTCACGGGTGGGAAATAGGTCACAGATTCGCAGAATGTGACAAGTGATGTTCCCAGGGGTCTGAAGAGGGGCCTCAGCTTTTCATCATATATATGTATATATATATATATAACATGGGCATGGTAGTAATGTCACTGGACTAGTAACGCAGCAATCCAATCTAATGTTCTCCGTACATGGGTTCAAATCCCACCATGGTAACTAAGGGAATTTAAATTCAACTTAAAAAATTGGAATTGAAGACAAGTCTCAGCAATGGTGACCATGAAACTGCTGTCGATGTTTAAAACCCTTCTAGTTCATTAATGTCCTTTAGGGAAGGAAATCTGCTGTCCTTACCTGGTCTGGTCTACACGTGACTCCAGGCCCACAGCAAAGTGGTTAACTGCTCTCTGAAATGGCCACTCAGTTCAAGGGCGTTTAGGCACAACACCCATATGCCATGAAAGAATAGACATAAAAAATAACTTGGATGAGGAATAGAGCGTAAACTATCCAAAGTTTGCAGAGGGGTTTGGGTGTCCAAGCACAGAAGAACACATGAGTAAGAAGTGATCAAAAAGGCTAATGGAATGTTGGTCTTTATCTCAAAGGGGCTTGGAGATGAAGTGACGCTTCAGTTGGTTCAGACCCACCTGGAGAACTGCATTCAGATCTGAGCATCGTAACTCAGGGTGGGTATATTGGCAATGGAGGAGATATGGTGCTGACTGATATGGGGCTGAAAGGGTTAATATACAAGGCCAGCTTATGTAGGCATGGCCTGTATTCCCTTAACTTTAGGTAATCGAGAGACACGTAGATACCAAGCTATTTAAAATGATGAAAGGATCAGATGAAGGGGAAAGAGAGAAACAAATTCCTTTGGTGGGTGAAATCAAAACAAGGGAGCACAAACTTAAAGTGAGAGCCAGGAGATTGAGGGGTGAATTCAGGAATACCTTTTTTACACCAAGGGTAGGCAAACCTTAAAATCTCTCCTCCAAGAAGCTGTAGATGTTCTGAGACCTCAACGAGACGATTGTGTCTAATTCTGGGCATGATACGGAGAATACCAAGGTTTCGGGGAGGAGAAAGAAGAGTTTATTAGAATCCAACAGGGATGAGGGATTTCAGTTGGAGGTGCTGGAGGTGCTGGGGTTGTTCTCCTTAGAGTAGAAAAGGTTAAGAGGAGATTTAATAAAAATGCTCAAAATTATGAGGGGTTTTTATAGAGCACCTAAAGGAAAAACTGTTTCCACTGGTAGGAGAGTTGGTAATCAGATGTAAAATAAGCAACAAAAGTCAGGGGAGAGGTGTTTCGTCAGTCAGCTGTTATGAGCTGGAAACCACTCACTCAAAGGTGGTGAAAGCAGGTTCATTAGTCAGTTGGATAAATATTTGAAAAGGAGAAATTTTCAGGGCTATGTGGAAAAAGCGGGGAGCGGCATTAATTGAATAGTTCTTTCAAAAAAGCAGCATAGGCATAGAGGGCTGAATGGCCTCCTTCTCTGCTGGACGATCGTACGCTGATGATAGAGAACCACTTACTGGTTGCAAATTCCACACGGAGGAAGCAATTGATGAAACTCTCCAAACTGATCCTTCCTGATGAGTCACCATATCTCAGGACCATGAGTTTGAGTGCAGAGTTAGTGACTTCAAAACCTGAGAGACACAAAGAAAAGATGCAGTGAGAACCACTGGATCAATCGATATTTGTTAACCAACAAGTAAAACAACCATAACACAACAGGGAAAAATTGACATTTACTTTGAGACCAATCGCATTTTATCAACACAACAAATACCTATGTTTTTAACTTATTTTTGATGAATTTAGTGCTCACTGAGATGAGGAGTGAGGAATGTATCAGCCAACAGTGCCAGTGTCAAAAATTCCCGGAACCAGTGAGGCACAGGTTAGATACAGAGTAAAACCTCCACTACACTGTTCTATAACCGTCTCATGACAGGTGCAAGCACAGGGTTAGATACAGAGTAAAGGTCCCTCTATACTGTCCCATCAAACACTCCCAGGGCAGGTACATCATGGGTTAGATACAAAGTGAAGCTCCCTCTACACTGCCCCATTAAACACTCACAAGATAGGTACAAAATAGGTTAGATACAGAGCAAAACTTGCACCACACTGTCCCTTTAAGCACTCTCAGGACAGGTACAGCATGGATTAGATAAGGAGTAAAGGTCCTTCTATGGACTGCAGCAGTTCAAGAAGGCAGATCACTATCACCTTCTCAAGGGTAGTTAGGAATGGGCAATAAATGCTGGCCTAGCCAGCGATGCCCACATCCTGTGAATTAATAAAAAAAATACTGTCCCATCAAACACTCGTAGCACAGATACAGCACTGGTTAGATAGAAACTGTCCCAGCAAACATCCCCAGGGCTGGTGCAGCATGGGTTAGATACAGAATATAGCTCCCTCTATACTGTCCCATTAAACACTCCCAGGACAGGTACAGCACTGGTTAGATACAGAGTAAAGCTTCCTCTATACTGTCCCATCAAGCACTCCCAGGGCAGGTACAGCAAGGGGTTAGATGCAGAGTAAAGGTCCCTCTATACTGCCCCATCAAACTCTCTCAGGACAGATACATACAGGGTTAAATGCAGAGTAAAACTATTGCTATACAGTCCCATCAAACACTCCCAGGGCAGGTACAGCACAGGGTTAAATGCAGAGTAAAACTATTGCTATACAGTCCCATCAGACATGACCATTTTGTCAATGTTCTCCATACTCATTAAAAAATGAGTTCACCTCGAAGTCCCTTTTACTCTAAAGACAAGGCCAGCATCATGAGCCTCTCCTGCAACTTAAACCCCTGATGGCCCATCTAGTGGCATCAGTGGAAAACAAGGAGTAAACTGAGTACTTACCAGCATCCTGCAAGCCGTTGGATAGTTGTGCTGGATACAGCAATCCGGTGCCATTTATATCGCTCTTGTGGAAAAGTTCCTAAAAACAGATAAAACAACTCAGAAACTTCCCCTCCTGAAATCACTGAGGCCTCACTAGTCTGGCAAAAGGACACTTCTTACAGGATTTTCATTATCCCTCCCCCCAGTCAACATTTACACTCCTTCTCCCATCTTGGCTCCTTCTGTCAAATGGGATGGGCAGCACAACCAATCCCGAATCCATCCTCACCTGCATCAACCTAACTGCAACTTTCCAAAAAGGTGGGGGGGCTGGGGTGGGTGGTTAATGGGTCACTGGCTGACAACTAGGGCTGTGAACCTCAGCTGACCTCAAGCGACAGAAACAAGAACCTAGAAGATTCCGCTCTGCGTTGGGGGCAGGCCAGGTGTCCAGGGAATGGAGAGGCAGGAAATTGGGGTGCAAGCCTTCTCCACCTCTTTCCCATCCCGGAGAGATCCAGAGCAAATTGAAACAGAAAGTAGGCTGGCCAGACTTCACTGCCCTCCCCCACTCCTGTCCTGCCTGAGTTTCGGGTGTTTGTGGTGATTCCCCCTCCAGAATACCCACCCTAACCCAGCAATGTACAGGGATGCACATGGCCAGATAGAACTGGAGATTCACCAGAGAGTTTCACTGAACATTTGGAGAGAACTTTTAACTTGTCAGTCTCACTGGCCTATGGCAACCAGCAAAACAGCCTTCGACTGCCCTCCAGCCCTCTGACCCTCCAGCGTCACTCCTGGCATGAGGGTGGCCCCAGATGAAAATGGACCTCATGCAGCAAGTCAGGGGCCATCAAGGTGTGATTCAAGTCATTGCACTACAAGAGGACAGGAGGTTGTGTGTGTGTGCTCAGGGGATGCAAGTCTGAAGGAAGTGGAGTGAGATTCAGCAAATGATTGGACAGGGCATCAGCGATTCCTCTGGCCTATTCCGCCAGCCTGGCAGCTTCTGTGTTATTTTCTCGAGCTAGTCCAGAAATGCCCACATTTAGCGAATTCAATTTCACATCTTGCTACGGTTCGGATTTGAACTCATGACTTTAGATTGTTAGCCCCAGTACCATAACCACTCCCGTACCAAGCAACCCGAGAGGAATTGTTAATCATTTTGGAGTCAAGGCTTAGGGAGATACCCAGAGGAGTGTGGCACAGAGAGACACAACACAGACAGCAAGGTGACAAGTGGACTGGCCATGGTCAAGGATGATGGATTACAGCAGAACTGTAATAAGAGTAAATTGCACGTGTCACATCTTAGTCAGTCAGTCACTAACAAAAACATCTTGTGAGCCTTTCCTTTTTGTTTCATTATACCTTAAAAAGCACCAGCTTTTCCCATAGGCGTCTGAAATCGTGCTTGTCAAGTCTTCCCGTTCCACTGAGCTGTCACCAGTTAAGTCTCGACAATCCGATCACAGTGTGTAAAACAGAAGTGTCATTTTTGCTGCAATTTGTCAGGCAGTTTTGCAGCCAGCTGCTGTGTCTGAAGTGACATAGTGTAACAAGGACATAAAAGCAGCCGCTTGATTGGCACTACATCCACAAACATTCACTCCCTCCAACACCAATGCACAGTAGCAGCAGTGTGCACCATCTACAAGATGCACTGCAACACCAAGGCTCCTTAGACTGCACCTTCCAAACCCACGACCACTACCATCTAGAAGGACAAGGGCAGCAGATACATGGGAACACCACCACCTGGAAGTTCCCCTCCAAATCACTCACCATCCTGACTTGGAAATATATCGCCGTTCCTTCACTGTCACTGGGTCAAAATCCTGGAACTTCTCCCTAACAGCACTGTGGGTGTACCTACACCACATGGACTGCAGTGGTTCAAGAAGGCAGCTCACCACCACCTTCTCAAGGGCAATTAGGGATGGGCAATAAATGCTGGCCAAGCAAGTGACATCCACATCCCATAAATGAATAAAAAAATAATGCGCAGGATAGTATCTAATGAGGCAGGAGGTTGTGGCAATAGGTAGGAGCCAAAAGGAACAGGGGCTAGACCTTGACTGTGTGATTGTGTAAAGCAGGCAACAGTGAATTGACAGCCTGTGTTACATCTCGAGCAGGTTTGATTTCCTTTGGAGCCACTGGAAATTCACATTAAGACATGTAATGCTGGGCAGCTCTGGTGCACTTTTGTCCATTTAACCCAAGTGCATCATTGGCAAGATCTAACCCAGGATGTCTAAGGCTAGTGGAAATTAACTCACGTGTTCATCTGATATATACCTACGCCCGAGTCTGTGATCTCTCAAAATGTGGAGATTACACTGTCTCCTCACCATGACATCCTGCACTTTTCTGAGACAAGAAAGTGTGGGCTGGAGTAGTAAAAACCAAGTCTCATGCAGCCCCCATTCTCACATGGCAGATGGTTAACATGCCAAAGTTACCAGGGCAGGGCACAGGGGGCAGAGCCTTGTTGCTTGTCCACATTTTACTCAATCATTGGAATGTCCAAGCCCCAAAAGCAGGTCAATTCTCCAGTCTCAGGTCTACATCCCTCCACCCCCAGTCTCAGATCCACCCCAAGACTGGTCTGTCTCCACCCCCATAGTCTCAAGTCTACTCTCCCAGCCTGAGGTCTACCTTCCAGTCTCGGGTCTAGGCCGCAGTCTCAGGTCTGCCTCCACTCCCCAATCTTGGGCCTACCTCCCCAGCCTGAAGTTTCTTCCCCCACTCACGAGTTACCACCCACCCCCAAATCCCCCCAGCTTTGGGTCCAACCCCACCACCCCCACCACCCACCCTGCCTCAAGTCCACTCTCCCAGTCTCGGGTCAATCCACTCCAATCTCATTTCGACAATCCCCCATCCCCAACATCTCAGGTCGTTCCCTACACCCCACCCCCCACCTCCTCAACCCCAGACTTAGGTCTACAGCCCCCCACCCCCGCCACACCCCAGTCTCATGTTTACCCTCCAGTCTCAGGTCTGCCTGAGTGTGAACCTGGCAGGCTAATGCATTGCCAGCAGAACTGACCCCTATGCTCCTCCTCCAAGGAAACTGCCTACAAATGGACAACCTCTCTTTGGGCTGCCTTATACTTCAGCACAGACTCTTCCAAATAGCTTCACTGCCTCAAGTGGTCAACAAAACATCAAAACATCCTTCAGTGCCTCATTGGGCAGTGTCACACTCCCTCTTACACTGCACTGGTGTGTATGCCTAAATTAACAGCAATGTAACACCAGGGGAGTGAATGGCTTGGTGGGAAGTGGGGGGGGGGGGAGAGGAGAGGGGGGGGGGGGCAGTGGAAGACAGTGGGAGACAGTGGAAGATGTGAGAGGGCAGGGGAGAGACAACGATACACAGGAAAGGCTGCAGAGCAAATGGGGAGACTTGGCTTGGTGGGGGATGGGATACATTTTCTCCCTTGGTCTCTCACTTATTTGCTGTGAGATCAGAACAGAAGCAATGGAAAACCATGAACTAGAGCACCATCAATGAGAGAAGCCTCCTGCAGAAGTGAGTCCCCATTGGAAGCAAGTTGGAGAGACAGGGGTGTCATCAAAACACAAGGATAACCCTATACAGAGGGGCAGGATGTTAAACAGGTAGGGCCAAGGTCATATACCGGAACGTATGGTGAATTTTGAAGGGGGTAGACTGAAGTTCAAGGATACTTTCATGAGCAGCACAATCCCTCTGCAGTTATCCAGGCTGAAACCTTCTGATGTCTTCTGGTCTGTGGTAAGAAAGAAATAAAATATGGACTCAGTGCAGACAGGGACCATGGCAGATAACAGGCCCAGAAAGAGAAGGAAAGACAATTCAATTACCCGAGCTGGGTCAATTAATCAGACCAGGAGCCATGTGACTCACCTTGCAGCAAGACTTCATTTAAGATCTTCTGTAAACTAACAGCATCGATCTCTGGGCCCTGTAGATCAAAGACACAGTGTTGTTTAACTGGGAAATGATTGTGAATTTTACCCTTTCCTCTCTGGGATTGGGGTACAGTGGGTCACACACTGTCCTTTCCCCTCTGGCACTGGATGGTACACTGGGTCACACACTGTCCTTTCCACTCTGGGACTGGGTGGTAAACTGGATCACACACTGTCCTTTCCCCTCTGGGACTGGGTGGTACACTGGGTCACACACTGTCCTTTCCACTCTGGCACTGGGTGGTACACTGGGTCACACACTGTCCTTTCCACTCTGGGACTGGGTGGTAAACTGGATCACACACTGTCCTTTCCCCTCTGGGACTGGGTGGTACACTGGGTCACACACTGTCCTTTCCACTCTGGCACTGGGTGGTACACTGGGTCACACACTGTCCTTTCCACTCTGGGACTGGGTGGTACACTGGGTCACACACTGTCCTTTCCCCTCTGGGAGTCGGTGATACACTGGGTCACACACTGTCCTTTCCACTTTGGGACTGGGTGGTACACTGGGTCACACACTGTCCTTTCCCCTCTGGCACTGGGTGGTACACTGGGTCACACTGTCCTTTCCACTCTGGGACTGGGTGGTACACTGGGTCACACACTGTCCTTTCCCCTCTGGGAATCGGTGGTACACTGGGTCACACACTGTCCTTTCCACTCTGGGACTGGGTGGTACACTGGGTCACACACTGTCCTTTTCACTCTGGGACTGGGTGGTAAACTGGATCACACACTGTCCTTTCCCCTCTGGGACTGGGTGGTACACTGGGTCACACACTGTCCTTTCCACTCTGGGGCTGGGTGGTACACTGGGTCACACACTGTCCTTTCCCCTCTGGGAGTCGGTGATACACTGGGTCACACACTGTCCTTTCCACTTTGGGACTGGGTGGTACACTGGGTCACACACTGTCCTTTCCCCTCTGGCACTGGGTGGTACACTGGGTCACACTGTCCTTTCCACTCTGGGACTGGGTGGTACACTGGGTCACACACTGTCCTTTCCCCTCTGGGAATCGGTGGTACACTGGGTCACACACTGTCCTTTCCACTCTGGGACTGGGTGGTACACTGGGTCACACACTGTCCTTGTTCCTCTGGGACTGGGTGGTAAACTGGTTCACACACTGCCTTTTCCCCCCTGGGACTGGGTGGTACACTGGGTCACACACTGTCCTTTTCCCTCTGGGACTGGGTGGTACACTGGGTCACACACTGTCCTTGTTCCTCTGGGACTGGGTGGTACACTGGGTCACACACTGTCCTTGTTCCTCTGGGACTGGGTGGTACACTGGGTCACACACTGTCCTTTCCCCTCTGGGACTGGGTGGTACACTGGGTCACACACTGTCCTTGTTCCTCTGGGACTGGGTGGTACACTGGGTCACACACTGTCCTTGTTCCTCTGGGACTGGGTGGTACACTGGGTCACACACTGTCCTTGTTCCTCTGGGACTGGGTGGTACACTGGGTCACACATGCTTGAGCTGGACTCGGATGCTTCTGGTAGTGCACAGAGTGTTGAAGGGAGGCACGGAAGTCCTGAGGTGGATGAACGCATTGCAGGAAATAATTAATCCAGAGACACCAGCTGCTTGTGGTGCGAAGGAGTCCCAAGTTCCCAATATCAGCAGTTAAAGTGTTTTCCTGTATCCAGTCAACCTCACTGCCAGGGTGGGGTGGGAACAGGGGGAAAAGGAATGGAGGGTTAAGGAAAGAGGACATACCTGAGCGACGGGTGACCTGGGAGACATGGGGAGCGGAAACCCCTCTGACCAGCTGTCGTGTTGCTTGTGGGCTCGGGATGACCAGGCCTAGGCAGAAAGAAGCGAGTCGGTGGAGCTTAGACTCTACATCGTGGGTTCGCAGTGTGACCAGCTTAAAATGGATGAGCGGACAAGGAGGGAAACTGGGATATGAATGTAAGTGATTATGTGCAATGATTCATCAATATCTCGATTACTGTTGAATTGTGTGCCTATCAGGGTGGTAGACAGTAACCTCGGTCGGCCTTCATCTGACAATTCATACGTTCATATTCTCAGGAGGAGCCTTGTAACCCAGGGGGGAAAAAAAACTAACTCATGAGAGTGAATGCCGCAGAATCCTTCCATCCAGGAGCGGAGTTTGAACAAATGTGGTGGTGAGGTGAGGTACATCACTGGCCCTTCATCCTGTGTCACTGTGTGCATCTGATGTGCTTCAGTCTACTCCAGATTGATAAAGTCTGAGCTTGGGGACTGGGTGGGGGCACTACCAGCCCAGTCTTTTGTCTGCGTGTGAATCTAGAGCACATACCTGCCAATAACATGGCACAAAATCAGGAATCTTATTTTCATGGGAGAAACGTGAATGTCATGCCTGTGTGATGACCTTTGACCTGTAAACAGTTTGGCAATGGAAAATTGCAATTTCTTTTAAATGTCTAGGGAATCTGTAATTGTTTTAAAGAATGTTTGAAAAGGACTTGTTAGAGTTTGCACCAATTGTAATTTTCTTGGATAATAAGAAACACTGGCCCTTGTGACCCGGTGACCCTTGGAAGCAGTACCAACAGGAAGGAAGTTAAGGCCATAAACTATGTGGCTGGCAGACACAAAGGAGAGCTAGAGGCAGAAGGTGATCAGCACACAGACACAAAGAATTGTTGCAACAGGACATAATTATCAAAGTCCTGGTGTAATTAGGAGCAAGCTGAGTTCTCTACAAAAAAGGTCAGTTTTCTGTTTGGCAGAAAGAAAAATAGAATTCCTGAAGTTCTTGTGGAAGCAATGCATGACTGAGCTAAAAGGGACTGAACTCTAATAGTGGTGTGAATAGCTCAGGCATAGAAACATAGAAAATAGGAGCAAGAGGAGTTCACCCTGCCTTTTAAGACTGCTCCGCCATTCAATATCATCATGGCTGATCCTCTATCCTAACCTGTACTCCCGCTCTCTCCCTATACTCCTTAATGCCTTTAGAGTCAAGAAATCTATCTAGTTCCTTCTTAAATATATTCAGTGACTTGGCTTCCACAGCCTCCTGTGCCATGCAAAAGAGCTGAGAGTTTGAGTCAGAGGACCACACCATGAACCAGGCATTGTTGGTTGGTTGGTTTAAAGGGAACTCTGGATAACTATGCCATCAGGACTGATGTGATCTGAGTGAGGGAGGGTCGGTGTTAACCATATCTGGGGATCTCAGCTGGAATACGGCTCTTTTGAGGGACGACTCGATTGAGTGGGAATGTGAGTGATCCTATATACCGGAGGCTGAGTTGGAAAGACGGGGAGGTTGCACATGGTGCCACAATTGTGTGCGGTGCAGGGGGTGATGGGGGTGTTTGCAGGTTGTGTAAGACATATCTTTATTGTCTCGGCCATTTAAAGTGAAATTTACCTTTTTATTTGAAGTACATTTGCTTGTTAATTCATGTGTAATTTGTGGTTCTGACTCGTATTAAACTTGTTTAATCTTGTTGATAATTTCTTCATTTGGGGGTCATTCAGTAAAATTGGTTATTTTGGCTTATGGTGGCAATACCTGTGTTCTTCTGAAGTTAGGGCACATTACTGGGGCAGTGTAAAGGGACAATTCTGCTATGAAGAATCAATTCTAAAGTTAATCTGACACTCCCCCTAGTCTCCCCACCACTGCCCCTACCCCCCATTCTAGTGTCAGCCTCAGTTCAGTGGTGATATTCTTACCCACAAGTTAATAGTTCA
Organism: Isurus oxyrinchus; assembly: GCA_026770705.1. NCBI lineage: Eukaryota > Metazoa > Chordata > Chondrichthyes > Lamniformes > Lamnidae > Isurus > Isurus oxyrinchus. The sequence continues at coordinate 175,699,140 of JANJGN010000006.1, read as the reverse complement.
TGACTTCAAGCACACTCCAGGCCAACACCAAGGGAGCACAGTCACACAGATGAGATCTTAAGGTGAATCCCTGGTCGGGTGCTTGTTGTTGCACTATTTGAGGGAGCTAGCATTTACTCTCTAACCTCCAAAATATCAAAAGAAAAAGTTGATTAACTGGTCATTTATCTCACTGTTATTTGCATGTTAATTAGTTCTCATGGTTAACCTAAAACAACAGCAATTATACATGTCCACACATTGCACAAGAATGGTAAGCAGCTTACCTCCATTGCGATAGGGGACATTGGGCTGGGGGACAGAGAGGGGCTCAAACTATTAGACCTGTCGAAACTAGGTGTTGACCATGTTGGCTGTAGGCTCTGTGAGGAGGCAAAGAGAATGTGGATGAATGTGAAGTGTGCACAGAACCTCACCTGGGTAGCCTCTCTCTCCAAAACTAGGTGAGTCAGACAGTGAAATAATCCATGAGTGTCAGCCCTGGGACAGTAACACTCTCACCTGACATGGACGCCAGGCTTCAAGACCTACTCCACATACTTCAACACGTAGCCCTGGCTGACATGCCAATGCAGTACTGAGGGAGTGCTGCACTGTCAGTGATAGTGTTTTGCTTGAGCCATTTTACCGTAAGAACAGGAATCAGCCATTCAGCCCCTCGAGCCTGTTCTGTCAATCTGTTATTAAATCATGTCTGACCTGAACCTAAGCTCCATTGAAACGTCTTATCTTTATAACATGGGAGGCCCTGTGACACAGTGGGTAGTGTCTCTGCTTCTGAGCCAGACCTCCCCAAGACTTGACGGCCAAGGAAGGTGCATTCAGAACACTGCCAAGCAGGATGAGTTTTAACATCCTCCAACATGCACCAATGGCAGGCGGTAAGAATGGGAGATGTTCCTGGTCATCCATGTGATGGAAAGAAAGATGGGGCCTCTACCATCACTATCCCATAGCTCCGGATTCCAATATGCTTGCAAGAGTCTATGTTGCCACAGAAACCAGCATTCCCTGAGTGACGTCTAACACACCACCGCAACCTCTATAACTCTCACCGAGTAAAAACGAATGGTTCTCAGCCTTGAAAGACCGGTTAACCCTCAGCATTGATAGCGTTTTGAGGGAGCGAGTTCCAGGTTTACACTAACCTTTTTTCTGAAGAAGTGCTTCCTGGTTTCTCTCCTAAATGGCCTTTCTCTGATTCCATGATTGTGCCCCCTATTCTGGATTTCCTCCACCAGACTATAAGACCATAAGACATAGGAGCAGAAATTAGGCCATTCGGCCCATCGAGTCTGCTCCACCATTCAATCATGGCTGATAAGTTTCTCAACCCCATTCTCCTGCCTTCTCCCCGTAACCTTTGATCCCCTTACCTTTCAAGAACCTATCTATCTCGAACCTATCAGAGCGAATCATTTCTCTCTATTTACTGTATTGAATTGCTTAATCATTTTAAAATCTTCAGTTATATCAACTTCCTGAGCCCAAGGGAATACAAGCCAACTTTATTAACCTGACTGCATAATTTAACCCTTTTAGTCCCAGTATCTGTGCTGTGCTCCCTCTAAGGTCAATGCATCCTTCCTGACAGACAGTGGATATAGACAAATTCCCATGGATTTGTGTCATGAGACTGCCTGGCCCTGGTAGTTCAGTCTCTGGTAAGAGCTATGATTTACCTTCCAACTGCCTGCTCAGCTCATGTCAGTCCCCTCTCCAGTGGATCCAGTGTTTCTAGAGCTCAGCTCTCTCTATCTCTCTCTATTACTCTCTCCATCTCTCTCTGGTCAGGATTTTACAGCCCCTCCTGCCCGGCGGGATATTAGGGTCCCACCGAACTAAATGGAGATTTAAAAGGCTCACCGCATCCGCCAGGGGAAGACAAGCCACAGCAGGGCTGTAAAATCCTAGTCTCTCTCTCTCTCGCTCTCTCTATCTGTCTTGAATCCAGTGTTTCTGGACAGTCTAATTCTCTGCATTTACCTAACCTACATTGTGATAAAGTTGGTGCACTGAACTGGTTTCTTGTAAGAAACAGTAAACTTTATTTACAGAGCTCCTGATGAAGCTACAAGCTTGTACTGAGACCAAGGCTAGAAAACTCCACCCCTAAGATTACCTGTGCTTAGGGCTGACTTGTCTGTACAGTCACATGATCCCCATAACAGTATAAAAGGTTTTACTTACAATCACTACATACATATAGAACATTAGCATTAAAACATTGACAACACTCACCTGGGCATACTTGTCGAAGATCTGTTCCCAAGAGCCGTTAACATTTCTGTTCAGTACCAACTGAGAGAGAGAGATATCACAATAAAGAAAAGACCACACATTTCCACACATGATCAGCCCAATGCTTGTCTTCTCCTTTTCCTGGCTGTCAGTGTACTTGAACCACTGAATGTCTCTGAACAGGACAGAGGAAGGAGATGATCAACACTAGGCCTCACAGCCTGTCACAAACTCCTAGGAGTTACAAAGGAGCGGACCCACATTCCCCAAGGACCTCTGAGGAATGGAGGGGCTGCTGCCTTTTGCCAAGTACAGAAACTGAACAGTGGGAAGGTTCTAAGCATCTGTGGAGTGGGAAAGGGCGGGATCGAGGGCTACACATGTTGTGAGAGGCTTGCCTTTGGTGTCCCTCCTTGACCTTTGGGCCACCCCCACCCCTGACTCTGTGCCTCGCAACCATTTCCCCCCAGCATCAAAGCCATTTCTCGCACACACTTTGGCATCACTTACTCCGCCTCAGATTAACGGGGGCAGAGAGGCACACAGTGTAGGTGGGACCCACACTCCTATAGGCCCCCTAAGACCCAATGCTAGGACATGAATGAAGGAAAATAAGTTATATGACCTGTTTCTCTCATGTTCACTGCATCCTAACACATTCTCCTGTCTGACAATGTCTTTCCATTAAATTCCAGACATTTGGAAGCTTCCATTTGTTTCGACTCCAATCTCCTCTCCCAGGCTTCAACGGACACCAAAGGATTAAATTCTAAAATATTTTCATTGAGACCACACTAAATTACTGGACACTTCCCTGGCTTATCAGCTGTGGCTCAGTGGGTAGCACTTTCGCCTCTGAGTCAGAAAGTTTAATTCTCACTCTAGAAACTTGAGCTCCAGTGCAGTACTGAGGGAATGCTGCACTGTCAGCGGTGCCGACTTTCAGATTGGATGTTGAACCTGGGTCCTCGGACGGATATTAAAGATCCTCGGACACTATTTGAAGCAAAGTTTGGGGAGGGGGGTTTGTCCCTGGTGTCCTGGCCAATAACTATCCCTCAATCAACATCGCTGAAACAGATTATTTGGCCATTTATTTCACGCTGATAAGGGGAGCTTGCTCTGCAGAAAGTGCCGTAATTCTAATGGCTGTGACATAATTTGGGATGTGAAAGGGGGTTTATCATCTACAAGATGCGCTGCAGTAATTTGTCAAGATTTCTTCCTTCACTGTCGCTGGGTCAAAACCCTGGAACTACCTCCCTAACAGCACTGTGGGTGTACCTACACCACATGGACTGCAGCGGCTCAAGAAGGCAGCTCACCACCACCTTCTCAAGGGCAGTTCGGAATGGGCAATAAACACTGGCCTAGTCGACAACACCCGCATCCCATAAATAACTTAAAGTTTGTTCACTCTTTACATGTCTCGGTGAGAAACTGGTGGGTACCATAGGATGGTGGAGATTAGAGTTGGAACTTGTCCCTCTGCAAGAAAAGATATAAAGCATGTTATATATTCAGTTTTTAATACATATTCAATCAAACTGCTTAAAACAGAGAGGGGGAAAGCACAAGACCGTTTCTGACCTGATATTGATGGGTCCCCAGTCTACCTGAAATGTTGGAGCTCATCCATTGACAGGATGTGTGTTGTTGGAAAGGCTGGCATTTATTGCCAATGCCCTAATTGCCCCAAGAAGGTGATAGGCAGCCTTCTTTTTGAACAGCTGCAGTCCATGTTTGTAACAGTTTGATACAACTGACCGTCCTGCTAGACCACCATGCAGGGGGCAGTGACCAGTCAACCATGTTAGAGTGGGACTGGAGTCACATACAGTCTAGACTGGGTAAGGGCAGCAGCTTTCCTTCCCTAAAGAGCATTAGTGAACCATGAAGTCTTTAGGACAAATCCAGCAATTTTTTTTTTATGCCAGTCCACAAATCGTCGGATTTATTCAATTTCCCAGTTTGGGATGGGGGCACATCAACTCCCAATCTCCAGGCTGCTTGTCCAGAAACAATAACAACCGGGCTGCACACCTTTCCTTACCCACACTGCTGATCCTCGGAGGTGCCTGCACCCAGTTTCCAATTCCTTACATGGATTTCTCAGTCTAGGGGAACAGAGAGTAAAATGGACAGAGAGGAAGAGGGAGGAAGGTGAAAATGTCCAAAAAGGATGAAACAATAAATTACTTTGGGTAATTTCCCTTTTGGAAGTAGGCACGGAGGAGGAACTTAGTTTCTTCATTGGGGTTGCAGGTACTTGGCACCAAGACATAAGTGCCCGGTCCCAGCTCGTAGGTTTCGCTGACCTCCCTGCTATTCTGGTATGTTGGCTGTTTTACCAGGTAACTCTCATCCAAGAGCATCTGTGGCAACTTCTCGTTCTGTACCTGGAACTGACATGGAAAGGAAGAAGAGTTAGTAGGATCATATCGCAGCACAGAGGAGGCCATTCAGTCCATCTTGCCTGTGCCAAGTCTCTGGAAGGGCTACCCAATCAGCCTCCCCTGATCCCCTGGCATTTCCCCATAGATTTTAACAATGGGTGGAGTTTAATGTTCCCCACCCCCAGAAGTGGGACAGAGAGTGTGATCAGGCAGGAAGGTACTTTATTTAACCAGTGGCTGGTGGGGGCCAAGCCATGCAGGTATACCACCAGGAGTACTCATGAGTAGGCCTGGGGTCTGATGGGGGCATTTCTCCCTGCCAGGCACTCGGTGCCTAATGGATATACCCACTGGTGGGAATGGAGGGATCCTGAGTATGAACACCCCCCTCCTCCCCCCCCCACCCCCCCCCCCCCCCCCCCCCCCCCCCCCACCCCCGACCCTCCCCACTGTCACCGACCATCAAATCAACCCCCTCTCCTCTTTGCTGTCTGGCCCTGGTGAACCTGCCAACTCAACTTATTTCTGGAGCTCCATCACTGATCCTCAAGCCTATAGGCTGGGCTGCAGTAACAACAGTGGCCACTACAGCTGGTGGCGCTGCTGGTACTGGAGACCCTGCCTCTGATTGGGCAGCAGCTTTCAGGGGCAGGACATCCTCCACACGCTAGGATTTCTGTGGGAAGGAGCCAGGCAGTCCAATGGTGGGCATGTAAGGACACGACTGGACTTAATCCTGTTGGGCTTCCCAAAACTGACCATGGTGGAGTGGACACTGGTTTTCAAGCCGGTGGACAGGCCCCCACTGCAACCATTAAATTCCGCCCATTGTAGCATTAACTAGGACTATTGGTCAATGAAAGCTCCTATGCATTGAGTGTACATGTAAAGAATCAGCCAAAACAAAGCATGAAATAAAAATATAAAAAATAAATACTTACGGTGGGAGGAACCTGAGGGGAAAAAGAGAGAGAAGAGAATGTCAGCTGTACGGTGTGTTCGCTGAGCAGTGCCCTCATTTGATTCCATATTTATCCCTTTGCAGGTTGCAAGTTACCAATTGTCACAAGCCATCCTCTGGAGATGCGAAGGGCAGAAGGTGTTGAGCCAAATTTTGAAGTCAAGACAACGGCCAGATTAATAATGCTTTCTATTCAGAGTAAATAGTACAGCAACTTTGGGTATTGAGGTCCAGAATATAAAAGCAGGATGTAATGATGGAAGTGTATAAAACGCTGGTGAGGCCACAGCTGGAATTGTGTACACAGTTCTGGTCACCACATTACAATAAGGGACATAATTGCTCTGGAGAGAGTGCAGAGGAGATTTACAAGAATGTTGCCAGGGCTTGAAAATTGCAGCTATGAGGAGATATTGGATAGGCTGGGCTTGTTTCTCTTAGAACAGAGGAGGCTGAGGGGTGACTGATTGAGGTGTACAAGATTCGGAGGGGTCTAGATAGGGTAGACAGGAAAGACCTGCTTCCCCCTAGCTGAGGGGTCAATTACCAGGGGGTAAGGTGATTGGTAGAAGGATTAGAGGGGACATGCAGAAAAACCTTTTCACCCAAAAGGTGGTGGGTGTCTGGAGTTCACTGCCTAAATTGATGGTTGAGGCTGAAACACTCAACTCATTTAAAAGGTACCTGGATCTGCATCTGAAGCGCTGTAACCCGCTGGACCAGGTGCTGAAAAGTGGGATTAAAATGAGCAGCTAGTTTCCTTTTTCTCCTTTTGGCCGGCGTAGACATGATGGGCTGAATGGTCTCTTTCTGCGCTATAACTTTTCTATGGGTCTATGATTCAGCCAAGGGGTAGATGTGGCCTTAAATATGAATATCCACAAGTCATGTCTGAGTTACACTGTTCTCCATTAACTTTACCCTTCATCTCCCTGGTATTTTTAGGAACTTGCTGTATTTTTCAAAACAGCCCATCGGGATGTTAAGGGGAAAAGTTTGGATCATTTGAGAGATACAATTTCCTCTGGTCGAGGTATCTGGGACTGGGTTCATCGTCTAAGAATTGGACCTAGTGGAATTAGGAACCACTCGACCCACAGAGGATGGTAGGAGTTTGATCTGACGGGCACCAAAAATTTACTGCTGCAAACTCAGGGCTGCATTTGTCAGCAAGATTTTTAAAATAGTCACTTTTATATTTTAACTCTTTTCTTTCTATTCCTTTCTGTTTTATTATTCTCTCTTAATCCCATTACCCACCACCCCTCCACCCCCGTCTCTTTATCTCTCTTTCCATATCTGATTTGATGCTGAATTCACTCCTTTTAATTCTAGCTTCTTCTCAGTCCTTTTCTTTCTCAATCCTTAAATCTCATTGTTCACTCAGGTTGCAGATGTCCTCCTTCCTTCACTGCTCTGACACAAGCTCATCTTTCCACCGAATTTGTGGGCAAAAATGTTTGTTGCTGAAAGGTACAGGAGCAGTCCCAACTAATGGCTGACACTGCTAAATAGGAACAGGAGTGGGCCATTCAGCCCCTCCAGCCTGCATCCTGGACACAGCAAACTCTGGGGGTTAGAGCGAGTGCAGGATCATCATACATGGAGCCATAGGGGCTGAGCAACATTAGCAGGGAGGAGGTGAGAAAGAAGTCAACTTGGAGAGGGAAGGAGAGGGAGAGAGAGAGACATATCCTGAAAATGCTTTGACTGTTGAGTATTGAAACCGTTCACTTGCCCCTTCATCACTCTTCTGTGGGGCTTTGAGAAAAGCTGGCCAGGCTGCCACGCCAATTGTCAGCATTTCAATGAATTAGGAGCAGCAGTAGGCCACTCGGCCCCTCAAGCCTGCTCTGCCACTTAAAAAGGACCGTGGCTGATCTGATTGTGACCTCAACGTCATATTCCCACCTACCCCGCACCCCCCCCCATAGCCTTTCGCTCCCTTACTTATCAAGGATCCTTCTAGCTCAGCCTTGAAAACATTCGCAGACCCTGCCTCCCCACCTTTTCAGGAGGGGAGTTCTGAGGCACAATAGCGCACTGGTAGGGTGGGTGCGCGCCCGAACAGAACGAGCGTAAAATGACACACAACGACGCAGGCAAGCATCCCGAAGTCATCACGCACTGGTGTGATATTTCAGTGGGCGGACGCACACAGGAGTCAGCAGCGTGCCTGCCGACAATTAACAGGCCCATTAAGGCCATCACAGCTCTAACTAAATTAAACTTTTCACTGCCCGTCCAACCTTACGGCTGGTGGCAGGCGAAAAGGCCAAGTGGCCTTTGGATTTTTTTTGCAAAACCTCATCTAATTTTTCAAACTAATTTCTAACATGTGACAGAGTCACGTGAGGGGACATGTTATTAACACTGATATTTCTTTACTTTCCGTTGTTCAGCCCCCCGAGGCAGCTCTGTACCTCAGGGAGCTTTTACTGCATGCACCCCCGCGCATGCCCCCCCCCACCCCCCCTCCTCCTACCCCCACCCCGGCGGCACTGAGCCGCTGCAGCGCCCGATTCACACCCACTGGCCGGTAATCGGCCATCCGGCATGAAATCCATGGTGGGGTCTGAGCGCGGACAGCTGGCCGCTTCACGACTGCTCCCGGCCAGCCCGATGTGCCCACCCCACGAGGGCAAAATTCTGCCCGTTACCTTGAATAGGAAGCAGGCGATGTAAAAATGAGGGCTTCTATTTCGCCTCCGGTCCCTTGGCTTCTGCAGGAGGCACACGATGAAGGGGCAGCTGTTCGTCTCTTTCTCCATATCATTCTCGGTCAAAGTCACGGTGTACTGTGGATTCATGTGAAACATTCCTGTCGAAATAAATGGGGAATTCATACCACAAGACGCTGGCACCATGTTTCAGATGAGGAAATAAAACCAAGGCCCTGTTTGACCCCATCGAGTGGACATATTCCGTGGGACTATTTCAAAGAAATGTCTTCACTCAGAGGGTTATAGTGTTTGGAGCTCTCTTCCACAAACAAAAACTAATACCAGATCAGTTCTAAAACTCTAAAGGGTGGGATTTTCCAGCCCCACATGCGGCCAGGATCACCCGGTCCCGCGGAAAGTCAATGGACTTCTGGCTGGGCCACCAAATCTCCTACAGTGGATCCCATCACAACGAGGCGGGAAAATCCCGGACAAAGACTGACTTGTTTTTGTTAGCCAAAGGCATTGAGGGATATGGGGCAAAGGCAGGTAAATACGAGGGAGGCGATGGTGTCGTGGTATTGTTACTGGACTAATAACACAGAGACACAGGATAATGCTCTGGGGACCCAGGTTCCAATCCCCACCTGGCAGATGGTGGAATTTGAATGCAGTGAAAATCTGCAATTAAAAGTCTAATGATGACCATGAATGAATGAAAAAAGTTCATAGATCAGCCATGATCTCATTGAATGGCAGAGCAGGTGCGAGGGTCTCCTCTTGTTCCAATGTTCCTGCATAGCACGGGAATTCTCCCCAGTCTTCTGGCCAATATTACTAACTCAACCAATGTCATTAAGAACAGGTTAACTGATCATTATCACACTGCTGTCTGTGGGATCTTGCTGTGCGCAATTTGGCTCTCACGTTTCCTACAACGTAACTGTTTCCACAACAGTGACTACACTTCCAAAAAGTGTTCGATTGGCTTTAAACGTGTCTTGGGCTATGCTGAGCTCATTAAGGCAGGTCTTTGTTTTTCTGTCAACTCCAGACCTGCAACTCCACCACATCACCCGCCCCTCCCCATGTCAATCTCCTAGCTCTGTCTATAGCTGTTTGGCCTGCGTGAAGACCTGTGTTGTAGCTGATACTGAAGCAGCCTGTGTTCATATGCAGCACGACCTGGACAACATTCAGGCTGGAACAGATAAATGGTCAGCAATAATCACACCACACAAGTGCCAGGCAATGACCACCTCCAGCAAGAGAGAATCCAACCATCACCCCTTGACATTCAATGGCATTACCATCACTGAATCCCCCACTATCAACATCCTGAGGGTTATCATTGACCAGAAACTGAACTGGACCAGCCATCTAAATACTGTGGCTATAAGAGCAGGTCAGAGGCTAGGAATTCTACAGCCAGTAATTCACCCCCTGACTTCCCAAAAGCCTGTCCACTATTTACACGGCACAAGTCAGGAGTGTGATGGAATACTTTCTACTTGCCTGGATGAGTGCAGCTCCCACAACACTCAAGAAGCTTGACACCATCCAGGACAAAGCAGCCCATTTGATTGGCACCACATCCACCACCTTCAACCTTCAGCCCTGTTCAGAGGGTGAGTGAGGTATGGGACAGCGTGGGGACTTCAGCTGGGACATTGAATATATTCTGAAGGAAATCTTTGAAATGCGATGGGGGAAAGCTGGGGAGTGGTACTCAGGCGAACAGCTCTTGCAGAGAACTGGCACAGGTCCTGAGGGCTGAATGGCCCCTTTCTGTGCTGCCACCATTCGATGAGTCTATGAAATTCAAGGTTCTGTCAGACAGCTTTGCACTCCACAAGGGCATCAAGGGGAATACAGGCAAATGGAGTTAAAGTCACAATCAGATCAGGCATGACCTTACTGAGTGGGGGTGCAGGCTGAATGGACCACATGGCCTCCTCCTGCTCCCATTTCTTATGAGCTTATATTATGTTCCCAGCCCTGTCACTTTACATTCAGGCTGCTTGTGCTGGGCTCCATTTGGGTGGTGTCATTTACCATCTCCAGCCCAGTTTGTTGAACGCCTGCCATCCTGACCAGCATTACCAGATCAACTGGGGAACTCAGGAGTCAGGAATCAATGGACCTCAGGAATCGGAAAGACCTGAATACTGTGGAATGGGGGATTTGAGGAGGGGGAAACTAGAGTGTAGGAGCTCAGGGAGAGGAAGAATGTGGCATGGGGATTCAGGGGTAAGAGACTGGAAAATGTGTGACCAAGGAGAGAAGTTAGTGAGGAATGGGAGCTCGGGAAAGAGAGATGAGGAATGATGGGATTGGGGAGGGATGGAGACTGGGAATGGAGATCAGGGAGAAATGGAGACTGGGGAATGGGAATCAGGGGGAGATGGAGAACGGGGAAGGGGGATTGGGTGAAATAGAGATTGGGAATAGGATCAGGAAGAGATGGAGGTTGCGGGAGATAGAAACTGGGAATGGAGATCTTGGGCATATGGAGATGGCAAATGGGGATGAGGTGGAGATGGAGACAGGAAAATGAATCAGGCGGAATTAGAGACTAGAGAATAGGGATTAGGGGGGATGGAGACTGGGAAATAAGGATCGGGGGAGATGGAGACTGGGGAACGGGGATCAGGGAGAGATGGAGATTGATAAATGTGGATCAGGGAGAGATGGAGATTGGTGAATGTGGAACCGGGGCAGTGGAGACTGGGACTGGAAATCAGATGGAGATTGGGGATGGGGATCAGAGGGAAATGGAGAGTGGGGAATGGGATAGGGATTAGAGACTGGGGAATAGGGATCATTAGGAAATGGAGACTGGAAATGGGATCATGGGGAGAGAAGACTGAGAATGGGATCAGGTGGTGCTGGAGGCTGGGGAATGGGGATCATGGAGCGTTGGAGACTGGGGAATACGTATCAGGAGAGACAGAGACTGAGAATGGGAATCGGCAGGGTGGATATTGGGGAATAAGTATCAGAGGGAAATGGAGAGTGCGGAATGGGATCATGGGAAGATAGAGAGCGGGATTGGGAATCAGTGGGAGATGGAGACTGGGGAATCATGACTCCGTTGAAAATAGAGAATCAGGTGACATTTGTTTAGGCTTTTCACAGATGTGGTTAAAGCATCACATGATCTAATGTCCAGGGATGGCTGAATAGAGTTGGGCACCGTATTCCCAACCCCACATTATTACTTTCATTGGTGCAAACAGTCTACCTTAACCCCTCTCTTTTCCTCTGAGTTGCAAGATTGTGGGTTCACATCCACTGAAAAGACTTAAGTATGTAATCCAGGCTGAAATTATTGTTAATTCATTCACGGGATGCGTGTTTCGCTGGCTGGGACAGCATTTATTGATCTTCCCTAGTTGCCCTTGAGAAGGTGGTGGTGACCTAGCTTCTTGAACCGCTGCAGTCCATGTGGTGTAGGTACACCCACAGTGCTGTTAGGAAGGGAGTTCCAGGATTTTGACCCAGCAACAGTGAAGGAACGGCGATATGTTTCCAAGTCAGGATGGTGAGTGATTTGGAGGGGAACTTCCAGGTGGTGGTGTTCCTATCTATCTGCTGCCCTTGTCCTTCTGGATGGTAGTGGTTGTGGGTTTGGAAGGTGCTGTTGAAGGAGCCTTGGTGAATTCCTGCAGTGCATCTTGTAGATGGTGCACACTGCTGCTACTGTGTGTCGGTGGTGGAGGGAGTGAATGTTTGTGGATGGAGTGCCAGTCAAGTGGGCTGCTTTGCCCTGGATGGTGTCGAGCTTCTTGAGTGCTGTTGGAGCTGCACTCATCCGGGCAAGTGGAGAGTATTCCATCACACTCCTGACTTATGCCTTGTAGATTGTGGACAGACTTTGGGGAGTCAGGAGGTGAGTTACTCATCGCAGGATTCCTAACCTCTGACCTGCTCTTGTAGCCCCAGTATTTATATGGCTAGTCCAGTTCAGTTTCTGGCCAATGGTAATCCCCAGGATGTTGAACATAGGGGATTCAGTGATGCTAATGTCACTGAATGTCAAGGGACGATGGTTAGATTTTCTCTTGTTGGAGATGGTCATTGCCTGACAATTGTGTGGCACGAAATTTACTTGCCACTTGTCAGCCCAAGCCTGGATATTGTCCAGGTCTTGCTGCATTTGGACATGGACTGCTTCAGTATCTGAGGAGTTGCGAATGGTGCTGAACATTGTGCAATCATTAGTGAACATCCCCACTTCTGACTCTATGATGGAAGGAAGGTCATTGAAGAAGCAGCTGAAGATGGTTGGGTCTGGGACACTACCCTGAGGAACTCCTGCAGTGATGTGCTGGAGCTATGACTGACCTCCAACAACCACAACCATCTTCCTTTGTGCTAGGTATGACTCCAACCAGTGGAGAGTTTTCCCCCTGATTCCCATTGACTCCAGTTTTGCTAGGGCTCCTTGATGCCACACTCAGTCAAATGCTGCCTTGATGTCACCTCACCTCGGGAGTTCAGCTCTTTTGTCCATATTTGATCCAAGGCTGTAATGAGGTCAGGAGCTGAATGGCTCTAGCAGAACCCAAACTAGGTGTCAGTGAGCAAGTTTTTGAGTAAGTACTGCTTGGTAGCACTGTTGATGACCCCTCCCACCACTTTACAAATGCAGTGATTGGCCGGGTTGGATTTATCCCGCTTTTTGTGTACAGGACATACCTGGGCAATTTTCCACATAGCCGGGTAGATGCCTGTGTTGTGGCTGTACTGGAACAGCTTAGCTAGAGGTGGAGCAAGTTCTGGAGCACAAGTCTTCAGTACTATTGCTGGGATATTGTCAGGGCCCACAGCCTTTGCACTATCCAGTGCCTTCAGCCGTTTCTTCATATCACGTGGAGAGAATTGAATTGGCTGAAGACTGGCAATTGTGGTGCTGGGGACCTCCGGAGGAGGCCAAGATGGATCATCCACTCGGCACTTTTGGCTGAAGATTATAGCAAATGCTTCAGCCTTATCTTTTGCACTGATGTGCTGGGCTCTTCTATCATTGAGGATGGGGATATTTGTGGAGCCTCCTCCTCCAATAAGCTGTTTAATTGTCCACCACCATTCACGACTGAATGTGGCAGGACTGCAGAGCTTAGATCTGATTTGTTGGTTGTGGGATCACTTAGCTCTGTCTATCACTTGCTGCTTATGCTGTTCGGCACACAAGTAGTCCTGTCTTAGAGCTTCAACAGGTTGACACCACATTTTTAGGTATGCCCGGTGCTGCTCCTGGCATGCCCTCCTGCACTCTTCATTGAACCTGGGTTGATCCCCTGGTTTGATGGTAATGGTAGGGTGGGGGATATGTCGGGCCATGAGGTTACACATTGTGGTTGAGTAAAACTCTGCTCATCTGATGGCCCACAGCGCCTCAAGGTTCCCCAGTTTTGAGTTGGTAGATCTGTTTGAAATCTATCCTATTTAGCACGGTGGTAGTGCCACAACAGGATGGGGGGTATCCTCAATGTGGAGCAGGACTTTGTCTACACAAGGACGGTGCGGTGGTCACTCCTACTGATACCGTGATGGACAGATGTATCCTGAGGCAGGCAGGTTGGTGAGGATGAGATCAAGTATGTTCATTCCTCTTGTTGGTTCTCTCATCACCTGCTGCAGTCTCAGTCTAGCAGCTATGTCCTTTAGGACTCAGCCAACACGGTCAGTAGTGGTGCTACCGCGCCACTCTTGGTGATGGACATTGAAGTCCCCCACCCAGAGTAGATTCTGTGCTCTTGCCACCCTCAGTGCTTCTTCCAAGTGGACATGGAGGAGCACTGATTCATCAGCTGAGGGAGGGCGGTACGTGGCAATCAGCAGGAGGTTTCCTTGCCCATGTTTGACCTGATGCCGTGAGAATTCATGGGGTCCAGAGTTAATGTTGACGACTCCCAGGGCAACTCCCTCCCGACTGTATACCACTGTGCTGTCACCTCTGCTGGGTCTGTCCTGCTGGTGGGTGATGGTGGTGTCTGGGACTTTATCTGTAAGGTATGATCCCCTGAGGATGACTATGTCAGGCTGTTGTTTGACCAACCCGTGGAACAGCTCTCCCAATTTTGGCACTAGCCCCCAGAAGTTGGTAAGGAGGACTTTGCAGGGTTGACAGGGCTGAGTTTGCCATTGTTGTTTCCAGTGCCTAGGTCGATGCTGGGTGGTCCATCTGGTTTACAATCAGATTCTGAGGTGGAGCCTAGAACATAAAGTCCTCAATCATCACCATGTGTTTATTGTCATGGGGTACGAATGTGTGCCAAAGAATCCCACCAGGACCCACTGGATTCCATTAGGCCACTGCCCTGCCCTGACTGTGGCACTCCGAGTCCAGGGTGTTGTTAGAAACACTGGGCTCCTTTAGCAACTCTCCAGCCTGGAATTGAATCGGTGAGTCATTTGTGAGAAGTTGCCAACAATGTTCACTTCATTTGAGTGTCAGCCATGGCTCGAGTCCCACTCCAGAGATTTCAACATGTAACCCAGGCTGACATACCAGACACACCATGCTGAGGGGCTGCTGCACTGCCCGGGATGTTGGCAGTTGGATGAAGCGTTAAACTGAGGTGCAGTGTGCCTTTTCAATTGGACATAAAAAACAAGGCAAGACAACTATTGCAAAGAAGACCGGGGGAGTTCTCCACGTTAGCTTGGGCCTACCTGTATCTCTCAATCAACCTCACTAAAAAACAGATTATCTCATCATTATCACAATTGCTGTATGTGGGATCTTGCTGTGTGAATTATATACATATAAGCTGTTGTTGTTGACATTGTGATGGTGGTGGTGATGGTGATTATGATGATGGTAATGGTGATGGTGAGGGTGAGGGCGACAGTGATGGTGGTAATGGTGATGGTGGTGATGGTGAGGGTGGTGCTGGTGATGGTGGTGTTGGGTGGTGGTGGTGGTGGTTATGGTGATGGTGGTTATGGTGAAGGTGGTGGTGATGGTGAAGGTGATGGTGATGGTGGTATGGGAAGTGATGGTAGTGATAATGGTGATGGTGGTGGTGATGGTGGTGGTGATGGTGGTGGTGATGGTGGTGGTGGTGGTGGTGATGGTGGTGATGGTGGTGGTGATGGTGGTGGTGGTGGTGATGGTGGTGGTGATGGTGGTGGTGATGGTGGTGATGGTGGTGGTGGTGGTAATGGTGGTGATGGTGATGGTGGTGATGGCGGTGATGGTGGTGGTGGTGATGGTGATGGCGGTGGTGATGGTGGTGGTGATGGTGGTGATGGTGGTGGTGGTGATGGTGGTGGTGGTGATGGTGGTGGTGGTGATGGTGGTGATGGTGGTGGTGGTGATGATGGTGGTGGTGATAGTGGTGGTGGTAGTGGTGATGGTGGTGGTGGTGTTGGTGGTGGTGATGGTGGTGGTGGTGATGGTGGTGGTGATGGTGGTGGTGGTGATGGTGGTGGTGGTGATGGTGGTGATGGTGATGATGGTGGTGGTGATGGTGGTGATGGTTGTGGTGGTGATGGTGGTGGTGGTGGTGGTGGTGATGGTGGCGGTGGTGGTGATAGTGCTGGTGATGGTGGTGATGGTGGTGGTGATGGTGGTGGTGGTGGTGGTGATGATGGTGATAGTGCTGGTAATGGTGGTGGTGATGGTGGTGATGGTTGTGGTGGTGATGGTGGTGGTGGTGGTGGTGGTGGTGATGGTGGCGGTGGTGGTGATGGTGGTGGTGGTGGTGGTGACGGTGGTGATGGCGGTGGTGATGGTGGTGATGATGGTGCTGGTAGTGATAGTGGTTGTGGTGGTGATAGTGCTGGTGATGGTGGTGGTGGTGATGGTGGTGGTGGTGGTGGTGATGATGGTGATAGTGCTGGTGATGGTGGTGGTGGTGGTGATGGTGGTGGTGATGGTGGTGATGGCAGTGGTGATGGTGGTGGTGGTGGTGCTGGTGGTGGTGATAGTGCTGGTGATGGTGGTGATGGTGGTGGTGATGGTGGTGGTGGTGATGGTGGTGGTGGTGGTGGTGATGATGGTGATTGTGGTGATGGTGGTAGTGGTGTTGGTGGGTTTGGTGATGTTGGTGGTGGTGGTGGTGGTGATGATGGTGATAGTGCTGGTGATGGTGGTGATGGTGGTGGTGGTGTTGGTGGGAGTGGTGATGGTGGTGGTGGGGATGGTGGTGGTGGGGATGTTGGTGATGGTGGTGGTGGTGATGGTGGTGATGGTGGTGGTGGTGGTGATAGTGCTGGTGATGGTGGTGATGGTGGTGGTGATGGTGGTAGTAATGGTGGTGGTGGTGATGGTGGTGGTGGTACTGGTGGTGGAGATGGCCGTGGTGGTGGCGTTGGTGATGGTGGTGGTGATGGTGATGATTGTGATGGTGGTGGTGGTGGTGATAGTGCTGGTGATGGTGGTGATGGTGATGGTGGTGGTGGTGATGGTGATGGTGATAGTGGTGATGGTGGTGGTGGTGGTGATAGTGCTGGTGATGGTGGTGATAGTGCTGGTGATGGTGGTGATGGTGGTGGTGATGGTGGTGGTGGTGATAGTGCTGGTGCTCGTGGTGATAGTGCTGGTGATGGTGGTGATGTTGGTGGTGATGGTGGTGGTAATGGTGGGGGTGGTGATGGTGATGGTGGTGGTGGTGGGGGTGGTGATGGTGGTGGTTGTGGGGGTGGTGATGGTGGTGGTTGTGGGGGTGGTGATGGTGGTGGTGGTAGTGATGCTGGTGGTGGTGATGGTGGTGGTGGGGATGGTGGTGGTGATGGTGGTGGTGGTGATGGTGATGGTGGTGGTGATGAATGGTGGTGATAGTGCGGCTGCTGGTGGTGATGGTGGTGGTGGTGGTATTGATGGTGGTGGTGGTGATGGTGGTGATTGTGGTGATTGTGGTGGTGTTAGTGGTGATGGTGGTGATGGTGGTGGTGATGGTGGTGATGGTGATGGTGGTGGTGATGGTGGTGATGGTGGTGATGGTGATGGTGGTGGTGATGGTGATGGTGGTGGTGACGCTGGTGATGGTGATGGTGGTGGTGGTGGTGTTTTGCTGCTGCATTTCTCACATTACAATAAAGGTTCCCCTGGTCACCGAGTGAATGCCTTACCTTTATTGTTCATAGACCCTCCTGCGCTGTGTCCCTTGAGCCAGGCGCCACAGTGAATGGACAGGGCCCATTTGTGCTGGTTTGTATCTTTCAGGAAGTCTGGGGTTAAATTGCAAATTACCAGCCTCTCAAAATTTGCCTTGAAGTCTTGCAGTGCCATCCTGTGGAGAGAATAGAAACTGAGTGGAAGATACTTCAAAAATTCAAACATGATTTCTCATCCATGAAGAAAAGGAACCGAGTGAGACTCTTGCTGGTTCCAGTCGAACTCGCTTGAGAAAACCTTACTCCTCCTGCTCTCCCATCCCCTGGATCAGCAGCATTCTCAACAGAATGGTCAGCTAGAGCTCTGATCAAGGAGGCTCTTTGACCTTTAACCTCCTCTTCTAGCTTAGAGAGTGCAGGCCTACACCAAGCTCTCAGAGCCACCCTCTACACTTACACTTCCTCCGCTCTAAACTCTCTCGCTCTCACCCTCTTCTCTCTGTATGTGCTACATCTTCTACCGTCCATAAATTTGTGCTCGTCCAAAATTCTGCAGCCAGTGTGATAACTCGCACCAAGTCCCATTCCCATATCAGCTCTGGGCTCTCTGGCTTTCACTGGCTCCTGGTCTGTAGATGACTTAATTTTAAAATTCTCATCCCTGTTTTCAAATCCCTCCTTGACCTTCCCCCTCGCCATGTCTGTCATCTCCTCCAGCCCCACAACCCCCAGATATCTGCGCTCCTCTAACTCTGGCCTCTTGAGCACCTGCGATTTTAATCACTCCGCCATTGATGGCCGTACATTCAGGTGCCGAGGCCCTAAACACTAGAATTCGGTACCAACAACTCGCTACCTCGCTTCCCTCCTTTAAGATTCTCCTTACAACCTAGTACTTTGACCAAGCTTTTGGGTACACGCACTAATATCTTCAAATGGGGCTTGGGTGTCAAATTTCCTTTTATAAACACGCCCAAGAAAGCTTCTTGCACATTTTACAATGTTAATAGGTGCTGCATAAATGCAAGTAGTTGTTGAGGTATCAGAGTGTGACTGATCCTGGATCTGTACACAGGGAGTGAGGTATCAGAGTGTGACTGCTCCTGGGATCTGTACACAGGGAGTCAGGTATCAGAGTGTGACTGATCCTGGATCTGTACACAGGGAGTGAGGTGTGGGAGTGTGACTGATCCTGGATCTGTACACAGGGAGTGAGGTATCAGAGTGTGACTGATCCTGGATCTGTGCACAGGGAGTGAGGTATCAGAGTGTGACTGATCCTGGATCTGTACACAGGGAGTCAGGTATCAGAGTGTGACTGATCCTGGATCTGTACACAGCGAGTGAGGGATCAGAGTGTGACTGATCCTGGATCTGTACACAGGGAGTCAGGTATCAGAGTGTGACTGATCCTGGATCTGTACACGGGGAGTCAGGTATCAGAGTGTGACTGATCCTGGATCTGTACACAGGGAATCAGGTATCAGAGTGTGACTGATCCTGGATCTGTACACAGGGAGTGAGGTATCAGAGTGTGACTGATCCTGGATCTGTGCACAGGGAGTGAGGTGTGGGAGTGTGACTGATCCTGGATCTGTACACAGTGAGTCAGGTATCAGAGTGTGATTGATCCTGGATTTGTACACAGAGAGTCAGGTATCAGAGTGCGACTGATCCTGGATCTGTACACAGGGAGTGAGGTATCAGAGTGTGACTGATCCTGGGATCTGTACATAGGGAGTGAGGTATCAGAGTGTAACTGATCCTGGATCTGTACACAGGGAGTGAGGTATCAGAGTGTGACTGATCCTGGATCTGTACACAGGGAGTCAGGTATCAGAGTGTGACTGATCCTGGATCTGTACACAGCGAGTGAGGGATCAGAGTGTGACTGATCCTGGATCTGTACACAGGGAGTCAGGTATCAGAGTGTGACTGATCCTGGATCTGTACACGGGGAGTCAGGTATCAGAGTGTGACTGATCCTGGATCTGTACACAGGGAATCAGGTATCAGAGTGTGACTGATCCTGGATCTGTACACAGGGAGTGAGGTATCAGAGTGTGACTGATCCTGGATCTGTGCACAGGGAGTGAGGTGTGGGAGTGTGACTGATCCTGGATCTGTACACAGTGAGTCAGGTATCAGAGTGTGATTGATCCTGGATTTGTACACAGAGAGTCAGGTATCAGAGTGCGACTGATCCTGGATCTGTACACAGGGAGTGAGGTATCAGAGTGTGACTGATCCTGGGATCTGTACATAGGGAGTGAGGTATCAGAGTGTAACTGATCCTGGATCTGTACACAGGGAGTGAGGTATCAGAGTGTGACTGATCCTGGATCTGTACACAGGGAATCAGGTATCAGAGTGTGACTGATCCTGGGATCTGTACATAGGGAGTGAGGTATCAGAGTGTGACTGATCCTGGATCTGTGCACAGGAAGTGAGGTGTGGGAGTGTGACTGATACTGGATCTGTACACAGGGAGTCAGGTAGCAGAGTGTGACGATCCTGGATCTGTACACAGGGAGTCAGGTATCAGAGTGTGACTGATGCTGGATCTATACACAGGGAGTCAGGTATCAGAGTGTGACTGATCCTGGATCCGTACACAGGGAGTGAGGTATCAGAGTGTGACTGATCCTGGATCTGTACACAGGGAGTGAGGTATCAGAGTGTGACTAATCCTGGATCTGCACACAGGGAGTCAGGTATCAGAGTGTGACTGATCCTGGATCTGTACACAGGGAGTGAGGTATCAGAGTGTGACTGATCCTGGATCTGTACACAGGGAGTGAGGTATCAGAGTGTGGCTGATCCTGGGATCTGTGCACAGGGAGTCAAGTATCAGAGTGTGACTGATCCTGGATCTGTACACAGGGAGTGAGGTATCAGAGTGTGACTGATCTTGGATCTGTACACAGGGAGTGAGGTATCAGAGTGTGACTGATCCTGGATCTGTACACAGGGAGTGAGGTATCAGAGTGTGACTAATCCTGGATCTGTACACAGGGAGTGAGGTATCAGAGTGTGACTGATCCTGGGTCTGTACATAGGGGGTGAGGTATCAGAGTGTGACTGATCCTGGGATCTGTACACAGGGAGTGAGGTATCAGAGTGTAACTGATCCTGGATCTGTACACAGGGTGTGAGGTATCAGAGTGTGACTGATCCTGGATCTGTACACAGGGAATGAGGTATCAGGGTGTGACTGATCCTGGATCTGTACACAGGGAGTCAGGTATCAGAGTGTGACTGATCCTGGATCTGTACACAGGGAGTCAGGTATCAGTGTGTGACTGATCCTGGATCTGTACACAGGGATTCAGGTATCAGAGTGTGACTGATCCTGGATCTGAGCACAGGGAGTGAGGTATCAGAGTGTGACTGATTCTGGTTTTCTGTGCACAGGGAGTGAGGTATCAGAGTGTGACTGATCCTGGATCTGTACACAGGGAGTGAGGTATCAGAGTGTGACTGATCCTGGATCTGTACACAGGGAGTGAAATATCAGAGTGTGACTGATTCTGGGATCTGTACACAGGGAGTGAGGTATCAGAGTGTGACTGATCCTGGGATCTGTACACAGGGAGTGAGGTATCAGAGTGTGACTGCTCCTGGGATCTGTACACAGGGAGTCAGGTATCAGAGTGTGACTGATCCTGGATCTGTACACAGGGAGTCAGGTATCAGAGTGTGACTGATCCTGGATCTGTACACAGGGAGTGAAATATCAGAGTGTGACTGCTCCTGGGATCTGTACATAGGGAGTGAGGTATCAGAGTGTGACTGATCCTGGGATCTGTACACAGGGAGTCAGGTATCAGAGTGTGACTGATCCTGGATCTGTACACAGGGAGTCAGGTATCAGAGTGTGACTGATCCTGGGATCTGTACACAGGGAGTGAGGTATCAGAGTGTGACTGATTCCGGATCTGTACACAGGGAGTCAGGTATCAGAGTGTGACTGATCCTGGGTCTGTACACAGGGAGTCAGGTATCAGAGTGTGACTGCTCCTGGGATCTGTACACAGGGAGTGAGGTATCAGAGTGTAACTGATCCTGGGATCTGTACACAGGGAGTGAGGTATGGGAGTGTGATTCTGGGATCTGTGCACAGGGAGTAAGTTATGGGAGTGTGATCCTGGATCTGTGCACAGGGAGTGAAATATCAGAGTGTGATTGATCCTGGGATCTGTACACAGGGAGTGAGGTATCAGAGTGTGACTGATCCTGGATCTGTACACAGGGAGTGAGGTATCAGAGTGTGACTGATCCTGGGAGCTGTACACAGGGAGTGAGGTATCAGAGTGTGACTGATCCTGGATCTGTACACAGGGAGTGAGGTACCAGAGTGTGACTGATCCTGGATCTGTACACAGGGTGTGAGGTATCAGAGTGTGACTGATCCTGGATCTCTACACAGGGAGTGAGGTATCAGAGTGTGACTGATCCTGGATCTGTACACAGGGAGTGAGGTACCAGAGTTTGACTGATCCTGGATCTGTACACAGGGAGTGAGGTACCAGAGTGTGACTGATCCTGGATCTGTACACAGGGAGTGAGGTATCAGAGTGTGACTGATCCTGGATCTGTACACAGGGAGTCAGGTATCAGAGTGTGACTGATCCTGGATCTGTACACAGGGAGTCAGGTATCAGTGTGTGAATGATCCTGGATCTGTGCACAGGGAGTGAGATTCCAGCAGAAACTGTTTTTAATCTTTTCTTACCAGAATTCTCCATCTTCTCGATTCCTCAGAAGTTTCTCTTTGATCTTGGGATTAACCTTGTTCCACTGCTCGGACCTAATTGGTAACACATGGAAATAGGAATATCAATAGTCATAGCTAATTCTAATGTTGGTGACTTCCTAACACATTGGCCCTCAAATGAGTGAGTGAAACTCCAATAAGTGTGGAATGGACACAATTTCCAGTTAATGGTATTTTATTTAAAATTTTAAGATACGCAGGTGAAGGGCATTTTTTAATTAAGTACCTAGAGCATTTACAAAGGGAGACTGCCAGGACCCGGGCATCGCAGATATATATAATGCTGTAAATAAAAATGTTATCAATAAAAATATTAGTATCGCATTTCATATTTCAACTGGCTCGGGATCAATTTAACATATCCCAGCTTAGACAGCAGCTTCCGAACCTACAACCAATGCCATCTAGAAGGACAAGGGCAGCAGTTAGATGGGAACACCACCATCTGGAAATTCCCCTCCAAGTCACTCACCATCCTGACTTGGAAATATACCACCATTCCTTCACTGTCACTGGGTCAAAATCCTGGAACTCCCTCCCTAACAGCACTGTGGGTGTACCTACACCATATGGGCTGCAGCGGCTCAAGAAGGCAGCTCACCACCACCTTCTCCAGGGTAACTAGGGATGGGCAATAAATGCTGGCCCAGCCAGCGAAGCCCATATCCAAAGAGTGAATTTAAAAACCCCACAGGATAGAAACATCTCTACTTTCCCACAATACTTTCAACCTTATTAACATAGGCTCAGTGGACAGCTCTCTCCCCCCTCCGAGCCTGATGGTTCTGGCTTCAAGTCCCACTTCAAACAATTTTACCACCTAACCCAGGCTGACACTTTATTATAGGAGTGTGAGATGGGACCTTAAGCGCCTGAGATCACCAGGTCCTTTGCTGCTCCTGTATCTTTGTGGTGTGGGAATTCAAGTGTCCAGAGGAGTCTTGCCAGCACCCACTGGATTCAGTTAGATCCTTGTGCCTGTGGTAGTATGAATCCTGTGGTATTATGAGTCCATGACGATGTTGGAAATGATGGGTCTCATCCATCACTCTTTTACTGGGAGTAGAATGGGAAGGGAATTTTTAGATTATCTGGTCATTATTATATTGTTGTTTATGGGATCTTGCTGTGCACATATTGTCTGCCACATTTCCTACATTACAACAGTGACTACACTTCAAAAAGTACCTCACTGACTGTAAGGTACTTTGAGGCACCCAATGATTGTGAAATGCACTAAATTTGTGTAAAATCCTTTTAGCGCCAGATGCGAACTGTTTGCTTCAATGTTCTGGGAAAAGTTCCCACGTCAAACTTAGATGGGGGAGTTATCTTTTATGGAAAGGTGGGACAGGTTGGGTCTGTAGACATTGGAGTTTAGAGGGATGAGAGGTGATCTTATTGAAATGTGAAAGATCCTGATGGGACTGGACAGGGTGGATGCTCAAAGGATGTTTCCCCTTGTGGGAGAGACTAGAACTAGGGGACGCAGTTTAAGAATAAGAGGTCTCCCATTTTAAGACCGTGAGGAGAGTTTTTTTTCCCTCAGAGGGTGGTTAGTCTGTGGAATCCTTTCCCCCCCCCCCCCCCACCCCCCCCGAGAGCAGTGGAGGCTGGGTCAGTGAATCATTTTAAGGCGGAGTTTGATAAATTCTTGATTGACAAGGGAGTCAAAGAGTATAGGGGGTAGATAGGAAAGTCGAAGCCACAATGAGAGCAGCCATGATCCCATCAAAAGAAGGAGCAGGTTTAAGGGTCCTTATGGCCTACTCCTGTTCCTAATTTATATGTATGTACATAATGTTTCCATCATCAATGACACTCTCTGCCCTCGCACACAGTACTCATTCTGCTGGTATTCAGAAATTGGATTGTGTTTGTCCATATTTATTGTAAAAATTGCCTCAAGCATTTTTTGATGACAAGTTAATTGCTCTAGAAATATTAAATCCTAACACGCAAGTCTGACAAGGAATAAACAACTGCAGGCTAGTGCTGCAAAACCACTTTCATCCTCAAATGCAAGATCCAAGTAGACCAGAATAACTGGTGAATTAATTAATCCCCGACTCTCAATAATTATAATTGGATTGAAATTGGCACTATTTAACTTGCACAGCTGTGAAAGCCTGACTCTGGCACTCACTGCCCAATCCAAACTCAACAGGCTGTCTACCTGCATTTAGTGATGTGATTCACTGCCAGTGATATTTCAGAACCTGCCCAGGTGTGTCTGAACACTGCCTTAGCTCCAATTGCCCTCTGAAAGCTCTTTGGCAGGCAGTCGATGGATGGAGAAAGGGCGGTAATAAGCAGGGCTGTCCTGCCTGTATGGAAATGAGTTGGGTGAGGGCAGTAATGAGTGTTCCTGACCCTGATGAGGTTCCACAGTCTATTATTTAAATGAAGGTGCGATTCCATCACTGTGGGAATCCCTCAGATTTTTCCACACAATGAAAGGTGGTTAAAGAATTAACTTGCGCTTCGATAACCCATTTTATGATCTTAGTAAGTCTCAAAGGGCAATTTACAGTATTCACTGCTGTAATGTAGGCAACATGGCTGGCAAAGAAGATGGTTGTGGTTACTGGAGGCCAATTATCTCAGCTCCAGGACATCACTGCAGGAGTTCCTCAGGGTAGTGTCCTTGGCCCAACCATCTTCAGCTGCTTCATCAATGACCTTCCTTCCGTCATAAGGTCAGAAGTGGGGATGTTCACTGATGATTGCACAATGTTCAGTACCATTCACAACTCCTCAGATACTGAAGCAGTCTGTGTCCATATGCAGCAAGACCTGAACAACATTCAGGCTTGGGCTGATAAGTGGCAAATAACATTCGTGCCACACAACTGCCAAGCAATGAATACCTCCAACAAAAGAGAACGTAACTGTAGTAATTATAGTTCTGATAAACATGGAGCTGTAGCTTTAAGAATAATCCTGTGTTGTAATATCAGATGATCTGTGTAAACCAATCAGTTAGCAACACAGGGAACCTCTAGGAGGGAGTTCTTCTTTACTTACAGAGTTAGATGCACACATGTAGCTGCTGCTGCTGTCTTGTAAATAAAGTTCAATGTTTCTACCAAGAAAAGTTGGCTGGAAAAATCAACTCTATAACAAACTGGCGATGAGGCTAAATCAGTTCCGGTGCTGTCCCTCACCCAGTGTTTGTGAGTATCTAAGATAACTAAGAGGAAAGGAAGATATACTCATCCGAGATGGCACAGTTTGGCAGAATCGATCCCTTTGAGCCAGCCACAGACGACTGTCTCAATATATAGAATGTTTTATCTTCTAGTTTCAAGCCAATGATATTATAGGGGAGGAAAAGAGGAGAGCAATTTTCATGAGTGTTTGTGGGAGCAGAACCTACAGTTTAATTTGAAGCTTGACGTTCTCACTGCTCCTGGTTTGAAGACATTCAGTGAATTAGTCGACCTGGTTAAGGGACATTTCCAACACAAGCCCCAAGTCACAATGCAGAGGTTCAGGTTCAATTCACGGAACAGAACCCCTGAGGAGACCATTGCTCCCTACGTGGCGAAATTAAAACAACTAATGGAAAATTGTGATTTTGGTGAAACCCTGAATGATATGCTCAGGGACCATTTGGTCTGTGGTGTACAGGAGGATGTTATTAAGTGAAGATTGCTGGCTGAAGTGAATCTTGATTTTAAGAAAGCGTTAGAAATAGCGCTTGTCCTAAAACTGGATCAGACTTTCTGGATTTGTGAGATCTATAAACTAACGGTCAACAAAGCAGCCAAACTGGACAATTACCCTATTCCCAAGACTGAAAACCTATGTGTTAAACTAGCAGGAAGGACAATGTATAAAAAGCTTGACATGAGTCACGGATATCAGCAACTGGAGCTGGGTGGTGCCTCCTGGGAATTTGTAACCATCAGTACCCACAAAGGGTTATACCAATACGCACGCCTGCCCTTCAGTGTTTCCTCAGCCTGTGTCATTATTCAGAGGACAATGAAGAGCTTATTACAGGGGCTACCTCAGTTTGTGGTCTATCTGGACAACGTACTGATAACTGGACTTACAGCAAAGGAACACTTGGCTAACCTAGGGGAAGTCCTGAAGCCTAAAGAAGTAAAAATGCACTTTTCAAGAAAATTAAGTCATTTATTTGGGCCACGGGGTAGATGCCCAAGGGTTACGCCCTGTGGAAGAGAAGGTTAAAGCAATCAGCGAGGGACCTGCATCTAAGAACGTCGCTGAACTTAAGTCATTTTTAGGG
Source organism: Isurus oxyrinchus (assembly GCA_026770705.1). Taxonomy (NCBI): domain Eukaryota; kingdom Metazoa; phylum Chordata; class Chondrichthyes; order Lamniformes; family Lamnidae; genus Isurus; species Isurus oxyrinchus. Next base: position 175,672,775 of record JANJGN010000006.1, on the reverse strand, counting down.
ATGGTAAATTATTATGGCTGATTTCTACTAAAATTATCCACAGTTCTAGCCCCTCTACATTCACTGCTAAGAAAAATCAGCATTGGGTTTGGGAGTCACCCAAAGGAGAATTCTTTGTGAAAGTAAATCAGCTCTTGCACTTATCAAATTTGTTAGTGTACTATGACCAGACAAAGGAATTGGCGCTAACCTGTGATGCGTCCCCCTATGGAGTGGCAGCGATACTATCTCACAAGATGGATGGCAGTACAGAGGCCAATAGGCTATGTATCCAGGACACTTACCACAGCTGAAGAAGGATATTCTCAGATCAAAAAGGAAGGTCTGTCGATTATTTTTGGTTTAAATAAATTCCACCAAAGGGCAACACTTCACGATAGTATCAGACCACAAATCACTTTAGGGTCTGTGTAGTGAGGAGAAGGTTATCTCTCCCAAAGCTTCCACACAGGTTCAAAGATGGGCCCTAATTTTAGTAGCATATGAATACACCTTTTTGCATAGACCAGGGATTCATACAGTCAATGCCGATGTCCTAGGTCACCTTCCTTTGTAAGAGAACAATGACCATGTTCCAATTCCCTAAGAGATCTATTAGTGATAAATTTCCTGGATTCCTCACCAGTCTGTGCCAGGCAGATAAGAAACTGGACGAATCATCATCCAGTCCTGTCTCAACGAGAGACCAAGTGTTACATGGATGGTCCCAGGAACCAGTCTCTGATGAATTGAAGCCATTTTTCAACTGAAGGCACATAATGAGCAGTTAAGATGGTATTCTATTATGGGGGGCATGTGTAGTAGCTCCTTTATAAGGAAGGGAACCACTCTTAGTAGAGTTACACAGTGCCCATCCAGAAATCTCATGAATGAAGATGATAGCATGAAGTTATCTTTGGTGGCCGGGGATGGGCGTCGATATTGAGAAGATGGTAAAACACTGTGTGCAATGCCAACAGCTACAAAAGTTGCCAGTTACAGCCGCATTACTCCCATGGGAGTGGCCTGGGCACCAACCTCAGTCGCCAACATCAGGTGCTACTATAGAAAATCTATGCCAAGGCTTTTCTATCCATGGGTTGCCAGAAGTAATCCTCTCAGATAATGGTTCTGCATTCACCGAGTGCTGAATTTCAAAGGTTTGTCAGCCTGAATGGTATCAACCACATGAAGACTGCACCATATCATCCATCATGTAACGGACTGGCAGAAAGAACAGTGTAAACTTTTAGGGCGGGAATGGAGAAGTTAACAGGTGAATTGTTGAAAAGAAAACTTGCTCGTTCCCTATTTCGCTACAGGACAACCCCCCAGCACCACAGGTGCAACACCTGCAGAGTTATCGATGAGCCACCATCTTCGAACAAGACTAAGCCTGACACTTCCCAATTTGGAGCGGAGGGTGGAGAATAGTCAAGAGAACCAAAAAGCGACTGATGTTTTGCATAGTTGTGAGCGACAATTTACTGTTGGAGAAGCAGTATATGTAAGGGATTTCAGTGGATCGAAGTGGTTACCTGGTGAAATAAGCTCTATGACTGGACCATTCGCGTACCACATGGAAGTGGAGGGCCGGATCACCCCGTAAGCATCTGGATCATTTAAGAAGGAGGGAGATACCCCAACAAAATGATGTTCCACCTGTAACCATTGCTGAGCTTGTAGTTCCTGTTGAAGCTCCTCAGTCGAGGATAGACATGCCCGATGTCTCTGTCGGAGTGATCAACACTGACCTGCCTGTGCCTAATGAGGTACCTGATGTTAATGTGGTTCTAGAGAATGTGGTTCCTGTCAAAGTGCCGGAGGTTGTGGATCTACCACGTTCCACACAGATCAGGAAACCACCTGAAAGACTGAACTTGTAATTTCACGACCTGTGTAAATACTGTAATATCATGAGATAAATATCCCTGTAAGTACAAAATGTACAGAAAAGTTAAAGGGCGAGGAATGTAGTAATTATAGTTCTGATAAACATAGGACTGTAGCTTTAAAAATAATCCTGTGTTGTAAGATCACATGATCTGTGTAAACCTCTAGGGGAGAGCTCTTCTTTAGTTATAGGGCAGAATTTTCAGCCTGTTTGGTGGGTGGGCCTGACCCAATCTCCGGTGAGCGGGGAGCCGATCCCCGCCGGAGAAGCGGGCCGCACCGCCATTTTACATGGGCAGGCCAATTAAGGCCTGCCCAGCATGATGTCCGGCAGGAAGCGCTATGCACTCCCTGTGCGGGTGGGGGGGGATTCACTAAAAACGAGCGTGCGCTCTTTCACTGTGCATGCACATGATACAGCACACATCCACCTGAGGCTAAGTGCAGCCTCAGGGAGCTCGCTTCCACTTTGAAAAATATGAAAAATAGAAAACAAAAATTCCCTAACATGCACCTCTCATGTGACAATGTCACATGAGATGGGACATGTTAATAATTTACATAATAACTTTGTTAAACTGTTTAAAACCCTACATGAATCCTTATCCCGCTGCTGGATGAGGTTTCATGTTTTCTCTATTCCCCCCCGGGGCTCCTGGCCTGTTCACCAGCTTTAAGGTTGGACGGGCAGGTCCTTTAATTGCTTAAAAGATCGTGTCAGTGGCCTCAACTGGCCATTGACAGGTCAGCGGGCCCGCAGCTGATTCTGCTGTCCCCCCACCCTCCTGAAAATTTAAATGGGGTGCAGTGAAATTGGGGGTTCCGCCCGACATCACCCTGCGTCATTTTACACGTCGGCGAACGGGCCCACCCCCTGCTCACCAATGGCAAAGTTACGCCCGTGGAGTTTGATGCACACGTGTAACTGCTGCTGCTGTCTTGTAAATAAAGTTCAATGTTTCCATTAAGAAAAGTTGCCTGGAAAATCAACTCTATAACAGTAACCATCCCCCATTGATGTTCAATGACATTACCATCACTGAATCTCCCACTATCAGCGTCCTAGGTGTTACCATTGACCAGAAACTGAACTGGACTAGCCATATAAATACTGTGGCTACAAGAGCAGGTCAGGGGCTCGCAATCCTGTGGCGAGTAACTCACCTCCTGACTCCCCAAAGCCTGTCCACCATCTACAAGGCACAAGTCAGGAGTGTGATGGAATACTCTCCACTTGCCTGGATGAGTGCAGCTCCCGCAACACTCAAGAAACTCAAGATAAAGGCAAAATACTGCGGATGCTGGGAATCTCATATGGATTCAAAACTTTAACTCTATCTTCCTCTCCACAGATGCTGTCAGGCCTGCTGAGCTTTTCCAGCACTTTTTGTTTTTCAAGAATTTCAATACCATCCAGGACAAAGCAGCCTGCTTGATTGGCACCACATCCACAAACATTCACTCCCTCCACAACCGATGCACAGTAGCAGCAGTGTGTACCATCTACAAGACGCACTGCAGGAATTCACCAAGGCTCCTTAGGCAGCACTTTCCAAACCCATGACCACTACCATCTAGAAGGACAGGGGCTGCAGATAGATGGGAACACCCACCACCTGGAAATTCCCCTCCAAGTCGCTTACCATTCTGACTTAATTGGAAATATATCGCCGTTCCTTCACTGTCACTGGGTCAGAATTCTGGAATTTCCTAACAGCACTGTGGGAGTACCTACACCACATGGACTGCAGCGGTTCAAGAAGGCAGCTCACCACCACCTTCTCAAGGGCAATTAGGGATGGGCAATAAATGCTGGCCCAGCCAGCGAAGCCCACATCCCGTGAATGAATTTTTTAAAAATTTGCACACGGCCACCTCCCACAAAGAGCAAAGTGAGAATGACGAGATTGTCGGTTTTTGTGATGATTGTTGAGGGAAGACAACAGCCAGGACGCCTGGGGAAAACTCGCCAGCTCTTCCTCAAACAGTTTTTTTTTTGTATTCGTTCACATTGTGGGGGTGTCACTAGCTAGTGTCACATTTATTGCCCATCCCTAATTGCCCTTGAGAACGGAGTGGCTTGCTAGGCCATTCAGGGGGTAGTTGTAGTCAAACACAGGCCAGAGCAGGAACTTTCTACCTCCACCTTGGAAGGCAGATGTGACCTCAGTTTAACCTCTTGTCCAAAACATCAGACCTCCCAACAGTGCAGCACTCCCTCAGTACTGTGCTGCCGTTTTAACCTGTGCTGTTATGCTCACATCACTGGAGTGGGGCTCGAAGCTCCAATCTTCTGAATCTGAAGCAAAAGTGCGGCACATTGAGCTGATAATAGCCAATTTAATAACATGCTGTTGGATGGTTTATTGAGGATTCTCACAAACTTCCTGAAAGTCCCACTCCAGCCAGGAAATGTATAAATGAGGCCCAGGATTTCTAACGTCGCTGCGAACTTGTGCGTAGAGAGAAGGTTCAGCAGGTCACAGCCAGATTCTTCGGTTAACTCAACCCGATTACCACAAACACACGGGAGCCGCAAAGGACCTCTCGTGCTTTGAGGACCTGCCTCAGACTCAGGTTGTACAAGAGATTCAGTGAGACCAGTACAAGGAGCTGTGCTGTAGGGAGTTTGGATAAACACAGTTCTTAATAAGCTGTTGTCATGGTAACTGCTGAACTCACCGATCACTCCAACGCTCGTTCCACTCTACACTGTTCCCCCATGGATTCCTCACTCGGACTAGCTGCTCCATTCGGTTTTTGTATGACACCTGCTCCATAGCAGCAGCCCCCACAAAAAAAAAAACACAAAGACAATTTAGGATTGTTTTGGTCTGCAGTTGAGCAGACAGCCTCAAACAGCATAAGCACACAGGCAGGCTTGATTCCCTGACAAATACAGACAAATTACCTCAGATAAGATATGCATATAGGCCGGCTACAGGCTACAGGCTAAAGACAGCACAGACCTCAGGCAGGAGAAATACAGGACACCACAAACACGAAAAATACACAACCTTAACCAGGATAGGATAAATGTACAGCTCCATAAAGCTAAAACACAGGCTGGAGACAGTCTAAACATACAGGCTGGAGACAGTCTAAACACACAGGCCTCAGACAGGTTAAACACACAGGCCTCAGACAGGTTAAACACACAGGCCTCAGACAGGTTAAACACACAGGCCACAGACAGGTTAAACATACAGGTCGCAGACAGGTTAAACATACAGGTCTCAGACAGGTTAAAGATACAGGCTGGAGACAGGTTAAACACACAGCCTCAGACAGGTTAAACACACAGGCCTCAGACAGGTTAAACATACAGGCTGGAGACAGGTTAAACACACAGGCTGGAGACAGGTTAAACATACAGGCCTCAGACAGGTTAAACATACAGGCCTCAGACAAGTTAAACACACAGGCTGGAGACAGGTTAAACATACAGGCCTCAGACAAGTTAAACACACAGGCCTCAGACAGGTTAAACACACAGGCTGGAGACAGGTTAAACACACAGGCCTCAGACAGGTTAAACATACAGGCTGGAGACAGGTTAAACACACAGGCCTCAGACAGGTTAAACACACAGGCCTCAAACAAGTTAAACATACAGGCTGGAGACAGGTTAAACACACAGGCCTCAGACAGGTTAAACACACAGGCCTCAGACAAGTTAAACATACAGGCTGGAGACAGGTTAAACATACAGGTCTCAGACAGGTTAAACACACAGGCCACAGACAGGTTAAACATACAGGTCGCAGACAGGTTAAACATACAGGTCTCAGACAGGTTAAAGATACAGGCTGGAGACAGGTTAAACACACAGCCTCAGACAGGTTAAACACACAGGCCTCAGACAGGTTAAACATACAGGCTGGAGACAGGTTAAACACACAGGCTGGAGACAGGTTAAACATACAGGCCTCAGACAAGTTAAACACACAGGCTGGAGACAGGTTAAACATACAGGTCTCAGACAGGTTAAAGATACAGGCTGGAGACAGGTTAAACACACAGGCTGGAGACAGGTTAAACACACAAGCCTCAGACAGGTGAAACACACAGGCCTCAGACAAGTTAAACACACAGGCCACAGACAGGTTAAACATACAGGTCGCAGACAGGTTAAACATACAGGTCTCAGACAGGTTAAACACACAGGTCTCAGACAGGTTAAACACACAGGTCTCAGACAGGTTAAACACACAGGCCTCAGACAGGTTAAACATACAGGCTGGAGACAGGTTAAACATACAGGCCTCAGACAGGTTAAACATACAGGCTGGAGACAGGTTAAACACACAGGCCTCAGAAAAGTTAAACATACAGGCCTCAGACAGCTTAAACACACAGGTCTCAGACAGGCTAAACATGCAATCCTCAGACAGGAAGTACATACAGGCCTCTGCCAGGCTAAAAATATGGGCCTCAGAAAGGTTAAATGTACAGGCCTCAGACAGGCTAAACACACATGTCACAGACAGGTTGATCACACAGGCTGGAAGCAGGCTGAACACACAGGCTGGAGACAAGTTAAACACACAGGCCTCAGACAGGCTAAACACATGGGCTTCAGACAGGTTAAACACACAGGCCTCAGACAGGTAAAAGACACAGGCCTCAGATAGGGTTAAACATACAGGCTTCAGACAGGGTTAAACACACAGGCTTCAGACAGGTTAAACACATAGGCCTAAAATAGGCTAAACACACAGACTGGAGACAGGCTAAACATACAGGCCTCAGAGAGGCTAAACACACAGGCCTCAGACAGGCTAAACACACAGGCCTCAGACAGGGTTAAACACACAGGCCTCAGACAGGCTAAACACACAGGCCTCAGACAGGTAAAAGACACAGGCCTCAGATAGGGTTAAACATATAGGCTTCAGACAGGGTTAAACGCACAGGCTTCGGACAGGTTAAACACATAGGCCTAAAATAGGCTAAACACACAGACTGGAGACAGGCTAAACATACAGGCCTCAGACAGGTTAAACATACAGATTGGAGACAGGTTAAACACACAGGCCTCAGACAGGGTTAAACACACAGATTGGAGACAGGCCCCAAACAGGAGAAATACTAAACAGGATCGGGGTGACCAACTGTCCTGTACTTTAAGGTATCATGACTTATTTTGACTGTTTGACCCGCTCCCCTTAAGGATCACCTTTTGTCCCGTATCTCTAGGCCCTCCTGTGGGAGACTGAGCCTGGGAGTGATGTAGGCGGGACTGCAAGTCTATGTGTTGGCCCGGATTGATATGATAGCAGCTCCACTTGAAAAGCTGGCACTTTTGGTTGCTTTAAAGCAGGCTCATCCTGCCTTTTCCATCACAGGACCCACATTTCAAATTTGTTCTCACTCGGGATGCTGTTCAGCAAATTTCAGAAAGATCAGGGCCAGGATTTTCAAGCCCATCATTGCGGGACCCACCATGGGAAATTCGGCAGCTCAGCCAAGAGACCATCGAATTTCGGTGGGACTGGACAATCCCAGCACTGGCCGGGAAATCCAGCTAA